>OY735234.1:42220318-42260318 GCA_963457665.1 Thysanoteuthis rhombus
AGGAAGAGACCGACCATCTAAACCGTTTGGCCTGGAGACAACCTGGACCCTAAAATATCATTAATCAGTTGCAATTCCCCTGGATTTTTTTTTCATTCTTCAAGTTAGTGTATTTTAAGGGTGTCTTAATGCAATACTTCTGGCTGCAATACACCATTCATCTGATAGAACCGGAGAGAGTCACAGACATACGTAACGTACATTTATATAATATTTTATCTCTATTCATTCGCTCAAACGTCTTAAACGCATTATTTGCTTTTAAATAGACTAAAATATTCTCAACTGTCAAAGATATTTCTATTGCATTGCAAATTTGAGATACAGTGTCAGTTCCTCAATTATTTATATAGTCAGACGAATAACATAGCAATCAGGTTTCTTTAACTCTACAATCATTCTGCTTTGAAGTTGTTTCTTTCCAATCTTGTTCTCTCGTGCGGACTTTACTCTCCCCTGATAACAACCATATCGTTGGCAACAACAATGAACCTCATAAGAACCCTTCAAGGCGACTCAGAAGGCTGAAATTTGATGCACAACCTTATTTGAACCCCACAAGAAGATTCATAAAGAAAAATTACGGTCACTGGAAACCCTACCACAACCGGCCATCTTTTCTCAGATTATACTTAGAATTAAATTTTCATTCTTTCTAGGTTTTCATGCCATTTATCTAGAAAGATATCAGGACATTATTTCATCAAGTCCCCTTCGATGGTCAAGGAATTTTTCAGTCAAAAGAAAACAGATTTTACGAAAGTTGAGATATTTTCAAAACTTATGAGATAAATGATTTAAGCTTCCGTCAGAGTAAAGTTTGACTCTGAAGCAGCCAATCTTGTACTGAATTAGACTTGTAATATCCTGATTTCCACGCACGAGTATCCTAATCTTGGTTGTTATAGTCACAGAATTATTGTAAAATCGCAGAAATCGGCAGGTACGATTGAGTTTGATTAACCAAGTACTCCCGTGCTTTGTTAAATAGTTGTATTTTGATGGGAAAATTTCGACCCATCTGTAATTGTACCCCTTCCCAACTGTCTGGGAGCAGAGACTAGAGATGATTTCTCGAAATTTGATTAAGGAGGTGGAGGTCCAAAAGTTATTAACGGGAGAGGTATGTAAACTAGGTACCCAAGTGTATAATTTTCTTCAAGAGATCAGCTCTAATAATGAATACAGTGGTTTTTTTTTTATTTACACCCCTTAAATTTCAAGGGACCTAACTCTTTGTAAAAGTGCCGGTACGTTTTCGGACACTGTATGTGTGTGTGTTTAGGGGAACACTACGTGTGTGTGTAGTGGATGTGTATGCGCAGGTACGTGTGCGCGCGTGTGTGTAAGCACGTGCAGGTAAATTTTATTGCATGTGTTCTACCTTGCTTTTTTTTAAAAAAAAGTGCCAAAAATGTCAGACGGATGTTTAAAGATTGGCAATCTGACTGCCATAAAAATTCTTTGGGAAGTATCTTTTTCGCATCATTTGAATATTCTGCATAGTCTTCTGGTATTTCGAGTCGATCTATCGTTATTTTTTATCATCTCATTCGAGGTTACTGTTTAGCAGTAATCGTCAGTGTTATCTTCATCGGAAGAATCTTGTGTCATGAAAGAATACCATTTATCGGACGACCGTAGCCATCAAAGATGGCGAAGGATTCTTTCGTTTTTTAGAAAATTTTTGCGTGTGTTTACTTGCGTGATTATGTTTTTGAGTGTTTACGCATTTGTTTGTTCGCTTGTTTGTCTACTCTTACGCCCCTTGCAAAACCGTTTTGGCTACAGAATTGAAAATTGCAGATCAGTACTCCAATAGACCCTTTGAAATTTTTTCAAAAAAATTTTTGAAAAAAAAAAGAATGCTCTTTTGACTTGGGGTGGGGGGCACGTTCGGACGTGTTCATTAATAACATACAGACTCTTCAGAAGAATGTGGATGTTTCTTTTCAAAATTTATTTCAGACGTTTTCCAGTGGAAAACACCATTTTTCGATTGAGTTTCTTTAAATTTCGATGCTTCAGTTGTTTAATTATTAACTGTGATGGCGAGTTTTAATAGACTGTTTGCTATAAATTTCAGCCGTTGTACTTAAAAAAAAAATTGTCATGAAAATGTAGGAGATTTTTGACAATTTGACTGCCTAAAAAATATCTCAGAAATATTTCGTTTTTGACTGAATTTTTCATAATAATCATTATCAAACATTAATTTTTAAAAACTGCTGTTCTAATCCTGGTTGTTTGAGTCACAATGTTTCAGCCTCGTTCTGGTGTCTGTCGTATTCGGAAATTATCTGGGAATTTCCAATCGGATCTTTCATTCAATCCATGTAGATACATTGTTCCCATCCTACTATCCATATTGGTTAATAGACCGTTACACTAAATTCACCCGCTTAACTACATTACATGATTTTTGCACAACTCGTAAATTGAGTAGAGGGTTACCGACTACGAAAAACATCTGAAGAAGGCCGGAGGGTGTATTTTGTCACATGCATTTTCGTAGATATGTGCAGCTTGTTAGTTTGGCTCAGTTGGTAAGAGAGTTGCCTACGGGTCCTGATTTCAAATCATGGTAGGGAAGTCTCAATATTATGTAACAGTTTGGTCTCACGTAACAGCGAAGAGTTTACTCCCATAACTAAGGCAACAACTTGTTGTTGTTGACTTTGTTGCTGTTGTTGTTGTTGTTGTTGCTGATGCTATAGAAAAACGAAGTCAACACCAGAGTTTGATATAAACTGGATTATTGCTTTCTTCATTTATATCTACTTTCCTCTGTTGCTTTATTTACTTATCTACTCCGCACACTCTTCGAAGACTTAAAATCAATCCATCGTTACTGAATCGTCAAATTAAGGGTCATTCATTATTCCTTATCGCTCGCAGCCAGGGGTTTCAGGGGTGACCATTGGCGTTGCTGAGTGTAGTATAAAGATCTCCAGCTTCTTACAGCTCAAGATATACCTAGTTGGTCACCCAACTAGTTACGGACCAAGCTCTACCTTGCCTTACTTCGGTAATCGTACGAGAACTGGTGTATCAAACGCAATTAAGTCGTAACTCATTAAGAATTACTATTTAGTAATCATAGACAATGCTATCTTAATCAAAACGATTTGATTCCTTGAAGAAGGGATCGTGTTCGATTGAAGGGGCTCTGATGAAGCTTCGACGGGTCCAGCGAGCCAGAACTGGATTGTAATAAATGCTTTTGTCCCTTCGACACTCTCGATGGTATAAGCAGATGGAAAAC
The DNA here is from genome assembly GCA_963457665.1 of Thysanoteuthis rhombus. Classification (NCBI taxonomy): domain Eukaryota; kingdom Metazoa; phylum Mollusca; class Cephalopoda; order Oegopsida; family Thysanoteuthidae; genus Thysanoteuthis; species Thysanoteuthis major. Next base: position 42,223,584 of record OY735234.1, read on the forward strand.
TGCCATTTTTGAAGATACTCGAAAGTTTTCATTTAATCTCGGAGGCGCACCCGAGGTATTAACGGATAATGGACTCAGCTGGCCGAGTTCGAATTCCAAATGAGTTCGTATTCATGAATGATCTTCGGAAAGGCATGAATCTATCTCCACCCTTAACAATGGGTAAAATATCGTTTGGGATGAGTGGGTGACGCCATTTCGGGTGCTCATCGCCTTTCAAGGCTATCCCACTTATAACAAACGGGGCAGGTAAGTATTAAAATATAAGCTTGGACTGCCGAATCCGTGGCCAGCGTAAAGGTACTTATCAATGATTCTATCTCTGTGTGAACAGAATCATAATATAGGGGAATGATACCTACAGTTGGAGGAGATGTACGTATGCCTGTCCATCTGCCCACACAATATATCCAAAAGTTCTGAAAGATGTTCAATGAAATTTTGATATAGGGTAGGCCATAGATGAATCCATGAATTTTTTTACAGTTACCGCCTCAATATCGCACACACAATATCTCCGAAAGTTCTCAATGGATTTTAACGAAATCTAGAATGGTAGTCCATGAAGTTGAGGAAAATTTCTTCGATTTCGGGGTGGAACCAGGGATTCCTTTTTTTATTCAGATATATCCTTCATTTTTTCTCATGCATTTAGGTATTCATTCATGTTATACATACAATATCCATACAATATCTCTAGAAGTTCTCAATCAAATTTTGTGGAAGGTTTTGTCATGGGCTAAAGAACAATTGTTTGAATTTTTGGACGCTTCGAGGAATTTCTGTTCACAGTTACAACATAGTTACATGCTCACACAATATCTCCGAGATTTCAATGTAATCTTTGGAAAGGTACGCTGTGGCATACGGAAGATTAAATTAAATTTTGTGGGAGACCCCAGAAACTTCTTACTATTAGATTACCTGGATCGTTGCTATGTATGAAATGATTTCCATTTGGTGTTAAATAACGATGGGTTTTGCAGAGATATGCACTCTCTGAAATCTCTCTAGATTTCGCTGTCTTTTGTTATCTTTCTTTCAATAGTAACTCACCTATTTTTCCCGGGAATTCTTGGTTATTTCGAACTAAAATACGTTATGAAGATTGACAAAAGTTATTCCCCTTGATGTTGGCTAGATTTTCATGTTTTCGTTTTCAGCTCACGTTACAGCTAAAGATGTTATGTATGCTCCATCATTCACATAAAGGGTGAGGGGTACAATTTTAAGAACAATATCTTAGATTTGAAAAAGGGTATCTTATACAGAAAATAATGACGTCATTTGAAAAGTACATAAAACATTCAGCTATAACATTGGCTGGAAGCGTACATAAAATGTCTAGCTATGACATTAGCTGGAAATGAGAAATCTGGCCATTTTTAGCTATCAAGGGAGGTAACTTTTGGCAGTCTTTGTGCTCTCGTATTTTAGGACCAGATAACCAGGGATTTACCTATTTCCTAATGTATTCGTCGATTACATCATTTTTCAGGTTTTAAAGCAATTAAAAAAAAACGTGCTGTGTATTTTAGTGATTAAGAGTGTGACGAAGAGTATCAGTTTTATAGAATGGGCAGAACCTGCATATTACGTTTGGCGCCCAGATACAGTGGTCTCCGATTGGCAGATTACAAGAATTAGCCACCAATGAGAATCGAACTCACTACAGTAGTAAGGGCCCAGGAGACTTGTTTACGAGCTCCTCTCTCATCTTATTTATACAGTACTGCTTTTAATTGTCACTGGAGGCTGTACATGTGTGGCCTTGTGTCAGACTGAGCTAAGTTTAGCAAATTACCATTGACACCTTTTCAGGTTAACAGGCTGGTCACTTAAACAATTACTACTGTAGCGAATCCGATACTCACAGGGGACTCTAGATTTGTGGCCTCGAGTCGAACTAAGTTAAATAAATATTCATATAACGTTGGTTTAACCATTTAGTCTTTTAGACTACGGCTGATTACCGGATCACTTAATTGAATCAGACTGATAAAAAACGAATCAGTGAGAAAGATATAAAATCTGATGAGAGGAAGAAATTGTTTGGAAGATCCATGTCGATTCAAAAAACCATCAGCCTAAACGCTTGCCCGTGTCTTCATCCAAATTTATTGCCATCGTATAATTGAAGTAATTACACTTGCATAGTTTTTTTTCACGTTAGAGTGGTATAATCCAGTAGTATAGTCAAGTAGAAAGACGCCATTTTCGGGCTGAACCTAGAATACCGTGGCACTTTTAAAACTGTCAATTGCTACCTTGCACTTCGTCTGGAATTTATTGCAGTATTATTATTGGGCTTTATTTTGGAAATTCAAAATAACAGCGCCAAGTTACGTCAGATTTAGATTACAAGATCACCCGAATGGGGCACTTATTGGTCTATGGCATCGAATAAACAGCACGAATCGGAGATAAGGGACAAGTTATCGGCGAAACTTGAACCAACAACCATTTGCTTATTACCGTAGACTGATGACCTGAGTGAAGTTCCAGTATAAAAACAAGTAAAAATTAAGATGAAAGAAAATACTAAGGGTAATAATATGAATGGTTTAAGATGCTTACTGTAATGAAATAAGAACCAAAGGTTCAACAAGGTGTCCACCATCAGTGGCTGTTGTAGCTGAATGAGGTGGAAGAACGAGTTGTCTTCCTTTGATTAATCTAATTCTTTATACTTGTAGAATATTGCAATATAAAATATTCTGCAAGGATTGTTTCTAATCTTGCCAATTTTTGCGCTCTCTAGCAATTTTTTGCTTTTTTCCTCTTATGATATTATAAGCAGCTGGTTTAAAATGATTGGAATGGATTTTATTTTAATTCAACACACATTTTATGACCTCACACCTTTTGATGATATTATACATTACCCCTTCTTCCTTCCTTCCTTCCTTCTGATGTTTAACGTAAGTGGAACCGACAAACTGTGATCTGTGAACACATCTTAAAATAACCCAAGAAACTCTTGCTGTTGCTCTTAGCATAAAAATATAACAAATATAGCAGCGGGAGAGATCAGACAAGAATGAAGAAGTGGGATGAAGGTTAGATTTAACTTTATCCAGCTGTAACGTTCTCGTAGCTCAGTCGTTAAGAGCAGGGCGTAAATTAAATTCTCACCTAAAGCTTATTCTTTATTTCCAATCTGCGCAGTTCACTCACCGTCGTAAATTGGAGTTAAGTAAAGTTGCGATAAAAAGATACTAAAAAAATAAGGTGAAAGTATATACTAATCTAATGTTGATAATAATAATGATAATGGTAGCTGTTTTTATTTTATTTTATCATTCTTTCGGGACACATAATCAAAAATTCATAACTAAATATTTTCAAAGAATCAAGCAATTGAAAATATCTCATAAGTTTTTGGCAACTATTTATGTTCATCTTGAATTTTTAATGGTATTTTTTCCATAACTCAACTCAGGCCATAATTCTAGACATTACGACGCATAACTTGGATACCATAGATGATATACAAAATTGTGGCCGACAAAAAGTAAGATGGAATGACGGGCTACATAAATCCAGAAAGTACTGGCTCCGTGATGCTCATGATAAAGAGGTCTGGTGAATCTTGGGGAAGATCTATGTCCAAAGAATGACACTAAAAGGCTGCTGGTGATGATGAATATAATGCATCGGAAATAGAAAATAAGCTTTTAGTGAGTCTCGAACTCACGCCCCTCTTGCCACATTATCATTTTTCATTTCCGATCCACGCTGAGTTGAATTGTGATGAACAACAATCAAAAGTTGAGATGATGGTTAATAGAAATCCCAAATTATAAATAAATGATTAGATTATTTCAAAAGAAACTTGATAATTTTTTGTGAAGTCAAACTTCTATTTTTTTTTTAGATTTGACTTTATTTCTGTATGTCACGACAATGATGACGACCGTACCAAAAACCAGTGACGTCATGTACGCAAAAACTGATGACGAATTCACTCTCTCAACTCAGGTTGACTTGTTTTGCTATAACTTGCAAATCCTATTTACAGGAACTACCAATAAAGACGATAAACTGGACAGGTAGTTTTGGAATAAGATTGAATGGAGAAATTAATTCTGTATTGTTGACCTTTTAGGTTTAAATGAAGCAATGGGGTAAGGCAATAGTGCAGCCAACATAGCTATTCATTAATTATGGATGGATAATTTATACATATATAACGTTTAGGGTAAATGTATTTATTGTTCAATTCTTGGAGTAAGCAAAAGCGGTAGCAGACCAGGCAGTCAGGTAGGCAAACAAGTATAGCTGTAATCAGCAGGAGCCGCCCCAACTGCGCTTTGCTCATCAGTTGCCAACTTGTAACTGAATTTCATCCAATATTCAAGTAATGCAAGGTTGACCTAGTGGATACGTCATTTCCTAACCCATCTTTGGGGCAGCCATTCGAATCATGACAGGGTTTTGGTGATTTTACGAGTCTGTTTGCGTGCCGAAAACCAATCAACCAATAAACGGACGAAAAAGGTGATAACAGATTTTCATTTAATAAGATTTCTTCGTGTCACATGATTAGGAAATCATAACACTGAATATTATTCCGAGAAAAATGCAACACGCGCATAAAACTGCAACGCACGCATAAATTTACCGCAACAAAAATACGTACATCACTTCAACCTTCATTTGCCCTCCGTTTTTGGTAGGGACTCGACAATAGATTGTAAGGACAGAGATACCACCACCACTACTACTACCACTACTACTACTACTACTACTACTACTACTACTACTACTACTAATAATAATAATAAGGGCTGAAGACTTGAGGAGACTTACTGTCACTCAAACTCCAGCGGTTACCACCAGGCAACTGGTATGAGATTGCAAATAATAATAGTAATAATAATGATAATAATAATAGAAATAATGGTAGTATTGATAATAATATGAATGATGATAATGATGATGAAAGTAATCGGAATGATGATAATATTGATAATAATTATAATAATGATAATAATAATTATAACAACAATAATAAAAATGATATTTAACGGTGCTATATCTGATTAAAATAAAGATGATTTTTCTATTCTTAATGCTACGAGTGCAAAAGCAATAACAAATCTGGCACTGAGAGAGATCGGGTAAAAAAAGTAGGTTCAATGGTTGGATGTGATCTTCTGCAAGGTTCTCATGACTCCATCAAATGTTTATAGTAATAATCGATGCTAATTTTATTTCCGTATTATTTTTTTACATATGATTAAAATTTATAACAAAGAACATTATTTCGAAAAGCAAACATCGAATCAAAACTAAATCCTCACATCATACATACATTGTTAAATTCAACAAATACCTCCGTTGCTCCGTCCGTAAAATGCATACAATTACAGTATTATTTTCCCATCGTCTTTTGCTACCTTGCATAAAATGCATATTGTCCCAGCGATAATTTCAAAATGTATGATGTAGTAGTTAGGCCCTCAATAAAAGAGAATGGATTAGTGTCGCGTATCTCATTCGGTAGCTACTTCTCGGGGTTGATAGAATATCACTCGGTGTCTATGTTTAATAGATAATTGGGTTTGTGAATGGGTTTGTGTGTGCCTGTACGACTGGCGTAGTCAGTTACAGCTCAGATAATGGAATTGAGACTGTTCACTTCGCATTGATGTCCTAGGGGGAGGCATGGATCCATCTCTTATCCCTCCAGCTATACGTAAAGTAAAGAAGTAGATCGGGTCCTAGCCTTGGGAAAGTAGCCAGTCAAGGAGAAGGACAACTCTTATAGGCGGGTTGACGTCCCATCTGACGTCCTTCCGGCAGCTCCTGCAGCCAAGCTTGTGCCAGACGTATCGCTCTTAGCTTCCCACTTAATTACATCGAGGCTGAGAGGGAAATCTGGTGACTAGGTGTTATAGGATCTCCACACGCTTCACCAAGGCATGTGCCCTGGAGGAGACGTTCCATTGTGCGTAGAGACAACGGAGGCTATTCAGGCATGTGTTAGTGTTCATTCTCATACATATGAAATGTCAGCTAGTGTATACAATTATTTTGGAGGCTGTCCATGATGCGTTTTTCGATCATTATTCATGACAAAAGATGTTTGGAAAAGTACGCTATGGAGAATCGACGTTAATCGGGGTAGCGCTGAGCGAAGTAACGCTGTATTTCATCTAATAAAAAAAAATAACAATGTAAACGAACACAAAATCCATAAAACTTGTTATGTTTGACAAAGATGTCCGTTGCCGTTCTGTGAAACGCACGCAATGGCGACATTATTTCTCCGTCCTTCTTGCCGCACACAATAAAATGTCCTTCTGTATGGAGACAGTTTTTATCATATTCTCGTGTTCCTCTCTTCCACCGACCACGACCTCTGCCTGTCCTTTTAGCTCGTGTCCAGTCTTCATCTATCAAAGCACGTCAAACAGACCGTAACCCAATCGGCCTTCCAGCCTTGTTCCATTAGGGTGTCGAGTGTGTGACCCACCGGCGACCACACACCCTGGGTTGAGATCTAAAATAAGTTATGTTTCCCATGTGATATGCGTGTTGACAGCTTCTGCCGCTATTTTATTCAAAGTTTACGTGCCGTTTGTTGTGGTTTCCATATCTGTGTCCGGCGAAGCGAGCTGGAATTCTAGAAGCGGACTGATTTAAAGGCTCAATATGAAGACGATCCACAGTATGTGTCCGTGTGCTCGCGTTTACATCACTACATCACGGACACACACGCACACGTACGCACACGATCGCCACTTTAATGAAGATTCCTGTACCGGCCCAGACAGAAGCCCATCGGAGAATGAATCGAATTAATTAATTCGAATGTTATTCAAGTTAATTAACTTGAATAATATTTACAAGCGTAAAACCATTAACACGCACAAACAGAGCCACACACTTACACATTTTGAAAAAGTATATGTTTATAAATATAATAACGAATGGGATTTTACCGTGGTAAGAGCGTGGTATTGCTCTTCGTAGTCAAGTCAAGGGGGCTTGTGATTCGTCCTGAGACTTCAAGACAAGAGCTCTTATGTGCTTGCGACGATGGTTGCAGATAAAAAATTGAGATGTTCCTTCCCACACATTTACTTGTATGGTTCCTTACATCTAACCGTCATTGTACAACATCCTCTTCTCGTGGAAGGTTCGGGTGAATAGAAATTCTGTGTTTTGATCTCTTCTGAACAGGCGGATGCAGATATGATGTCACGGCCGATGAAAGTCTACCCCAAAGCTTGGCATTGCTCTGTGTAGTTTGAACGAATGGGATCAGGGTTCGCCCTGTGACCAAGTCAAGTGCTCTCTATGGCCTTGCCACTCTAGTTGCGATGACTAGAGAGTATTTTTTTAGGTGTTTCTGCCACACGCATTCGCGCGTGTGGCTCCTCACCTTAAACCTTGCATCACATCCTGTTCTCGTGGGGGGTTCGGGTAAATCGGAACTAACAGCCAGTTTATATATATATATATATATATATATATATATATATATATATATGAAGATAGGTCTAGTTAGTCACTAAATCAAAAACCATTACGTGACTAACTAAAAAACAAGTGTGACACAAATTAGGGGGTCAGTATAGTGTATCACATTGCGAATTGAAGTCCCCACGAAAAAGCTATTGTAGGCAGATTTTCAGGAAACAAAAAAACAAAAATTATTTTTTTCAACATGTAATTAATTTTTATCTTTTCCGGTCTGTGTGCGTGATACCAACTTATCCATCCATCCAGACCAACTTGAAGACTGGAGAAACCTATGTTGACAGTTTTGGTGACAGTTCAGTGTGACGGTTTCTAATGATAGATATGCCGGAGCAAATATATCATACCCAAAGTCTTCGCGTACTTTGTTAATAATATCCGTATTTTTAAGTAACTATCAACGATAACTGTTAACAAAACTATCAACAGGAGTCTCTTCAGTTGTCAAGTTGGTCTAGCTGGCTGACTGGCTGACTGGCTATGTATATATGCATGTATCGCGCGTAAAGGTTGCATCGATGGAGTTACAGGGCTGGAAACATTCATTCCTTACTAAATCTTGAATTAATTAAAATTACCGCAAATATATTTTTTTAATGTGTGTGTCAATTAGGGTAGACCGGACCAAATAATCAAGGATAAAAAGAGGAGAACCTATCATAGAGTAAATAGGAGAGAGAGAGAGAGAGAGAGAGAGAGAGAGAGAGAGAGAGAGAGAGAGAGAGAGAGAGAGAGAGAGAGAGAGAGAGAGAGAGAGAGAGTGAAAAGCTGCGAAAATACTGGGACCTGGCAAGGGAGCTGAAGAAGGTGTGGAACATGAAAGTCAGGGTAGTGCCAGTAATAGTAGGTGCACTTGGAACTGTACCGAAGACAATGAAAGCGAGATTAGAAGAAGGATTGAGACTATACAGAACACAGCTCTGCTGGAAACTACAGAAATACTGAGGAAAGTGCTAGAAATATGAAATCTATGACCTCCGGCTGATGGCCGTGGCTTAACAGGGAGAGGAGGAGAGAAAATTCCCACAAAAACAGTGGTGAAGATACGAACCACACCACTGCTGTAATAGGTGATGGAGACATGAGAGGAAGGCTGAGGACCTGCGGAGACTTAATGTCACTCAGCTTACGATAACCACCAGGCAATTGGTGTGGAACTGTAAACCACAGCACAGTTGTAGATTGCGAGAGTGTGAAGAGGAGGATTGGAGACTTGTTGTCACTCAGTCTCCAGCAGTGACCACAAGGCAACGGGTGTGGAAATGCAAATGCAATGACAGTAATCTTTTAAATTCTACTTTAAAAAAATCAGTTCCCCCGAAACGGCAGGTCTAACCAAATTCAAACTTGTCAATGCTCTGCCTTTTGTGCCGACTAATATATCCGACGGATGTTAACTTCGTACAGTGGCCAGTTATTGAGTAATCGTAGTGCACACATCGTATATTGTAAAATGTGATGGCAATGACAAACACATCTCGTAAAACTCGTAAAATTAAAATCGGATTTCTGGAAACTTCTGAAACATTGTTATTATTCAATTACTGTTTTGATAGTCGAGAAATGTAGCGTTTAACAGAATTCACTGGATTTGTCTTCTTAATTAGAAAATTTTTTTTGATTATGTGTTATTTTTTTCACATTAACGATTTCCATTTCACGTTTTGGTGTTTTAGCTACAGCATTGAGATAATTAGTTTTTGTAAACCCATATCAACTATCCTTTGAGAATGAAATGATAATAATGCATAGATTTTAACATTGGAGCTGAGACGACATGAGAGGAACTCCACCCTGAGCTAAGCAGCCACACCTTAATCTACCACCGTTTTAAAACCTGCGAATGTAGATGAATGATAGTTTTCAATTACTTGATTTATAGTGAAAAATATATGACCAGCTAAACCGAATCTTGACAGATTTTTTTTACAAACTTGTTGTACCATAACGTAACAAAGATAATCTATTTTTGTCGTCTGCTTTATTTGTTGCAAAAATTCTATGCTCTCATATGTTTGGTGTCAATGAGACCAATATAATCCAGTGAAAGATTTGTTACAAAATTCCACGCTATTTTATAACCTAAATAGTAAGAATATATACCCTCGTTATAAGAGAACCTTATGATACCTGGAGAGCCCTACTGTTTTCTTGTTGTATGAAATAGGAAAAATATGCGAAAAATAAAAAAAAGGCTTCCATTCAGTTGCTGATAAGGTAATAATTCGATAGAGAGAGATTTCATAAAAAAAGTGTTCTTGATATTCATAAAAATTATATAATCTAGAAATATCACATTTTAGCATTTTAAAACTATCATCATCCCATATTCTATGTTAAAATGGTAGATCATTAAATGTATGGCAATTATTTTAACAAGTTTTTACTTCAAATTCATTTGTTTTCTTATGGATTTTTCACTTCAACCACCCGAAACTCTATAAATATTGACGAGTGACAGCACGTGATAAATTCCCAACGAACCATTCTGAGTACAATGCTCTATTCTCTTTATTATGAAAGCTTGAACGCCTTATGAATCATTATGCAGAATACCCAAGAAATTGTTATGGTAGTAGTAGATAAATCACAGAAATAATAATAATAATAATAATAATAATAATAATAATAATAATAATAATAATAATAATAATAATAATAATATAGACATATCTATTGAATGATAATCTTCCAGCTAACTGTTCACGTTATTCACTCAGTTATCTTTTCAAAAATCATATTTAATCATCATTGATTTCCGGTTCCGGTTCTGTGAAGTGATGGCTGTTGTTGTTATCAATCCATTTATTTTAACATTGCATCACATGAAATAAAAAAATACTCATTGATTTTTCATTTCATCGAACAACAAACGGAAACACGTAGTTTAAAATATAAGAGTGAAATCTTAACAAAAGACATTGCTTTGTAGAATGTAATCATACTTGTGTTATGTTAAAATCTGCCAATAAAGTTTTATTCGCCATGAAATATAGGGTGAGACAAAATTTTCTTGAAACGATCTCAAGTTTGAATTTGTATAATCATTTAGAGTATACGCACTTCTGTAGTGAAAATTCATAACATAGGATTTTAGCAAAACTAACCACTAAAAATTACTTATGTAACTGTTGCCGAATAAATTGGTACATTACGAATGTCCTGTTCTGGCCAGTACTGCACGGCCGTAGAATAAATATATTTATTGACGTTTTACTTAATAGAACAACAAACTGAAGAAAATGGTTCAAAGTGTAAAATTAAATCATAGCCAAATACGTTTATTATTTGAATGCGAATGTTTGCAAAACTAGTGTCAGTGCAAGGTTTTTCATCCACCCCTGGACGAGACTTAGAATTTACACTAGGATTTTATGCACCTAATGCAAGACTTATAAGGATTTGCGTTGAATTTTAGCAATTATTTCTATTTATTTTACTACGTGTGCATTCCTAGGCGTTTTGTTACTACCAAGATTCGCTCTATGTAAAGACTGGTCCTGTGCCTAACATGATAATTTTGCGTACTCCGACTACTAGAATTCTGAGGAAGCATTTTATAGTTGACAGTGGTCATTTATATTATTTGTTTAACACTTAGAAGTTGCAACCGAGGAAATTAGTATTAATTTCCTCCTGTCATCTCTGACGTCAAAAACGAAGGGGAAATTGAGCGCCATCTTTGTTGAAGATGACGACTCGACATTCGACTGAAAAGAAATGAATTCGTCTTTGAAGGATTTCGACAAAAAACGAAACCAAGAGAATGACATCAAGTCAACATTCAAATCTCGACTCGAATGAGAATTATGTCATTGGAATTGAATTTAGAAAAGAATGTTGGAAATTCAAATGAATATAAGAGTGATTTTTTTTCTTTTTAAGTAGCAATCTGTTGATAAAACAATAGTCTCAAGTAGTTTAGAGATTCTCAGACGAAATAGCTTAGCTAGACTATACGGGAATACATCGAATAGTGCGCTTTTTATTGGTGCAGGTTTCGATGTAGTACGGTTATGATTTTGCTGTTTGAATTAGTTTAAGTAGAAGCTAAAAAAGCTCATTCAATTATTAATTAATTATTAACATCTTAAACACTTCAATTTTGAACTTAATATCTATGAAAAAAGGTTTAATAATATAGGAAGTTATTTGAGCTTTTACTGAATTAGTGATCACTTAACCTAAAGAATTCAATGAAGATGTTATATTATCAGTAAAGGATTATTGGGAAAATGTTATTGCTTCAAATGAGCCATATTCAACGGGCTTTCGCTGTTTATACTGTTTATATCTGGCCACTGGAGAAAAAACGATATTTTGTAAGTGAGAACCCGATATGATGACGCCTTTAGTTTTATACCAGAGCTTTTATTCGACTATCCGAGTAATCAAATGGATGGGGCTGAATAGTCATATGTATATGTATAGGAAATGGATACATAATCCGATGGAATATTTATGGATATTATTTGGAACTCCAATTGAAAGACAGCGTATATAGAATAAGCAATTAATGATCAATGGACCTGGTACAGGAATCGAACCTGTGATTGTTAAGGTGGCTGCTTCGACGTAGCATCGCTCTTAACAATTGAGCTGAACAGCCCGACAGAAAGGTGAAGGCTTAAATAACCGCTTTATCCCCACTCCTCTTATCTTCTTCATTCACTGCCCATGTCTGCATTATTGTTTCTAACGCATACTATTATATTATTGAAAAATTGATTTATAATCCGACAGAATCAAAGGTTAACTGTGACGCTACGTTGAAACGGCTACCTTATTGGTCGCAGGTTCGATTTCCTAAGCAAACCCATTTTTTAAAATTGCTCATTCCGCTTAAGCTGTCCGACCCATTCTCCGTGTACCAACGGGAGATCATTTCAAATAGACTTTTAAATGATATAACACATCCATAGATATATGTATATGTAAATATATGAAGGTGGCGTTTGAAGAGTCTTGTGGGAAATTGACTTAACTAATTCGGGAAGCGTCGGTTGGAGATAGGAGGTAATGCCTAAAGAATTGCTCCCTTTAATCTAAATCGGTGATTCCCAAAGTGGACATACCGACCACCTTACGGGTGCTAGGAGATAAAGGGGTCTGGAAGGCAAAGAGGTTGTGAGGTGGACAAGGCAAAGAATGAAAAAATTCATTTTCAATGTATCATTTTTTGACTGACGGGTGCCGTTGGGTGAGATGATGAAACATAATCACTGAAAAAGTTTTGAAACACTGATCTAAGCAGACCTAATCAATCGCTGGGGCGGAGATAAAGCCTGGATCAAATTCTCTTTCGTCAAGTTCATCTTGGATCTTCCCTTGATCTATAACAGGGAAAAAAGCATAACATCAATAATGTTACACTTGTGTCCAGACTTTATGTCCACTCTGTAGATAAGAACTTCATCCTCATCATCGATCTTTTATCATCTGTCCTTGGACATAGACCTTCCCCAGGATTCGCCAGACCTATCATGGACCTCGTCGTGCCAATACTTTCTGAACTTGTCTGTATCCTGCCGGTCTCATTTTCGAAAGTGATCTCTGGCGATCCATGTTGTTGATCGGATTGTCTGCCATTCTTGCAACATTACCAACCCATCGCCATTTGATTTTTGTAATAAATTCTGTGATGTCTCAGACTTCTGTTTTAAAGTTACTTTTTGGATTCAATACATGACAAATTATGATAAGAGACCCTTGATTTTTTTTTACAGGAGAATTTAAAAATAAGCCAAAAAGCGAAATTCGAAAGTTCTGAATTGGACAGGGAAACTCTTTTTACTTGCTTTTGATTGAAGGGAATTTCTTTTAACATTGTTTGCTTTTAGTTAAAAAGTATAGGTTGATCCATCCAATTCGTCTCTCTTTTTCCTGATAGCTTAGGGTTACCCTTCCTATATCGTTTGTAGAGGTCCACTCGCCTGATTTTATCTTTGGCCGATAAGAACTTGGTCAAGCAGAACTCTCTCTGACCCCGAACTCTCAAAAGGTTCCGAAGAGTCGAAGAGGTAGATATGTAGGTAGGTAGGTAAGTATATAGGCATAGAGTCATGACAAAAGTAAACAGACATTTCTTGTTGGAAAAAAAAAATTCAAAACATCTAAATTCACGGTGATTAGCAATGCTATCTTCCTTTCCTTTCAGCGAACTTTCTTCGGAAAAGTTGAACCCTTCTTTTCATCTTAACGTGTCAGCCGATTCATTCCTACAGTTCTCTTTGGGAGTAAAATGTTGTATCCACAAGGAAAGATAGTGTCTCCTATCGATCTCTTACAGATAATACATTTCCTTCCATGATTCTGATCCGCAGTGTTCAATGACTGCCGTAGATTGACAACTGAGCATTCCTAAGATTAAGATGAAAGAAAGTACAAGTCAAAAATGATAAGGTTGGACAATGCTTTATCCTCACATTACATAATTTCACCACAATCGAAAAATATGTATGTATGCACCGCTATTACTCGACAACTGGCGATTGTACGAAGTTCATATTCGCCAGATAAATTACTCAACATACCAAGCATTGCAGAGTCGAATTGGAATTTGTTTTGCTCAGCAGTTCTCGAGGAATAAATAAAAACAGATATTTCTCGATAAGGTTAGCTCTATGTCGGCCATTAAACGAAAACGACGATGCTCTGCCTCTCTTAGTATCACTGCAGTAACATGTCCCCAAAACGCTATCTTCCTGTCGATCATAAAACATTACAGTTTATAGTTTTGTAAGAATATATCTTTTGACGTTTATTATTTTCTGATTACTAATGATAATTACACACAAGTGTTTCGATCAAAAATTATTTTACATGACAGTTATGACCGGCTGTTCCATACGCCAAAAGGTCTGCTCCCCTCCGAACAAGCAAGTTTGGGGCTGGCTTTACACCAATGATAATAATAACAATAATAATAATAAATGTAAGCTGCAGCATTAGGATGATAGGCGAAAGAGAGAAGAGATGTTGGCTTAAGACCTGAGGAGACTTATTGTCACTCAACCTTCAGCAATGACCACTGGGCAACCGGTGAGAAACTGTAAATCGCAGTATTACTTTGGCCTATGAGAACTAGGAGAGAAGGGCTGGAGACTTGAGGAGACTTGCTGTCACTAAAACTCCGGAAAGGGTAAGGTTTAGGTTGTAAATTTCATTTTGTAAAAGTTCTTGCAGCTAAAACGACAGGGCAGCTGGTACGGAGAATCAGGTTTCCGGAGGCAGTAAAGGATATGAGTTCGAGTCTCACCGAATCTGCACTGTTTACTCACTGTCTTAGACTGACCGTCTGAGTAGTTGCTATGAAAAGAAACTGAAATTAAGATAAAAAGAACTTTAACATTAATAATTCATTTTTATTTCATCGAGATGATCAAATCATCGTAGCGCTGTAAATAGCCTGACCAACCAGTCAAGCGGGCTAAAGATTCTTCTCTCATTCAATGTTAGTATATGTGTGCCTGTATGTATCTCCAGACACTCTTGGTAACATTTTTGTGGCTATAACTTAGAGAAATGTCCATGAGAACACCATTAGGCACGATCCAAAAAACCTTTTTTTTTTCTTTTCGCTTTTTAAGGGCATTTTAGATCGAATCTTGTGCTATTATCTTTTAGATGAGACACGTTGAAAAATGAAACAATGGGCCCCACGTAAACTGGATGCAATATTCCATGACGGTTTCAGACCAACACCACTCAGCCTTTTAGCATCCATCGTTGGACATGGACCTTCCTCGGGATTCGCCAGACCTCTATGTCACGGGCATCTGGGAGCCAGCACTCTCTGAATGTATCTAGTTTGTCATGTCATCTTACTTCTTGTCGGCCACAGTTTCGCATATGATCTCTGGGGATCCACGTTGCAAGTCGTGATGTCCAGCAGTTGTCTGACATTTCTTCTGATATATATCGTATCATCCTTAAAAGCATTTTAAATTTCATATCCGTAATAGAATGTTCAATAATCATAATCATCACCAATTTTGTATCGTCTGTCGTTGGACATAGACCTTCTCCACTATTTGTCACACCTCTTTATCGTGGGCGTCACGGAGCCAGTGTTATCTGAACCTATTTAGTTATTCTTGCCAGCTCATATTCTGCCGGCTTCGGTTCCTCAGTTCCACATATGATCTCTGAGGAACCATGTTGTGAGTCATGATGTTCATCGGTCGTCTGCCATTCGTGCAACTTAATCAGCCCATCGCCATTTGAGTTTCTTAATGGTTTCCATGATATCTCAGACTTCTGTTTTTTTTTACTTTGATATAATGTGCTGTACCATGGACTCCTCACGTGATGTCGAGCATGATTATCTCATTTGCACGTTGCAGGATTCTCAGTTTGCAGGTTTGTCTCTTGGTCAGGTTACACGTTTCAGCTCCATGGGTGACGATCGGGAGGATGCATTGGTTGTATGCGTTCATTCAAGGACTAATCTGATTTCCTTGTTCTTAAAGGTTTTTACAGACGGCTTGTCATCCTGAAGTAATTGTTCGCTTGATTTCTTCTTCTTCTTTTGATGATTCCATGGAGATCCGTGGTCCTAGATAGATGTAGCTGTCTACTTTGTTCAGCTTAGATCTTGATTGGTATGCGTTTATGTCCGACATGTTTGTTGTAAATGACGCTTGCTTCAATAATAGGGGAATGCTAATTCGTGCTTTTTCGGTGAAACATTCACCATTTTCTGTTATATCATCCTTCATCTTACGATGCAAAAACTGTTCATATGTCGTAACCCAACACATTTGAAAGTTAGTTATAAATATATGGATGTATCAATTTCTTTCTACCCAGTTGTGGACCCACGGGGAAAGATAACGGAATCAATATTAGTTATAAATGGGTTCAGAGCTTTCGAGCGTCAATCAGGTGGAATATTGAATAGTTTTATCCACAAGCAAAACTTTGCCTACATTACCATTAACACTGGTATTTCTAGTTATAACGCAGCTGTTCGGATCCCAAAAAGCCAACCGCGTAACAGCTGAGCCCCGATACCAAATCTAGCCATTTTGCAGCTAGATCCAATTATTTTGGAGCCAGATTGATATTCTGGTATCCGACATCCACCAGTGTTATAAACATGTCCATCTAAATGCAGATTCTTCCAACAGGAAAAAATGTACAGCTTAGCAGTCGCCATAGCCAGTCATCGACCCCCAGGTATAAACAACAACAAAAAAATAGTAATAACTCACCATCACAGTCAATAATTGGACAGGTGTTGCCTCAAAATTTGAAGTCATGTGAAAAGATTTCATCGAAGAATGAATATGGTCAGAATCGATTCTATCTATAACATCACGTGCGTTTTCTCAGGGTAGAGTAAAAAAGCATCAAGAAACATCTACATCCTCTGGAAACGGAACAAAAAAAGAAGCCATCTAGAAACATCTGGAATATGGAAATTCAAAATGGTATTAATAAACCCGACAGAATAAGGCCTTTGAAAGACAAGTTATTTTTTCGAAAAATGAATAGAAACACTTTTAGACCCTGTCTCGTGGTGTACCGGTGCCAAAGCAAACACAATACCCGTATATATATATATATATATATATATATATATATATATATATATATATATATATATATATATATGAAAAAATAGAACGGTTCACCATCTTCAATGACTACGGTTGTTCAATATGATTATATTGCCAAAGTAGACGTATAGTTCTTAAACATGGTTTCATTTCATTTCAGTTTATTCATTTCTTTTTTATTTGATCAAATAAAAGGAAAGATAATTATGGTCAAACCGAAAATTTTATGGCCAAAAGATTTTTTTAAACGAAATGTCCAAAATGGCAATCCTATGCGCGAAGGATGTGTGAGAACCCTTGTAAATCTCTGTTCACAAATCCAAGCCATTTGTGATAAAGTGATCTTGTTCCTTGCAACGCGAATCTCCCAGACCAAATTTGCTTCCCAAATGCTTATGCTATAATTCTGTTAATGGCACAGATTTTAAGCATTTCTTCACTGAAATTTCAAATTAATCATCCAACAAAGAACTAAATGGGACCGTTTGAATTCAATTAGATCTCTGAACTCCCTTAATCACTCGTTGTTTTGATCAGTCTTGCCTTGTCTTCTCACACCCTGCTCTCTAGGGAGACCTCGTACTTTTTGCCCTAAACCACGAAAAGTCGATAAAAGTGACAAAAATAGAAACTCATCAAGTAGATGTTGGTTAGTTTGTTTTGTTTTAAATTATTTATAGGGGGTTAGTGGGGTAGGGGGTTTCCTCTTGAAACACTTATGCCCAGACTTCTTCTACCCTACTGTCGGTGTGTGTTTGTATGTGCGTATGTGTCTATCATTGTGCGGCTTCGGTTTTTTCTAACTTTGTTGTCGGTGAAGAGACTTCCTTGTTTACTTAAAAAAGTTCTTCTCTTCCTGTCTGTTTCAACCGGAAACAAGATGTCTGTACAAAACCTTCACGTCGTCTGTAAAATGATGCGAATCACGTGTGCTTTACATTCTTTGCTTTGGGCAGTGAAAATTATTTTCGTTCTCGGAGAAGTTCGTGTATCGTTTTGGTAAACCGACCGCCGAGAGAACTTTTCATTTGACGATAACAGAACAAAAACAAAAACAAAAGAAAAAAAAAGAAAGAAAGCAGGCGTAAGTATTAATTACCAAACTGACGGATTCACATATACCAAATAAGTTCTATTTCTTTTTGAATCGCACAATATAACAGATAATTCTTGTCTGAAGTGCGTTAATTAATCGATGTAATTATGGAAATATCATCGAGTCAGTCATCTAACTTCAATGACAGAGGTATCCATTGCAAGATAAAAGCCCTGACTCATGAACAAGTCTGAGCTGCCATCAAACAAAACAAAAGAGAACTTTTTTGAGCTAGCCATAGAACTTGAATGACGGAGTTATCCGTTGCAAGATAAGAGCCCTGGCTCACAAACAAAACTGAATTGCCATCAATCAAAATGAAAGAGAACTTTTATTGAGTTAGCCATTGAACTTGAATGACAGGGTTATCCATTGTAAGATAAAAGCCCTGGCTCACAAACAGAGCTGAGTTGTCATCAATCACAAGAAAAAAAAATACTTTCAGTCATAGAACTTCAATGACGGAAATCCCTGCCATTTGCAGCTGATAGGTTCTCAAATTCTCAAACAATATTTGTATAAAATGTTCTTGAATATCGTATCGCTATTATTAATGGACTAACAGAGAGTCCGATAATGCCGATATTCTACTATTACCGAATTATGCCGAATAAAACCAAAATAGTCAACCTTTCAAAACACACACACACACATACGCATACATGCCAAATCTTGCCCAATCGGCGAAATTGTCTAACTGGTGAAGATTTGATTCTGACAAATCAATACATAATTTTAATTAGATCAAAAGTTCGTTTAATCAAAATAACGATTTAGAAAAAAAAAGCTTTTTTTTTTAACAATCAGAAGATTTTATAAGCAAAGGGGAATCATTTTTTTTTATCAAGAGTAGGTTATACGTACTTTTGATTTAATCGAAAGCTTATTTAATGAAACAAAGTTCGAAAACAACTATTTTTTCCTCGATCAAATGTTCATGCAATCAAAATGAAATAGAACTTTTTAAAATGAAAAGAAATAGATAAATTCTGCTAATGAGGCGATTTTGTGGATTTGGTGTAATATATATATATATATATATATATATATATATATATATATATATATATATATATATAATTTTTGATTTTGATCAATATGATCTATGGAGGAGCATGTATTGGCAAGGAAGGAGGCGATGTTGAAAAATGAATATTAGTTCAGCAAAAGTAATGCTTCTTACATTAGTCCACGGAATTATGAACAGACCATCGTGTATATATATATATATATATATATATATATATATATATATATATATATACACGATGGTCTGTTCATAATTCCGTGGACTAATGTAAGAAGCATTACTTTTGATATATATATATATACACGATGGTCTGTTCATAATTCCGTGGACTAATGTAAGAAGCATCACTTTTGCTGAACTAATATTCATTTTTCAACATCGTCTCCTTCCTTGCCAATACACGCTCCTCCATAGATCATATAGATCAAAATCAATCTAATAGCTGAGTCATATATTCCCCAAAACAAAACTATTTCTTTATTGAACATCTCAATTGGGTTCTAGTTTATAGATTCTCAAATATTTGTATAAAATGCTTTGTAAACGCTCTTAATAACAGATTAGTAGGGGACCCGATAATGCCGATTTTCTGTTATTACCGAATTATGCAAAATAAAACCAAAATAGCCGTCATTTCAAAACACACACACAAACACGCATTTAATACAAAAAACTTTAGCACTGAGGCCAACGAGGGAATAGGAAAAGAAGTTTTGGGTCTTCTGTTGACTATCTTGCCCTAATTACATCCTTTCTTGATCCATTCATCCTTACAAAATCCTTTCACTGTCAGGATCCACCCTTCTCTTCCAATCCTTACTTTTACCTCATTTACTCAAAGGGGCTTAAACTACTCAAAATATCCCCTCGCAGATGTGTTTTTTTTATATTTACAATTTCATGATGATGGGGAAGGGTGAAAGATTCCCTTGTAAAACTAAACAAAGTGAAAGACAGGTTAGTATGAGACCCTCCCTACCCGTTCTATTGGGAAGACCGCTGGCTGTTTTCTGACATTTTGTTCAGAAACAAGGGAGTTGATCACTTAGGTGGGAGGTGTGAGAGTTGAAGGTGGAGAAAAAATATGGATGGCCTCGGGAGATAAAATCTCTTTCAAGGTGTAAAAAATGGAGGTGGTTAATTGGATTTAATGATTCCTATTGTCCCTTTTAAAGTATTTCGTTCAGAAATTTTGAAAATTTACACTTCGTTGTTGTCAAGCTCCTTAAAAGTTGTCTATATCATCGCAATTAGACGATATATTGAGGGAGAGGGAAAAGAAAGTATTTTTTCCAGTTTTAGCTGTTTAAGATTTATTGTTATTTTTTAGTGTATATCATTATCTGATCCATATTATGATTTTATATTAAATTTATAGAAAATTACATTAGATGTAGGTTGAATATATTATTATTATTATTATTATTATTATTATTATTATTTGGAATCTCACACCAGTTGCCTGGTGGTAACCGCTGGAGTTTGAGTGACAGCAAGTCTCCTCAAGTCTCCAGCCCTCCTCTCCTAGTACTCATAGGTCGCAGTAATTCTGCGATTTACAGTTTCACACCGGTTGCCGAGTGGTTATCGCTGAAGGCTGAGTGACAATAAGTCTCCTCAGGTCTTCAGCTAACGTCTCCTCTCTCTTTCGCATATCATGACAGAGCTACGATTCGTTGCAGTCCTTATATCTCTAGCACCTTCCTCAGTATCCGTGCAGTGCCCAGCAGTGCTGTGGTCTGTACGGTCTCTATCCTCCCCCTAATCCCGATCTCCTCCAGTCTCTCCCTCAGCGTTTTGGGGACAGTTCCTAGTGCTCCCACTATGACCGGTACTACCCTGGTTTTCATGTTCCACATTTTCTTTAACTCCCTTGCTAGGTCCTGGTATTTTTCCCTTTTCTCACCCTCCTTCTTTTTTACTCTATGGTCTGCAGGTACAGCAACGTCTACTATTTGGCAGGCCCTCCTTTTTTTGTCTCCTATTACTAAGTCCGGCCTTCTTGCCTGGATGAGGTGGTCAGTTTGGATGTCAAAGTCCCACAGTAGTTTGTGGTTGTCATTCTCCAAAACTGCCTCTGGCTTGTGCTGATACCACTTTTCCCCATGGTTGAATCCCATTTGTTTACTTAGTTCCCAGTGTATCATCGTTGCTACTCTATCGTGTCTATGCTTATACTCCTTCTGGGCGAGTTGGCTACATTCACTAGTTATGTGGTTTACTGTCTCATCTCTTTCACCGCACATGCGGCATTTGCTGTTTGTCTGTGTTCTGTCGATTTTTGCTTTTATGTAGTTTGTCCTTATGCTTTTGTTTTGGGCTGCCATGATGAGCGATTCTGTTTCTCTCTTAAGGTTTCCCTTTCGTAACCACGTCCATGATTTCTCGTCTGCTATATCTTTTATCTGTCTTTTAAACTCGCCGTACAATTTTTTCCCTTCCCACTTTTCTTTTCTAGTTTGCTGTACTGTTCCATTGTTTTCTACTTTATTGTTTGTTGCACTATCCCTCGCGCTCTTTATGATTTCTTCACTATTTGTTTGCACATATCTATCTAGGACTACTTTAGCTCTCTGGACACAATCTTCTATGCTGATGAGCCCCCTACCACCTTCTTTTCTCTTAACATATAGCCTATCTGTATCATCCCTAGGGTGTAATGCTTTATGCATCGTCATAAGTTTCCTTGTTCGCCTATCCATTGATTGGAGCTCTTCCTTTGTCCATCCTAGGAATGGTCCTGTATACCTAACTACTGACACAGCCCAGGTGTTCATTCCTTTTATTAGATTTCTGCTATTTAATTTGGTTTCTAATATTTTCCTTATCCTTCTGAGGTATTCTCTCTTAATTTTCTCCTTCATCTCTTCCCGTTTTATCGTGTCACATTCAAGGACACCTAGGTACTTGTTTCGGTCTTGTGCAGTCAATGCCCTATTATTATTATTATTATTATTATAATTATTATTATCATTATTATTATTATTATTATTATTCACACCAGTTGTCTAGTGGTCACAGCTGAAGGCTGAATGACAGCGAGTCTCCTCAAGTCTTCAGCCCTCCTCTCCATACTCTCACGGTCCCCAGCAGTGTTGTAGTTGACAGTTTAACACCAGTTGCCATGTGGTTATCGCTGAAGACTAAGTGGCAGTAAGTCTCCTCAGGTCTTCAGCCCTTCTCTCATATTCCTTCACATATCACGGCAGTGCTGTGGTTGGTACTTCCACCACCATTCGTGGCCTGTGTTGTTATTTTTTTTCTTCATTTCCTCCTCTCTTCTCTCTGTTAGGCCACTGCTAACAGCTGGGGTCATAGACCTCATATTTCTAGCACTTTCCTCAGTATTCGGGTAGTCTCCTGTACGGGCTGTGTTCTGTATAGTCTTGATCCATCATTTTATCCGAAGTTCTTCCTGTCTCGCTTTCAGTGTCTTTAGTATGGTTAATTTATTTAAGTTGGTTTCATGTAGCAATTTCAATCTTCAATGTTAATGACTTTTGAGTCCATTTGTAGACATTTAATAGAACTCTTCTTTTGTCGACGTTCTGCGATTAGTTCACTTTTTCATTCAAGATTTGCTGATCATTTGGGAAGTTGATTAACATACTACAAGTTTTGGGTGTTTTTATTCACACACACACACGCGCGCGCGTGCGTACACACACACACACACACAAATACATATATATATATATAACATGTTAATTTTATTGAATGATCTTCGTTTCATTAGTAAGAAGAGACATTTTTAAAGATATTTTTAAAAAATGATTCGGGCTGACAATATATACTTGGAAATATTTGTTTGAAAAGTTGTTTACACTGTGCAAAACATGCGTTTTAATTTGCATTAGGAATTTTCATTCGCGAAAGACATTCAGGTTTTTAAAAAATCTATCAAAAATCGTTGGATTACAGATAAAAAAAATCGGTACTAATTAATTGATGCAAAGGTTATTTTGTAAAAAAAGACTCTGAGGTAATATCTTTTTAAATTCAGTCAATCCACACTTATCCAATTTTATGAATTTTTTTCCAGGAAACAAAGAAAATATTTATATTTCTTTATTTGAAATTCAAACTTGATTCGTAAAATCGGAAAATAAAAACTAAAACAATGCTAAAATATTTTCTTTTGAAAGTTTTCTGTTATTCTTTAAAGATTAGAATATAATGCGCCCTTCGGGTTTCGAGAAATATCCTCTCCACGGGTGAATCAACTTTTAAGAGATTTGTTCGAAAGAAAATTAATCAAATTATAGAAAAAATTTCAAAATCATTTATTCATTATAACTAGAATAAAAGTGCTTGTTTCAAAAGTGCATGTTTGGGAAGGGCTGTACTGAATGCCTATGTGATCGGGTAAACAATATATACAAACTCTTTCCAAAACTTGCACCAAGAACCTTCCTCCTCATAGATGGATGCGTTACTATTACATTCGTGAGAAGGACTGACCTGTAAAATAATCTCAGGTTTTCTGGTTGAATTGAATTCTGAGCGAAAAGTATTCTAATGAACGAAAGCCAACGGTGATAATTTATGAAGAAAGATCTGTAATCTTTTAAATTCTATTTAAAAAAATGATTCATCCAGAACCGCTATTCTAAACAACTTCAAACTCGGCATTGCTCTACCTTTTGTGCCGACTAACACATATATGACGAATGTCAACTTCGAACAGCGGCCAGTTTCTGAGTAATCGCATTGTACACGTCGTATATTGTAAAATGTGATGGCAATGACACACACACATCTAGTATTGAAATCACATTTCTGGAAACTTCTGAAACGTTGTTATTAATCAATGACTGTTTTAATGATCGAGAAATGTAACGTTTAACAAAATCCTTTGGACTTGTCATTTTAATCAGAAAATTCTGATTTGATAATGTATATTTTTTTTCACATTAACGATTTCCATTCACGTTTTGGTGATTTACCAACAGTATTGTGATAAATAGTATTTTTGAACCCATATCAACTATCTTTTGAGAGTGAAATAATAATAATTCAGAGATTTCGAGTTGAGACGACATAAGACGAACTCCACCCTGAGCTAAGCAGCCACACCTTAATTTACCACCGTTTTAAAACCTATGAATTTTGATAAATGATAGTTTTCAATTACTTGATTTATAGTCAAAAATATTTGACCGGCTAAACCGAATCTTGACAGATTCTTTTCACAAACTTGTACTGTAACATAACAAAGAAATGAACAGAGATAATCTATTTTTGTCGTCTGCTTTATTTGTTGCAAAAATTCTATGCTCTCATATGTTTGCTATCTATGAGACCAATATAACCCAGTGAAAGATTGGTTACAAAATTCCACGCTATATTACTGCTAAATAATAAGAATATATACTCCCATTGTAAGAGAATCTTATGATACTTAAAGGACCCTACTGTTTTTTTTAGTATGAAAAAGGAAAAATTGGAAAAAATTCAGAAAAAAGGTTCAGCTCAGTTACTGATAATGTAATAGTTCAATTGAGAGAGATTTTTATAAAAAATGTTCTTAATATTCATAAAAATTATATAATCTAGAAATATCACATTTTAGCATTTTAAAACTATTATCATCCCATATTCTATGTTAAAATGGTTGATCATTAAATGTATGGCAATTATTTTAACAAGTTTTTAGTCCTGATTCAATTGTTTTCTTATGGAATTTGATTTCAACCACCCGAAACTCTATTAATATAGATGAGTGACTGCACGTGATAAGTTCCCGACGAACCATTTAGGAAGAGAAGTTGATATTTTTGTCATTTTCAGAGTACAATGCTCTATTCTCTTTATTATTAAAGCTTGAACACCTTATGAATCATTATGCAGAATGTCCAGGAAATTGTTATGGTAGTAGTAGATAAATCACAGAAATAATAATAATAATAATAATGATAATAATGACCACTGGGTAACCGGTGTGAAACTGTAAACTGCAGTATTACTGTGGCCTATGAGAACTAGAAGAGAAAGGCTGGAGACCTGAGGAGACTTGCTGTCACTCAAACTCCAGCAGTTACCACCAGGCAACTGGTGTGAGATTGCAAATAATCATAATAATAATAATAACAACAACAACGATATCACTAGCATTTCCCACTGGGAAACATCTAAAATAGAGTACAAAAAAGCATATAGAAATATCTCGATAGAGGATCTCGATATTATGCACCAACCCGTCAGAATTAGGCTCTTAAAAAGTCGAAAAACACTTTTTCCAAAGAAGAAGAAGATTTTAAGAAGAGTTCTCAGGAAGTGCTGATGCAAAGGAGTACTGGAACACACACACACACACACACACACACACACGCACACACACACACAGAGGCACACACACACACACACACACGTAAACAAACAAACGCTCACATATAAAAAAAGAACCCTTTTCCATCTTTAATGGCTATGGTTGCTCAATTAAGAAAAACACTGATGCATGCCTAAAAAAAAAACAAATTCCAGGAAATCCATCTTCACCTGAGATACAAAATGTAATACTGATGAGTGCTGTTCTCGTACTTAGAAAAACTCTCTCGATGCAATAACCTCTTGCCTAAACCTTATAGTACACTTGCCCGGATGTTTTTGTTTTTTTTAAAATTTTGTATTCATTTTAGATTCTTCTTTTTTTTTCTCCAAATTCTATATGCCCCTCTGTGTCTAATGGGAAGAAGGTGAACGAATGATAAGGAACGAAAAAGGAAAGAAACAAGATTAGAGAGGAAGAAAAAGAGAAAAGAAAATGCTTAAAAACTTCCCAAGGAAAACTCTCAGATGAGAGGTTGGTAGATGAATGTATTGAACAGCGAATCAAGAAGGTTTAGAACATGAAAGTAGGGTAGTACCAGTAACAATAGGTGCACTCGGAAACGTACCAAAGACACAGAAAGCGAAATTGGAGGAACTATGGAAAAAAGGAAGGATTGAGACAGTGCAGACCACAGCACTGCTAGGAACTGCAAGAATACCGAGGAAAGCGCTAAAAATATAAGATCTAAGACCCCAGCTGTTGACGGTAGCCTAACAGAGGAGGAGAGAGAAAACATCCAAACGGGAATGGAGGTACGAACCACAGCACTGCTGTGATAGGCGAGCGAAAGATGAGATGAGAGTAGGGTTGAAGCCCCGAGGAGACTTACTGTCACTCAGCCTCCAGCGATAACCACCGGGCAATTAGTGGGAAATTATAAACCACGGTATTGCTGTGGACTATGAGAGTGTGGAGAGGAGGGCTGAAGACTAGAGGAAACTTGCTGTCACATCTACCTCCAGGGGTATCCACAAGGCAACTGGTGTACCGGTATGAAACTGTAAATCGCAGAATTACTGCGACCTATGAGTACTAGGAGAGGAGGGCTGGAGACTTGAGGAGACTTGCTGTCACTCAAACTCCAGTGGTTACCACCAGGCAACTGGTGTGAGATTCCAAATAATAATAATGATAAAAACTGGAACGATAATTGTCAACAGTGACCCAACAGAGGAAGGGAAATGAAAGCGGAATTGCAAACCACAGCACTGACATGATAGGCGAAAGATAGAGGAGACGTTGGCTGAAGACCTGAGGAGACTTATTGTCACTCAGCCTTCAGTAATGACCACTGGGCAACCGGTGAGAAACTATAAATCGAAGTATTACTGCGACCTATGAGTACTAAGAGAGAAGGTCTAGAGACTTGAGGAGACTTGCTGTTACTCAAACTCCAGCGGTTACCACCAGGCAACTTGTGTGTGATTGCAAATGATAATAATAATAATACCACCAGTTTCATTTGCCATTGCATAGTATCATAGTTAATCAAAATATATTTCATAGGTAATTGATCACTTTGACATACCTCTAAAATTTAATTGCAGGAGCATGTATGGAGGAGTAATGGCAATATCTTAATTGTCAGTACCAGAGGAATTTCCACGGGTCCAGTTAGTATCTGACGCTAAAGCAATTTATATTTTCCCATGTACTTGTGTGGCCTGTCTACAACGTCTCCACTTCGCTTATAATTAGTAGTTCAGATCAGTGAAGAGGTCTTGAAACTTGATTTCAAAATACTCGTTTCCAGCGACCCACTTCAATTGCATCTTCAGAAAGATCACAGGAATTCTTTAAAACGTGTACCAAATGACATTGTCTCTTTTTTATTTTAGCGTTGAATCCCCATTGCATTCACCAAATTCTCAGAAGGGCGTCTCCGATATAACGTGATCATAATTAATAGAAACACTTGCTATAACTATCAAGCATGCCAACTAAAATGACTCCACTTGCTGCCACTTCAATGGTGGCTTGTGGCAAAATACGAGAAGACCTGCGAAGCAACCATATCATTCGTCATAAGTATAAATTTCTGTAATCAATGTAGATCCAACCCTTATTCTGAACCCAACCTTAAATTATTTAATCCATAACCGAAACCTCGGTATAAAACCTTATTTTAATTACATTGCTTTGTGTCCTGTTGCATACCGCTGCTTCTTGTATTTTACGGTGTCCACTTCCCATGTTGCTTCCCGTTTTTTTCTGTGTTTTTTTTTTTTGTTTTTTTTTTTGTTTTCTGCATTTCAAAGATTTTTCCTTCGGGGCAAATATCTCTGATTTTAGATTCGATTCGAAGCTTTTTGTTGCGAAAAAAAATCGTATTAAAGTTGCATGCTAAATGATAGG
This sequence comes from Thysanoteuthis rhombus, assembly GCA_963457665.1. NCBI lineage: Eukaryota > Metazoa > Mollusca > Cephalopoda > Oegopsida > Thysanoteuthidae > Thysanoteuthis > Thysanoteuthis major. Next base: position 42,251,450 of record OY735234.1, read on the forward strand.
AGAAAAAGATTTTAAAATTCTCTTCATGATATCACCCTCGTTTTTACAGGAAAACATCTAAAATAAACTAAAAAAAATGTAAAAACTATCCAGATTTTGAGGAATCTAGATATTATTTCCACTAGAGAACATCTAAAATAGAGTAAAAACATCTGGAAATGTTTTTTTTTCGATTTTTGGAAACAGGGCCTTTTTAACCTTTTTGGTCCTCATTTAACGTTCGATGGGGGCTGGAAAAGGTCATAGAAGTATTTTTTTTTTCAAAAATAAAAAAAGGCATTTTAGAAGGGTTCTAAATACAAAACTGTATTCCTGGAACACACAAACGCACAAAAAACATGTATGAAAAAGGATAGAAAGGATCACCTACCTCGGTGGCAACAGCTGTTAAATAAAGAAGCTATAATTCCTGATTTTATTGAACCAGTGGCCATTGAAGTGAACCTAAACAATTTTATACAGTAGAGATATTATCACTGGAAGATCGTTTGGAAAAAGCTTACTGCTTCTATTAGAATATAGTCGGGATGACACATAGGCAGCGTGGCCATAAAAACTAGAGTTATCTGTGAAAGTAGAGTTACTATACATTGCAAATGTATAAGCGTGTGTTTGTTCACGTTTACACCATGTAATAATAAGTGTGCGTGAACCTTAGGTGCGTCAGTGTATGTGCGTCTGTGTGAGTAGACAATGGAGATATGTGTGCCTCTGTCTGGTTGTGCGTGTAACTGTACGTTGGGGTCTTTTTTCCAGCCAGGGATTAGGGATTCCTACTGAAAAGACCGTTGTGTATCAAACGGCTCGCTGAGAATGGAGTGGCATTGGCGAACGGAAATCTGAGGGAACTGCAGAACCGTGGGGAGAAAACTGCTTTCATTCTGCTCACGGAAAACAAAGCCTGTTTATAAAACGAAACGTATATTTTATTTCTGTCTCTTCTCGAGATGCAGAAATGATCCTATCACTTAACAAAGGACAAACGATGGTAGTGCTACACTAGGATGATAATTCGATTAAGAAACTTACCCTTTTCTGTCGTTTACATCATCCTTAAGATTACAATTAAAAAAAAACAACGGCATTTCATATGTAACAACCTGATAGTATGCGTTATTGCAACAGTTACATAAATGTTATATTTTTCATGGAGACCATCTTTTAATGATATTGCTCAGAAAGATCCAGTAATGCGTCAACTATTGTCTTCATTTTTTTAGATGGAATATCTGGAAAAGGTTATTTCTTTAGATGAGTTATATTCTGATTCAATAATCACTTATTTGTTCTTTATATCATCCTTCACCTTGATAAGCAAGAAAAAATCAAACAACATTTTATACGTAACGACGTAATACAATTCATCATCAGATGGTACGAACGAAATGGACAAAAAGTTTTCCGTGTAAGGTGATATCGAACTAATTGGAAATATGGAACGCTAATTCATAGATTGTTCTTACCTTTATCCTTGTGGCTCTTTGTTTTTCTTTTCTTACAAATTGTTTTTTCGAGTTTCCCCAGTCTTTCAACTCGTTACCAAAGAACACTTGTGTACAGTATTCTCGTTCGTACTCAGAAAGAAACATTAAGCTAATTGATCTTTTACGACCGGAATAACAGCATTGTCCGCTGAGACATTCAACAATGACAACAATTTGCACACTTGAAGCTGAAAGATAATTACCAATAAACGATGCATCTTCGAGAATATATCGATCAACCCTATGAAAGAGTGAGACCAGACTCACTAATTGGAAGCAAAAATCAAATGTCTGTTCATATCTATCTATCTTTGTTTTATCTATCTATCTCTCTATGTTAAATTTATCTTACTCGAGAACAGAGCCAATTGAGAGAAAATAGTTGGAAAATTGTGTTGCGTCAATTTTACATTTTGTCTTCAAGGATGGATCAGATAGTCCTCAGCTTGACTCCTAGTTATCAGCTCAATTTTAATTAGAAATTTACACTGAATAATGTTCAATCTATGTAGTTAATACTGAAATGTGTGGTCAAGTGCATTGACAAGGGGGAAACCATGAAGAAAGTATATACCTACTTGCCAATACAGTCAATAATTGTACAACCGTAGCGTCAAAATATAAAGTTATGTAAAGAGATTCTATCGAAGAATAAATATGGTGGGAATAAGTTCTATTTATGACATCACTGGTGTTTCCCAATGGAAAACATCTAGAAATATTTAGATTCTGGAGAATTCCGGTGTTATTAATAAACCCGTAAGATAAGGCACCCACCCACTTCTTTGAAAATAGCATAGGTCTTTTTGGATTACTGATGCCACTTTTCAAGTCCGTAGACAAAATAGTCTGGCCAGGAGCGCTGGATTACTAAAACACACATATAAACAGGGATGGAACCCTTAGCCACCTTTGATGGCTACGATTGTTCAACTGTACAAAAAAATTTTTTTTTTCTTAAAAAATCGCACAATGGTGGCAGGTTGCCCTCTTCAGACTGAAAGACAAGAAACTAATAAACGAGAAAAATCGATCTGCTCTCTTATTGAGATATGCCAGACACACTAATTGGAAGCACAAATCCTATGGGTGTGGTTGGGTTGACCGGAATTTTACTGGCATGACCGGAGCAGTTGGTTCTCTCTCTTTTCATATCTCGTCTTCAATGCTTTTCAAAACAAAACAACGTAAGTGTAAAAACAATACGAGCTATCTAATGACCGGGGTTCCAACACAGGTTTTTTTTCTTCCCGACCCCCGCAGTTTGTAAAACAATTCAGTGTTATTGTTTGTTTAATGGTCGATAGTACTTCGAGGAAGACTGCCATTAGATAATTGCTCCCGGATACTCACCACACGACGATAACATAGCAACTGTAAAGCCAGAGTTAAAGTGTGTGGAACTGAAGTAAGTGGTCATGTGAATGCTCAGACCCAAGGGAAATTGTCTGGGGGGCAATTGTCACGAGTTATGAATCTGGGAGGCAGTTATCCAGGATGCGGTTGTTTTATGCGGACAATTATTCTGGGGGCAATTGTCCTAACGCCGTAACTACTATAATACGGATTTTATGAGAATTAGAAAGTCTTGTAGGTTCGAAAAAAAAATTGCTTATAACTCAAATGGAATCACAGGCTGCCTATTTTTATTATAGTTCTTCACAGCGCACTTTGCGATATAAGGCGGGTCTGATGTTGAGCTCACCATTTTCACTCATATTATTGACCTCTTGTCAAGAAAACCTGCAATTAAAAACAGATTTTCTCTTTGAACCCTCAGGCAAGATATTTTGACTAGAGTACTATTTTACTGCACCGTAAGCCCATTTCAGCATAGAGGTGACACAACCCTCTCTGGGGAAGATATTTGATGTACACCGGCAAACCAACTGTAAAAATGAAATGAATGAGACGGAAACGTTTCAGTAGTCAGTGAACAAAACTATAAAAAAAATTGATTTGAACTTTTGATAATTTGTTCAAACCTCACTTGCTTTTTATAGTATAGACGATGTTCACCGTCTTTCATCTATAAACTGCTCTTGAATATCGCCCATACCCAACCTGCATCAATGGCGGCTCGGGTATTACGTGGTTGGCATTCTGGGATCCCAGTATCTCCATTATAACTAGGGACGACTGTCTTACTTTCCTCCTTATGGGTGATAGGTTCAATAACCTAGACGTCAGTTGGTAGATTTCATGGCATCTAAAAAGGTGGAAGGCGTAACTCGGAAGCTGGGTCGTCTTAAAGATATTTTGAGCACTGTAGTGCCTCAAACACATTTCAATTTACTTTACCAACAGGGAATTTCATTTCAGGAAAAAGTAGGTATGAAAAAGGTTCTCTATCTCTGCTACTCAATTATATGAAAATATTTATTTTATGAATTGAAATTCAGGGCCGCTAGAATCGTAGACACTTGGGAAACTCCCCTGTGAGCCCTCATGATAAGTAGCCATTTCCATTCTTCAAGCATGAGACTAGATAGTGGATTTATTGCTGGGTTACTATTCTGGACTTTTCTCAAACCTTGCTCCTTGGAAGATGAGCAGAGTTACAAGGCAGTATCCATGTCCTGTCCAAATATAATGTGATCGGTACTGAGAGATTTTGTTTTATCAGTAGAGTTTCTGAAGACATATTTTAAGGGCCATGAAGAGACTAATCACTCTAGGATGGCAAGCTTACAACAAACATATCCGAAATAAACGCAGAGCGATCAAAATCGAAAACGCAAAGCTGGACAAAGTGGGCCACTACATCTACTTAGGACAAGGAGTATCTTAGAAATCCTCAAAAGAAGAAATCAAGCGAAGAATCACACTGGAATGGCAAGCCTTCAGTGGAGCAAGCTTAACCCTCAAGAACAAGAAAATTCCATTCGTTCTAAAAAGAAAGGTAAACAAACCAATACATCCCCCCGATAGTCACCTATGGAGCTGAAACATAGAATTTTACCAAAAGATTGGCCTTCAATAATGAGAACAAGTAATGTACATATGAAAGAATCGTGCTCAATATCACTTGGAGAGATCACAAGACAGCATAGTAGAATTTGCTAGAAAACTCAAATAGCACTGGGCAGATAAAAAATATCAGACAACTGCTGGCCATCACGACTCATAACGTAGATCCCAAGAGATCATTACTAAACTGTGTCCGGCAAAACATAAGATGACGTGACGAATGTGACGAACTAGACAAGTTCACAAAATATTGGCTCAGCGACGCCCATGATAGAGGGGGCTGGCAAATCCTGGGGGACGGACGCTAGAATGCTGCTGCTGCTGATGATGCTGGGCCATCCATGGCATTTGAGAGGATTGGGAGAGTTTAATGATGATACCCATCCCCTCTCTAAGCATTTACAGACTAGTGCTTCCAGATTACCTACTTAAAAAAATCATTGATGTGCCATGTTCTGCCTTCATAATAATTCAGAGCAGTGGTTCTCAACCTTTTTACCATCACGACCCCCCACATTAGTAGTGGTTTAACCTTGCCTCCATACCCCTGTCACATTTTCAACCAAATGATCAGTTCGGAATGGATACTGCAAATATCTGAAAATTTAGAATATATATATATATATATATATATATATATATATATATATATATATATATATATATATATATATATATATATAGATAGATAGATAGATAGATAGATAGATATAGATATATGTATATATTATGTCCATCATGATATCACGTATACAACTCTCAAGACGATACCAAGAATAATAGAGAAAGTCTTTTTTTTTCTGCCAACTTACACCTTTTTTTAGAAATACTCTCTTCTCCCTTGGGGTGCATGCCCCCGCCCCCAGTTGAAAACCACTGTTTTAGAGAATAAGGAGAGTTTCTTGAAGAGTTCTTCAGGGTTCTTCTTGGCATTTCAGAGGTTTATTATTGTGACCTGACAGTACTCATCTTTTATTTAAGTACCACGTGAAGAGCCGTGTCCGGTTACGTGGTCATTAAGTTAATCCCCTAACATGTTGGTGGGGTGCTAAACTGTACTCTATTCCCCGATGGCATCTCAAGTGTGATTACTTGGCACTATTCATCGCTTCCCCGAGTATCATTACAGGTGGTACTCGATTACATGTTACCAACTACAGGGCGTTATCCCTGACTTGACTGAACACCTAGTTTAGGGTGGGGCAATGGTCTGAATCACATTGACACTTGGTGAAGATCAAATTTTGGACTTTCCCACACCAGCTCCAGAAAAAAAACAACAACATCTCTTCAGCCAAATTATAAAAGGCTTCGGTGAATGATTTCGTTGATGTCTATTAGAAACCGTTAACTAAAACTGTCAACATAGGTTTCTTCAGTTTTTAAGTGTGCCTAGCTGTCTGCCTATGCATGTGTCGTGTTCACAGGCTGCGCCAGTGGAGCCGCAGGGCTGAAAAAATTAAACACCAACTCCTTATCATGATTAGAATTAACGTTTTCTGAAAATTTTACTCCTCCCAATAGATTTTTAGTGGGGTGTCAATTTACAATGCAAGTTTATGCTAAATTAGTCCATTGGTTTTCCCGTTTTTTGAAAAAAAAATCAAATTTTTCAGTGATCGCAGTCCAACAAGAGGCGAGAAAAATAACTTATTCGTTGATCATCCCTTCTTACAATTTTTTCAATTGAGCAGCCCCATCTCGTGACAGTTTCTATTCAGTGATTCACCAGACATGTATTTATTATATCCAGGTGGGTCTTTAGTAGAATGTACCTCAAGATCAAATGATTCTACCTGGTCAGAAGTAGGGTAATGATGCATTAGCCCCCCCCCCCTCAAAATCTCCCACTTAAGACTTCAAACAACCGAATATTGGGTAGGATATATTTTTATCAGCAAAATTGTTACACTTAAGTGGAAGGATCTACTGTGAGAACAGAGGTACGAACAGGAAAATTCGCACTGGTCATTAAATTGATAGATCGTCTATAATTTTGAGAAAAGTCATTAAAATACTGACTTTTGTTCAGACAATCCAAACTATTCCTCGCGTATTTGATTTACTTTAGGCCGATTCATTCTTCAGCCCTCTTCGGGCTTTGAATCTTTGATACCGTTTTTTTTTTTTTTTTTTTGCACCACCAAAGAAAGAGGCTGATAAGAGAGATGTTGGAGAGATTGTAGGTTGGAAGGAGAGTATAGATCGTCCGAACATAAGCTGGTATATTGATAGATATTATGCAGTGCTTGAAAACGAATGAATAATATTACTTGCTTTCATTATAACATCTCTGCATCAGAATGATTTAATGGTTGAGCCTTGCAGCTGGTCTGAGACGGGCCTGTCTTCGTTCGATTTTCTCCAGGACGTCTGAAAAGAATCGGTGCGCATTCTTGATGCAGTGGTTCTCTATCTGCACGCTGCGACATTTGATAGCGTGCTGCAGTTATCACCAGGAATGGAGAGCTTTCCAAAGATGCAAGTATGCATTTCGAGTCTTGGACAGGTACAGTTCGGGTATTATTTTTGTCCCGGTTCTATCACAGAGTTTCCAATCCCGTAGTTTTATCACTAGATTTTGTGAGAACCACTGAAGGAACCTGTGTTGACTGTTTTGGTAGCCGGTTTTTGATAGAACTATATTGCCCAACAAGCCATCGTTTAAGTAAGATTATTTGAGTGAGGGTTATGGAAAGATTCATCATCACCATCATCATTATCCTTTTAACGTTCGTCGTTGGATAAATTTCCTAGAATTTGCAATGGGCGTTGTGGAGCCAGTACTCTCTGAAATTGTCCAGTTTTTCAAGCTATCTTATTTTTTGCCGGTTTATGCAAAGCTTATAATGTGAAAAAATTTGTGCATAAATTATGTTACTAGGCTGTCTGCCAAGAATTCGTCTCTGCTGGTGAATTGATATGGAAGAAAAAAATATACAGAATCACCAATGAGTCATTTCTTTTATGATACATTTTTTGTTTCATACGCTTTAGACAGAAAAAAATCAATGATTGTTTCAAAAGTTAAAAAGGAAAAATGAAAATATTTTCAGTACATCCTGCTTCTTATTAACTCTGGTGAATGCAGTCCATATCTTTGGTTATTAGATGTTTGATACACTCAATCAGCATTAGATTGACCATTCCGTCAAAGGAACATATGCTATGGGCCCAGCATTTTCTTTTAGAGGCCAACTACCTATTCTGATTCCGTTTAACTGCGCTTGCTCTTTTACTATTATACTCTACAGCGCAACTTTTGAGAACGCCTGAAGATTGTCGATTCCAGTCATTTTTAAAACTTTTAATTTGAGTTATGATTTCATTACAGTAAAACTCTTTTCTACACACTCGACTTTTTCAGTTTCTCATAGGCTTTCGGTCGCAGTCAGGCCATGAAAAAAAATCAGAGGGAACATTGCTCAAGAGTTTATTGCTTATAATTCAGCAGCCGAAGAAAAATAGATCGGCTGAAAAAGGCCAGAAAAGGACGGAGAGCAGTGTACAGTACTTCTTAATCTGGGGTAAATTTACTCCCGGGGGTAATTTTTTAGGTTGGAAGAGGTACATTTTAACATAGACAAATTAGCTACTCCAGATGCTGATGAATGAAATTCTACTTTCAATAATTGGAACAATCGAATCGAATCTAGGCCCTATCTATCTATCTATCTATCTATCTATCTATATATATATATATATATATATATATATATATATATATATATATATATATATATATATATATATGTGTGCTTGACAATCTTTCATTTTTAGGTTTGTTTTTATTTATTTATACTCTTATTTTTCTTTAATACGTTAACGAAAGATTAAAATTCTTTTTATGAATTAGGATTCTCAATACATGAGAAAAATCTCTCAATCAATAGAAAATATCTGGATCCGCTCCAAATTGCAATCATTTATTGCTTATCCCGTGATCCACCATTCCTCAAAATGTCATTATAATTCATTGTGAACCATCGGAGATATTGTCTGGACCATCAAACATCAGTGGATACATACCTCCTCCAATTTCGCTAGCGTATGTAACTAGAAATAGAGTGCATGGCTCTGCCAATCCAAATGAACAGAATCCAACCCAATTTTCATCAATTCCTCTTCAGCTCATGGCTCTCGTTTCCATAAAATGTCACGAGAACTTATTGAGGAATTTTGGTGTGTTTCGACGGAGAAATATTAACAAATACATGATTGTAAGGGGGAAAAAATGAACGAATATCACTCAATCGAAAAAATTAATTTTGATCATAAGACTACCTGTCCGTAAAAAATGTCTCAAATTCGTAGAGAGCTATTTTTATCTGAATTATTAACCTCTTGAACGAATTTAGGGATGCGTGCACTTGTGGAAAGGGTAAGATTACACGGGTTAGTATCATTTTGCCCGC
>OY735234.1:42263260-42305760 GCA_963457665.1 Thysanoteuthis rhombus
AGGGAGTAAGGGAAAGATAAGGAGGGAGAAAGAGAGGAAAGAGAGAGGAGCGAAGAAGAGGAAGAAAAAGCCAGAAAGTGAAGAGAGAGTGTGTGAGAGAGAGAGGAGAGAGAGAGAGAGAGGGAGAGAAATGTTTTTGATGAATGAGATCCCAGATAACTACTACTACTACTACTACTACTAGTAGTTGTAGTAGTAGTAGTTGTTGTACACACGAATTAAACGAACAACTCAAGCGCCTTTCTCCAATAAATGATAGTTGCAGACTGAAAAAAACGACCATGGCTTCCTTATTTTTGTGACAGGATCCATCTATCTATTTATCTATCTATCTATCTATCTTTATCATAGTATGTATCTTTCTTTCTTCCTTTCTTTCTTTTTCAGTATATCTATCTATCTCAGCCTGTTCATATCTACCTAAATATCCATCAATCTGTTCACATCTATCAAAGACTTTCTATCAATTGATGTATACTTGTTTGTTTCTATCTATCTCAGACTGTTCATATCTATCCATATATCCATTTATCTCTGTCCGTATATATCTATCTAACTCAACCCATATCTATCTATCTATCTATCTATCTATCTATCTATCTATCTATCTATCTATCTATCTCATTCTGATCATATCTATCTATCTATCTATCTATCTATCTATCTAAACCCGTACATATATATCTCAATCTTTACATCTCTCTCTCCCTTTCAGTCTCTGTCTGTCTGTCTGTCTGTCTCTCTCTCTCCATATATATATATATATATATATATATATATATATATATATATATATATATATATATATACATACATGCATTTGCTACAATTACATTTCCTTCATCACTCTATCAACCAACTCCAAATATTACGACGGCTTTTCAAGAGTGGGCGTGGCTCATCCGGTAGTCAGAAAATGGTCGTTCCCCAATAAACAGTTTCGTTTCCCTCCCTCTCTCTCTCTCTCTCTCTCTCTCTCTCTCTTTCCCTCTTTTTCTTCTTTTGAGTCGAGCCTCGGAGCTGGAATCTTGACCTTGGTTATTATTTCCCTCTCCTACCACGGTTCTCAAATTTTATCGTGTGACGGCACACCAAGAAATATATTTGACTTACGTGGTACGTCAACGGTAAAAATGTAATGAATTAGACGAACAGAACTTACAAGTCAACACACTGACATACATTCGTACACCCTCGCTCCTTTTTTTTTTTATTACTTACATCTGTCGCTAAAGGATTTTGAAAGGTCTGAATCTAACAAAAATGAAGATACGTTAGTATACACCTATATGCCGTCATCATTGACGATAGGTGTACACAATTATTTTTTGCCTGTAGCACCACCAGTATAATTACGATGACAACACACCGACTGAAAAAAAAAAAGAACGAATTAAACAAAAAGATTCCTGTTGTCAATGGACAAGACTCTTATAACAGCATACAAATATACCTTACTTAACCCTAACCCTAATCCTAACCCTTCTCCCTTTCACCTCACGCTAAAAAAAAAAAAGTTGGGATCTCACAAAATCTAATGATTAAAACACTTGATTGGCAACTCAGTGGCGGGAGCGAGACAGGCATAATACCCGTTCTGGACGCGTCCATGGCTCGGAATACAGGTTTGCATGTTCGGAAAAAAATACACGGCACATCTGGGAGATAATTGCGGCGCACTGCTGTGCTGCAGCACCCAGTTTGAGAACCACTGTTCAAAAATCACGTGTGAATTCTTTAATACCTGAGAGTATAGATATATACAAGACTATACAATCTACTGTACAATGTATAATATACTGCATTATATAATAAACAGAACAATATACATTATAGAATATAGCATTATGTATACAATATGCAATTCAGTAAAATACACGACAGTATTATCATTTTAGAGTTAAACCCGGAGAAATATTTTATTCTATTCTAATTGTTTTGTTGATAAAAATTCGACTGATAATATCTCTGGCCGTTATAGGGTAACCGGTGAAGCCTGTAGTTCGTAATACGTCCGGTGTTTTATAAAAGAAATTAAATCATGGAAACTTCTTCAACACAATTTATATATATATATATATTCAAATGAGATTTGGCTCATTACCCCAGAAACATCGTCAGCTGTGATAGCGAAATTCTAAGAGATGTTGTATCCGACTGTCTTTGAGTGATATAAGCCACTGTTGGAGTTCATATCTCATCCGGTGCTTCGTGAAAGAAACAGGGTCGGCGTAAGGGTTTCATGCACCCTCAGTGTGACAAGGAATTTGTACACGGTTTTTATGCGCCCTAGGTGAGACTTGAAATGTGCGCCAGGATTGAATTGTAACGACAATTTTTTTAGTTCGGAGTGAGCCCCTAAGGTGATCGCCTATCAAATGGATGAGCGGATTCTACAAAGAAATGAATTCATGGAAACTTTCTCAACACCATTTATTTAACAGCCAAGGGAGGTTCGGTCTATCACGGAAGAAATGTCGTCTGCTTTGACGAACTTGAATTGTAGTTAATAAGTCGATTTTATCATATTGTACCTTCGAAGAACTTCAAAGAAAAAACCTGAGACTGGGTTGTTTGGCAAAAAAAACCCCAAACAAACAGAAAAAACAAAAAACTTGTGATATGTTATGCCCGGGCAGAGATAACTTATTCGTAGTCAGCGTAAGGGCAATGTTTGTTATTTATATTGTACAAAACGCAGACAATTATGCGCGAACGAAGTTGATATGAATCACTCAAAAACATGGGAATTATTTACTTTTTTCTCCAAGGGATTTATTTCATCTGATACAGTAAGTGGTCTTTTCTTTTAAAATATTTCCCTTGTTTTTATTTACGAACTGGAGAATTAGCTCGGGGCGAACCCAAGATTTTGTGCTGGGAGAGGGTCTATTTTTTCTCTCTGTCTAATGATACGATTATTTGATTTATAATTATTTGGGGTCTCTTTATTTATAAAATGTCTATATGCATTGGAAAAAATAAATGAATTATGCTCCTGTGGGTTCCCATCCCTGGATGTGCGTTTATTGATATTTTTTCTCGACGTGATTCTTAAATCACAATGGAAGCATAAAATGGTATTTTTAGGGGCAATTAAGATTTTATGTAATTTTCACTGCGAATACGTGAAATTGCTTATTTGTTGAAGTTTTTACTTTTATTGCAATAGATTGATAAACAGATATATATGCAGTGTTGATCTGATCAAATGTTTATTTAATAAAAAAAAATCGGTTTTAAAGCAACTTAGTTTTTACAATGAAAAAAATTGTCAAATCAAACCTTTTTTTAACAAAAAATAAGTGAATAAGTAGTTTTAACCCTTTTTTACAACAAATAAATACATAGTTTTAATTTGATCAGAAGTTAATTTAATCAAAACAGGGATATAAAACAACGATTTTTTCACGTTGAGTTAATGATATCAAAGTGAAATAAAACTTTTTTTTTAATGAAAAATGAATAAATTTTGCTAGTTAGGCATCTTCATTGGTCCTGCGTAATATTGGCATATTATGGGAGTTTTAACATGTAGCGATATTTAATTTGATTGTGACGTGTTAGTTTGGAAAAAAGAATTTTTACGTTAAGAAAATCTCAAGAACAACATATATTTACCTCTGCGAACAGAGTTGGAAGAGGTATACGAAATCACTCTTTGCCTGTCCACACAAAACTGGAACATGTTGAATAGTACGGATTTGATGCTGCAGGTTTTCAATGTAGTACAGTTGGAGCATTGCTGTTCAAATGAATTTTAACTGAGCATTAACCGAAAAAATAAACCATTGAATAATAATAAGACCTTGGACAGTGCAGTTTTGATTAGTGTAGGTTAAGTACAGTCAAGGTATTTCTGTACTAATTAGTGTAACCAAGTATTAACTGAAAACAAAAACAAACTCATCAAACTATAAGACCTTGAACAGTGCAGTTTTTAACAGTTTGGAGAAACTTGGAACGAATTAGGTATACCTGTATCTCCGAAAGTTCTCGGAGAATTCCAATTACATTTATTAGGCAGGGGTCATAAGCTACGGAAAAAAAATTAATAATTTATTTTTTGGAGTCTGTTTGGAATTTATTTCATAGTTTCCTCCCTTGTATCGTAGTTATCTGTCAAGACAATATCTCCATAAGTTCTCGACAGATATCAATGGAATTTTCTAGAAGGGTTAACCATGTGGTTAGAATGAATTGCTAGCATTTCCGTGGGGTGCAAGAATTTTTCAATTGAGATGTATTAATTCATTTTTCCCACTCATGCTTGTCAACACAATATCTCCAAAAGTTCTCAAGGAATTTCAATTACATTTATTGGACGGGTGAGCAATAGGCTTAAAGAAGAATTGATTGTATTTGGGGGAACGGATCCAGGATTTGTTATTCACAGTTACCTCCCCTACTTCGTAGCCATATCCGAACTGATTTTTGTAATATTTACTTTTTGAGACATATGCACTCTATTTCTTGTTGTATCAGTCAACCACATTGGAGGAGGTATGTATCCACTATTCAAGTTTATCTGCACAATATCTCCGAAGATTCTCGACGAATTTCGATGATATTTTTAGGGAAGGTGGGTCGTGGGTGAAGACAGAAAATAAAAATTTAGAGCGGATCCAGGGATTTATTTTCGATTGGGAGGTATTCTTTCATATATTGAAAGGTAAACACAAATCCGAAATATGAACTAATCGAAACACTATTTGAATGTTGACTCCCTTTTATGTCCATAGGAAACTTTTTGTTGCGCTTTTTTTGAAATACACTTCTTTGAATAGATTTATTTTTACAAAGTAAGTTTACGCTACATTGGTCCCTTACTTTTTGTCTGGAAGCATGTACGCCTCTTTTTTTTATCGTAGTTGTTTTTTTTAAATTTTAAATTTGTACCTTTTTGAGATCACTCCCCAACAAAAGGCGGGAGTAGTAATTTATGCATTGATCACCTGTTTTTACTATTTTCTAATTGATCACCCCCAACATGGCGAGCTGCCAAAAGAATTTGCTCACGTGACGGTCTCTATTGAGTGACTAAGCAGACCTGTTTTATTTTGCCTTTTGAGCTGTCAATACCCCCTTTCCATCATACTATAACTACAAAGATAACACGAAATGGTATTTTTAGTGCCAAGGAATTAAGAGTATCTTACGGTGAGTTATTTTAATTTGAAGGATTACTCGAGGGCGTGGCCTGTGGCTAATGTAATGAAGGGAGTCTAAATTTGAAGAAGTATACGTAGATATTTAAGCACATACGTTTTGTAATTGTATATCAAGGTAATTAAATACTGTCATTTGCTTCACAGCCAAATAATAACACACGTATGTCTGACATTTCATGCAGCAGTATTGTTGAGCTACAGTACAAGGTTTGGAGTTGATTTGGTTTTCCTACCGTAACAACAACAACAACAACCATTCTCACCCAAAGAGAGGGACGTAAACCGATACGTAAAACCTACATTTCCCTCGCGACATGGATTCCAAGAAATCATATGCGAAATTTTATCCGACAGAAAGTAAGACGGCAAGACGAATTTCAGAAAGTACTGGCCCTGCGATGCCCATGATAGAGAGGTTTAGCAGATCTTGAAGGGGACACTTAAAGGCTGCTGCTAATGATTTGAACTCATGCCCAACTGATAGCGACCAGTCTGTCTTACTGACTGAACTAAATTGACAAGTCTGAGATATTGGCGATAATTTACCATACAGGAATGCATCGGCTTATTTAATTCTATCAAATAAATACGGTTATATAGAAAAAAAATATTTTTACGTTTTTATTAATCATGTTGTCGATGTAAATTTACAGCAATCATTTTCAGCTAGATGGAAGTTGAAGTGGAGTTTGACCCTGCAGCACACGCTCCTGTCATTGATATCATTATCGTTTTCGTATTGATCTCTGTGCAGCAGCCATGACTTCAGTTTCAAATACTATCGTCGGATGTACATCAAATAGATACCAAACTTCTATCAATTAATATGTTTAAATATTAACCCTAATTAAAGGTGATAATTAACTAAAACCGCTAACCTCAAAACGCCGACGCCAGTCGTTCATGAGAGTTATAGGCAGCAGAGTAATATAGGCATAAACAAGTGCAGTATCAGGGATTCGGAATTGATAGCTTGTAAGCATTTAGCGCAGGGTCCTTGAAATGGCAGAGTTAGTAGTGAATACTACCTTTGCAACATCTTAAATCCGACGTTTAACTTAATGTAGGCATTCTGTCAGAACCTCCACCAATATTATCATTCGTTGTAGGCGTCTGTCATTGTCGTAGTCTCGTTTTTCTAAATTGGATAACTCTGTTATCCCTTAATACATTTCGAGGGAATCTTATACGTTGGCTTACGGAGATATTCCACCTGGGTGATGCTGAGTTATGGCTGATCTGATATCTGTTTACGTTTTTTATACATAAAAACGAGGTATCTTGGTGTTAACAGTGCAAATAAATAACTAATTGCCATTCTCTCTGTGCTGCTGCGGATATGTATATATATATATATATATATATATATATATATATATATATATATATATATATATATATATATATATAATCTAGTATATATATATATAACTAATAACTAATTACCATTCTCTCTGTGCTGCTGCAGGTATATATATATATATATACTAGATTATATATATATATATACACACACACACACATATATATTACTACTACTTATATACGATAAAATTGTTGCGTGCGTGTATATGATATATATATATACATATATATACATATACATATATATATATGTATATATATATATATTTATATATATATATATATATATATATATGCATACTCACACATTCATATATTTCACTAACATATATATTTATACACACACTTATACATGTATATATATACATGATACATGTGTAAGAAATAGCCTGCTTCGGGGTTGAGGTAGTTCTTTATTTTTGCACGGGTTACTGCGGCCAGTGTACCAGTCCAAGCACAATTCTGAGGGCAATCATGTTTTGAAATCACATTTGAAATGTTTGTTCTTTACATTGGCTCGATCCGTAACCCCTGGCTCCGGCTTCAAATACCCAACTGACTCAACCATCGTGACAGGCACGGTTTTATCCAGGATTGGATTAGGCCAGTGATGGAGCCCCGAGCGTATGTTATAATGGAGCCACGAATTGAAAAAAAAGCCCGTTAGTATTAAAACACAGATTTTTTTTACTAGCAAAGTTTTTACATACTTTCATTTGCTACAGTGCCAGATTATAAGATCGATATATCTGATATCTCACTTATTGAATTACATTGATTTCGTTTTGATTTTTGTGCTGCGGTTATGACTTCATTTTCAAAGTCTCGTATCTGATAGCAGTGCTTGTAGCATATGCTTGTTTTGCTATGTTGTTTATCCGACACTGGCTCAAAGAAGTAAATCGTTTTCTGAATTCGCTGAGACAGAAAGGACTGAAGTGAACGGGACGGGCGAGAGAGATAAGGGACAGGCATGAAAAAGCTGAGATAAATAGATATGAACAGACGTGATAGCGCGCACGTTTATACACACTGATAAACTTAGTGTTCTAGCATCGTGTATCAACACAGTATTATATAGAACGTGGATTTTACGTATCTGTCATTATACATGAAATCAAGTGAAACCGCCACGATTTGAACTCCGAACGCGGTTCTTTGCAGCTTGGTAATTTACCAATAGGTCAAGGAAGCTCTAAAATATTGTGTCGGTTTTAAGTATTGAGTATGTCATTCAGATTGTATACATTGGGAACAAGGGGTTAATGCATCAAAACATCCGAAGACGAAGATGGATTTGGAGACAAAAATTGACAAAAAACAAGATTAATTAAAGTATAAATATTATAGTTTTTGTATAAATATATTTATTCATTAGAATGAAATAGTCCTGTACGTATCTATATGATGAATATTTGCTAATATCTAAGACTTGCCAATCGAGTCAATAAGACAGCCTCCTGGCAATTAGTTCAAATCGCAGTAGGGGAATGTGGGTTTTACGTATCAGTTCACATCTGTCCCCGATTCAGATCTAGTTATGGAAGAAAAACAATGTCAACTCTTGTCTTTGCATAGGAGTTTGACAACTCCAGACTTAGCAGTGTAATTTGACAATAACTGTGACTATCATCAAAACATCTATAGTACTAAATGACCGATACATTTTTATTTATTTGTTTGATTATTCATTTTCTTCTTTTCGGTCTCTCCGAAGGAAACAATTTGGTGGAACTGTCACGATTTATCTGCAAATCAAACCTTAGTCGTCTAATGACTTGCCAATAGTCTTGGAGTACACTGATGCCAACGCGTTGATATTTTGAGCATTTAATGCGTCAGTTGGATAGTAGATATTGGGGAAAGGGGACGATACGTCAAAGCTGATAACGCACTAGACGACAAAATAGAAAAAAAAAATCTGTCATCGTTTTTGACGACACAGGTATACCAGTAAATAACAATACCTCTTAAGGTAAAAGACGAAAAACTGGGTAACCTGGAAAGTTCGTTCGCTCTATCGGATGAAAGACAGTTTTTTTCTTGCTGACATTAGCACAAACAACATTGTTTAACATCAATCGCGCACGATATAACGATTAATCACAACTATTAATAGTTAATGAGATATTTGAAAATTACTTCAAGTTTTTGAAGATGATGTAAGAAAAAAGACTCTCGGTCCATCCCGCTAAATGAACTTAAAAGAAAGAAGGTGTGGTTATGGACGAAGTTTCTGAAATTGCTTGGCGGCTCTATAATTAGTTAAAGTTATGAATAATTGATTAGATATTTGTTAATTATTATGACTAATCGTTATGTTTATTAAAAAATAAGAGAGAACTCGCCATCATAGTCAATAACTGAACGACCGTAGCGTCAAATTTTGAAATTATGTAAAATGATTTAATCAAAGAATTAATATGGTCAAAATAACTTCAATTTATGACATCAGTGGCATTTTCCACTGGATAACAAGAAAAAAAGAGTAAAAAAAAAAAACAAACAAACCCCAAAACGTATAGGAATATCTAGATTCTGAGGAATTCCATCAAAATCAGCCCCCCCCCCCAATGTTCAAAAAACTTTTTTACCAAAAATTAAAAATATTTTTTAGAAGAGGTTTAGGAGAGTGCATATACCAATGTTCATGTCTGTAGACAAAACGGTATGGTTATTAACAAGTAAACACGCGCACATTTGAAAAAAAAGGATAGAACCCTCTGTCAACTCTGATGGCTACGGTTGTTCAAATGAATGCTGATTTTCAAGGCAAGCAGCCTGTTTATTTTCCTAAGATTGCTGCAACTCAATGTTCTTATTTGTGTTTTTCTCTTCTGGCCGTACTAAGCTGGGTTTGGTAATTATTGGTGGTATGGAAAAAAAAAAAATGGTTAAAGTATGACTTTTATAACAGTGCTCTCTCTCTCTCTCTCCTCTGAATTCTTTTGGAAAACCGCCCCTCTTTGAGCCAAGATATTTCATCAGCGCCACCCTCGCTCATAAAGTCGGTCAAAAATGATTCATAGAAAATTAAATTTGTATTACTTGTCACTAGCCCCCTCACCACGCCTGGTTTTCCAACTCAATCAGTCACTATCTTCCCTTCGAGCTCGCCCCTTGCAACTCATTGCCCGCCAGCGCCCCCCTATTATCCCCGCGACTTTTCACCGCCCCCTCTACTTCTAACGGTTCAGTAACAAGCCTTGGCTACCAACGCCCCTTAACACCTTTGGTTTTACAGTGTTCCACTATGTCTTCCTTGCCCCCCGCCCGAGTCTTCAAGCGTCCGAAGGGGGGCAGTATCGCCCACCTAAAGATTCACTTCTCTATGTTGTAATTTATTTTGGTGGAGAACATCAGGTAAAACGTTAAAGTAACACCGGAAATCGTATATCTGTCTTGAAACGATATCTTTTACTTTGTACACCCCGGAAATATCACTGAAAGTATATATATACATATATATAAATATATATATATATATATGTATAAATGTATGTATATATATATGAATATATATATATATGAATATATATATATATATATATATATATATGAATATAAATATATATGAATATATATATATATATATATATATATGAATATATGTATATATATATATATATGTACATATATATATACATTTATATATGAATATATATATATAAATATATATATATATGAATATATATATATATGAATATATATATATATATATGTATATGAATATATGTATGTATATATATGTACATATATATATACATATATATATGAATATATATATATAAATATATATATATATATGAATATATGTATATATATATGAAAATATATATATATATGAATATATGTATATATATATATATATGTACATATATATATGAACATATATATATATATATATATATGTATATATATATATATATATATATATATATATATATATATATATATATTCATATATATATACATATATATATAAATATATATGATGAAGCATGGATTCTCCACTATTCAGACACGTTTAGGTTTTTGGAAGAAGCATAAACAGGGAAAAAACATGAACGTGTTAGTGTAGCGAATCCTTACTCCATTATATTTTATGCTCGATTGTAAATCAACCTCATGTTTAATGTTGAATATATTGAACATTTCATGAAATAAGACCATCGCAGATCGGATATTATATGTATATTGTATTTTTGATCTATATTATATGTGTGTGTGTGTGTAATTTGGCAGCACATTATCTTTGAATCTTCTATCATTAAAAATGAAGGAAAAAGTGTATTATCTTAATTCAATTAAGGGATCCGTTTACCTGTACAAAAACAAGTAGAAAGTTTGTAAGAAATCAAAAGAAGCTACTTGTCCGTCATTTTTTATGATAAAAGATTTAAAGAAAATAACCTGCCAATTTACACACACACGTATTTACATATATATATATATATATATATATATATATATATATATATATATATATATATATATATATATATATATATATGTATATATACGTATATATATATATATACGCATATACATGTATTAAGAAATGGATATACACGATCCGACAGAATGATAATAAATTGCGTTATATTGTATTGAAACTGAAAGTAGTTACTTGGCCTTTGCATTACCGGTGGCTTTTTTAGCTCAATGGTATGAGCATCGCTACATTGAAGCGGCTGCCCTTTCAGTAGCAAGTTCAATTCCTGCAGTAATCCTATTTTCTTTAATTGTATGTTCTACTGACCTTGTCCAGGGTTAATGATACATCAACCTTGTTATGACTGGAGATCCTTTGTAATGAGTTTCATTGAATATATATATATATATATATATATATATATATATATATATATTCCCGCAATTTTTTCAATTGTTTATTGATTGCCTTACCAGCGGCTTACTGCAGCTGTTCAGCTCTATGGTAAGAGTAAAACTATATACATATAAGCATAGTGTTACTCTTATGTTCTCTCCAAGACACAAATCTGCTGCTACAATCATATCCAACACAGACTTCATCACAGATAGAACAAAGTTCCACACATCATGATGACCCTAAAGGAATCCTCTTACTTCATTCCCATTTTTGCCACCAAAGCAAAACACCTGATATTAAATCTATTTTCAAAGAAACTTTTTAACCACTGAAAGGTACACACAATCATAAACCATTATTAATCAATTAGCAAAATCTCCAAACACCCTTAATCCTGAGTATGGCTCATCCCCTATTGTTCATACACAAACACACACACACGCACACACACATATATATATATGTATATATATATATATATATATATGAGTGTGTGTGTATTTAAAAATATATAATGAGGTATAATGAGGAAGAAATCCTTCATTTAAACATACATTGTTGAAAATAAGAAACATTAACACAGATTTATTAATCATTTCATAAGTTAAAAATGAACAACGCCTGAGAGTTAAATATAAGATTGTAATGAGATAATATACTGATCAGTCTTAGAAGACCGCTCTCACACTTTCTTGATAATGATCGATGATGGCCGAAAGATTTCGAACCAAGTTTAAAACGTTTTGAAAAGACTTCAATGGCATCAATGAAAGGTTTGTACGCAAACTAGGAAAAATTAATCAAAAAAGTAGACAGAGTTTATATGTGATTTCAAACAATGCATGTTCATTCATATATATATATATATATATATGTATGTATATATGTGTGTGTGTGTGGGTGTGTGGACCTCTGATGAGAACATTTACAGATAAATGAACCCTTCATCCATACATTTACTCCTGATTCTGTCTCATTCTATAGTCTATAATTCAAATTATATATATATATATATATATATATATATATATATATATAGTATTTTTGGTATAAACGATGTTGTTCGTATGTAAAGTACTATTCATGATCATTTGAACAGGCAAGGGCTCAGTGTATCCTACAGATATTTGCCTTATAACCAAATTGTGCACCGGTCTATTTTGAAGGTATGCAACTAAACTTTACGAATAAATATACTTTTAAATGAACACATATGTAGACAACTGTCTTCCTGTAAAGACTGTAAAAAACGATAATCACCTTTAGATTATAAGACATATAGGCTCTTTCTCTGTACATAATTTAGATAAAGCAGAAACAACGATCTCTATTCTCTCTCTCTCTCTCTCACTCTCTCTCTCTAGCTCTCTCTCTCCTCTCTTTTTCTTGATCTTATTCAATGTAAAGCCACTGAAAGTTGGCACACACGTGATTTGTATTCCCAGGAGAGCTATAGACGGTTTTGGATAGCACTAAATCGTTACTAAAAATAAACATAAGCCATTTTCATTCGTATCTGACGATTAAAAGGTTATCATCTGCCATAACAAATACGTGTTGATTGTTATTTTATTACTTCCCCTGACTCTCGTGACACTCGTTCAAGAACCCATACTTTCGACCCCAGATAAGGAGAAAATTATTTGGAATTAACGCTAAATTATTTTAGAAATTATAACTGTATATCCATTGATAGATAAAGGTGTTATTTTGCAAGAAACAACAAATCGATATATTGATACATATCATCAGCATATCAATATATTAGAAACTGTCCACCTAAACTTTCGCCGAAGCTGTCAAAATAAGTTTCCTCAGTTTTTTAGTTAGGCTGGCTGGCTATGTACGTGTGTATGTATGTATGTGAATAGTAATGGAGAACAATGAAGGAAATGAGCTCTTCATTTTCCCATCATCGCCGTTGTTTCAGTGACTACAGTAAAGATTTCGATCCGAACAAAATTTAGTTCCTAAAACTGTCTTTCCCTATTCACATGTATGCATGTATGGATGTATGTATGATGCTTACAGGCGCCAATTGAGCTAAAAGGCTGAAATTTTAAACATTTACTCCATATCATGCCTAGAAAAAACATTTTTTTTGTTTTTTGAAAGTTTGACCCTCGAATAGATTGTTGAGGAATGGGGCTCAATTTGCAATGTAAGTTTATGCTAGATTGATGACTTACGCGTGAATACTGCTGGAAACAAACTTTCAAAATCTGATGATCACCATCTAGCAAAAAAGGAAAAGAAGTAACATTGATTGAACGCCCCTTTTTCCCATTTTTTTGATAACCCCCAACACGGAATAGTGCCAAAAGACATTGTTCTCGTGATGGTTTCTATTCATTGACTAACCAGTCTCGTTTTAATTCTCATCTGAAACCTTCACGAAATCCCACCTCGTTTTAAAAGAACGGAGGCTGTTTCCAAGACAGTCGTTGTTCGCCTTTTAATTTTTCCCAAACTTGGCCAATCACTCTCGTCAAATACTGCCAAGAATTCTGCTGTTGTTTCATCATCATCATCATCATCATCATCATCATAATCATCATTTCGGTGTCCACCATTTGACATAGACCTTTCCTTAAGATTCGTCACATCTCTCAATCATGGGCGCAGCGGAGACAATACTTTCCGAACTTGTCTGGTTCTTCACACCAACTCATATTTTGCTGGCTACAGTTTTGCATCTGCTCTCTGGGGGTCAACGTTGAGAGTTGTATGTCCAGTGGCTGTCTGATATTCTTGCCACATGTCCAGCCCATCGCCATTCTAGTTAGTTATGATCGATTCTACATGTCTGACTCCTATCTTTTCCCTAATATACTATGCTGTCTTATGATCTCTGCATGTAATGTTGAACAAGATTCTGTCTTGTGCACGTTTCATGGTTTGAGGGTCAATCTTTTTGGTTAAGTTCCATGTTTTCAACAAGCCAATTCATGATGGATCCTGCATTCTTCGCTATATTTGGTAAAAAGGCCAGACGTAGACTTCCTGGCGCCCTAGGCAAGCTGAACTGTCGCGCCTATTACTGCTTACTTTTATCGGAGACAGTCAACGAAAATTATCACCCAAACTGTCGAAATAGGTTTCTTCAGTTTTCAAGTTAGTCCAGTTGGCTGAGAGGTCACGAATCACTCGGACTGGTCCTACCAATAGAGCTAGAGGGCTAGACGGTTGAAATTTTCGGCTTTTACCTTTTATTGTGCTCAGAGAAAAGTTTTTTGTTCGTTTTTCAGACACCCCCACGAATAGGTTTTTAGTATGTCTGAGTGTATGTGGAGGATCTGTTTGCAATGCAAGATAATGACGAATTGATCCCTTAGTTTGAGTCCAACAGCATCCACCCCCGTTTTTTGCTATCTTTTCAAAATCATTTTAATGATCACTGCCCAACAAAAGTTGAGATAAGTAACTTATCCATTGTGATCAATGAATAACTTACCTCTCTTGCCTTTGTAACCCCTAAAAACGTCCTATTTAAAAAAAAAAACAAAAACCTAACTGTTCATTTCTTATTTGCTCTTCAAATTTCTCCTGATTTATGGAGTATAATTCAAGAACAATTCATGGTTAATCCTTGATGCATTACTAATACTTCACATTTATCTAGACGGAAATCCATTCTAATCTCATCGCTCTCATCCCTGCTTAAATTAATCTGTTCTGTTATTTTTTGTTCATTGTCAACAACTTTAGATCGTCCATGTACGAGACGAGATCGGTCAGGAAACTATCCAGCCATTTTGAATTCTTTAAGCAATCATCAAGTTTGACGATTATGAACTTGTATTGATTCAAACACATCATCTTTACGCTTCTTCTAAGAACACCAGTGTAATAAATTATTTCAAACTTCATACTTCTTTATAGGCCCGATATCGTCGTCTTGGTGTTTTGGGCCATTGAATTATAACTCAGACATTTTTAGTTTTTTCTTTTTGTTGTCGGTTCCAGCTTTATTTAGGATTTCGGTTAGAGAGAGAGAGAGAGAGAGAGAGAGAGAGAGAGAGAGAGAGAGAGAGAGAGAGAGAGAAAGAGAGGGGGGTATTTTGAACAGGGTGCAAAGTTTCTTCTTCACACTTAGTCTGATCGTTTCGATTTCATGGAAACTTGGGTAACAACATCCCCCCTCTTCGACTGTGACGCCAGGGACGTCTGTCATCCTCCCTTCGTTGTTTCTTCATGTCAGCATACCGCAGCCACTCTTCTTCCACTGCCCACGTGACATAGTTTACTCCACGTGGTGTCACTTCATGTGATGTCACTTCAGCCACGTGACACAAATAACAACTTCAATCAGGGCTTGATGCTGCTAAAGCTACCGATGTAATTCACAAAGCCTTTTGGGTAGACTCTACCTAAGTACAAACTGTTCAGCGTTGGTTCGATGCGTTTAGGTCTGGTAATATGGATACCGATAATCAACCTAGAGCGAGGCCCCAACCTGGTCATTATCATGAAAAATTATCAGCAGCAGTGGCCGATGATCCACAAACAACGGTTAGAGCACATTCTGGGGACCTCTTGGCTCCAACAGCAACTAAAATATGTCATATCAGGACAACAAAAAAAAAAAGGTTAAAAAGTTGGGGAAATGGGCCCCACAGGAAATGAATGAAATGCTCCATGTCTGTGGCAGAATTTACACCTCTCAGGCAACTGTGTCAGGGCTTAGAGAATAGGGATATGAAGTCTTATAGAACCCTTCATATTCACCTGGCATTGTTCTACCGAGGCACTGCCAAGAATTTTGCATTCATATTGGCAATAAAGAGTTTAAGGACAGGAAGCTGTACTTTTACTGAAAGTTTGACCTCTAAACCCAAAGAAGCAGGAATGAAATATTATCATTGGAGAAACATTGGAAATTGTTATTGTTTTGAATGGATCATATTCCGATTCAATATTTGCCGTTTTTGTGTTGTCTACATCATCTTTCATCCCACAGGACAGAAACAAAACAAAAATGTACCAACTTAATTTTGGAGAGAATCGAAAGTATTTTCTGCTTCTTTTTTTTAACCTTCTCCTGTGTGTTTCTTGAAGCTTATATAATGCTCTACACATGTTATCCCCCGGGCTTTATTTCATGAGACTAGTCACTAACGCTAAAACCAGTTTTGGACAGTACAGTCTGGTATCCGCCAATAAAACATCTGGAACAAAATGCTAAAGCTCATTAGTGTCAAGATGATGATATATTGGTATTCGCGCAGTCCCCAGCAGTGCAGTGGTCTGTGTAGTTTCGATCCTTCCTTTTATCCCCAGTTCTTCATATCTCGCTCTCAGTGTCTTTGGCACGGTTTGACTACACCTGGTATTATTGGGACTACCCTGACTTTCATGTTCAACACCTTTTTCAGTTCCCTTGCCAGGTCCTGGTATTTTCTCAGCTTTTCACCCTCTTTTTTTTTACTACGTGGTCTGCTGGCAAGGCTACATCTATTATTTGGTAGGTTCTCCTTTCTTTTCCACGATTACCATGTTCGGTCTTCTCGCTTGGATATGGTGGTCAGTTTTGATGTTAAAATCCCAATTCAGTCACTAAGTTCCCACTGTATCACCGTTGCTACTCTATCATGTCTGTGTTTATACTCTTTCTGGGGCTAGTTCACTACATTCACTTGTTACGTGATTTACAGTTTAATCTCTTTCCCAACATAAGCGACATTAGCTATCTGTGTTCTGTCGACTTTTGCTTTTATACAGTTTTTCCTGATATATTTGTTTTGAGCTGCCATGATGAGCGCTTCAGTTTCTCTCTTCAGGTTTCCTTTTCGTAGCCATGTCTATGATCTCTCGTCTGCAACATCCTGTATCAGTCTTTTAAATTCTCTATATAGTTTCTTCTGTTCCAATTTTTCTTTCCTTGTTTGCTTTGCCGATCTATCGTTTTCTACTTTTGTTGTTGTTCGTAGCATTGCTTCGGGTACTCTTTATAATGTCTTCACTGTTTACCTGTATGTACTTTACTATGTCTGCTTTGGCCCTCTGGACACAGTCTTAAATGCTAATCAGTCCTGTGCAGTCTTCTTTTCTCTTCATGTATAATCTATCCGTGTCATCTCTGGGATGTAAAGCCTTGTGCATTGTCTTAAGCTTTCTTGTTCACCGGTCCATTGACTGGTGTTCTCCCTTTATATATCCAAGGAACGGTCCTGTGTATCTTAATACTGATACAGCCCTTGTGTCCATTCCTTTTCTCTGGTTCCTGCTGTTTAATTTGGTATTTGATATTTTCCTTATCCTCCTAAGGTATTCTCTTCTCATTTTCTCTATCATTCCTTCCTGTTTTATTGCATCACATTCGAGAACTCCCATAACGGCCTCGTGTGGTCAATGCTCTGATCTTTTTGTTGTCTGGGAGTTCGATTTTTTTCTGCAGCTGCGAGCCTCCCTTTGTATGTCACCATTAGTGCATCACTGTATTCGTTCACTCTGTTGAACAACGTTTCGAGCTCTCCCCTGTTCTTTAAAAATGGTTTTATGACGTCCGCGTACATGAGATGGTTAACATTTCACTTTGCTTTGGAGAACAGGAATCCTTTGTTGATTTTCAGGATTCTTTTGAGTCGTATCATGGTTAGAACAAATAATAATGGGGACAGAGAGTCTCCCTGGAAGATTCCCCTTCTAATACTTAGCTCTGCTAAGTCTTTCTCCTACGGCTGTCAAGTCTTCTTTCCAGTTTTTTCTGTCGGCAATGAATCTTACCACTGGTTCGCTGATCTTGAAAATTCTGAGGCATTCGAGTATCCAGCAGAGTGGAATCATGTCGTCTGCTTTTTTACAGTCTATCCATCCCAATGAAACGTTTTTCTTCCTCTTTTTCCTTTTTTGTTGCTGTTGTTGTTGTTATAATAACAATGATATTAATATTGATATTGTTGTTATTATTATAACAATAATATAATTATTGTTGTTGTTATAATGACAATAATATTCACATTAATGTTTTTAATAATAACAATAATAATAACAACATCAATAATAATTATTATTATCATTATTAATGTTATTATTATTATTATTATTATTAGTAGTAGTAGTAGTAGTAACATCGTCATAGTCTTTAGATATGTACATGAAATAAGCTTTGGAGTAACGTTCAATTAAAGACGAAAATTATCTCGATACACCCTTACAGAATAGGTTTGCTATCGTCATCATCATCATAATAATCCTTCATTGACCGTTGCTGGACATTGGCGGCCCTCACCCAAGGCATGTTGTTGTTTGTGCAAGGGATGGGCGATGTTGGTTTCACGCCTTCCCCATGACGTGTTCGAGGAAGGGGTAGGTAGAAACATTTTGTTTTCTTGGACCTTTTCCTTCATCTTCTAATTCTTTTTTCATTGGATGGAGTATTATGAAGCTCATTCTTTATTTCCGATCAAATGCTGTTTTCCTACTGTCGGGGCGGTGTGTGGGTGGTTGGATGGAAATCAGCCCGGATAAAAATTGCTATAAAAAGCAAATTATGAATTAGATAAGATGTAGTCATGAACGTTTAGAATAATAATGATCCCGTTTTCTTTTTCTGAAATCTTTCATTAGAAAAATACAAAAAAATCCCCAACAACATAAAATCAGTTGAGGATCTCTTGACATATGCAACGTACACTCTAGTGCAAATCCGATGGCTGGGGGATTAAAAAAAATTCTTCAACATTCTTTAATCCTAAATCATTTTACTTTAATAGCATTTGAAAGATTGTCGCCATTTCTTCTGACGGAGAAAATAGTTATATCATCAAATTGTCGGTTGAGCATTTCTCCTTCAAAAATTGAGGAGGTTGATGCAAAACATCCCAGCATTTCTGTCACAAAATCGTTCATTCCTATAAATGTGGCCAGAAAAATGAAAGAAGTTCTCCTGAGAATCCTCCATGAAAAAAGCGCACATGGAAAAAATCCCACATAGAAAGTCCACATGTATAAAAAAAAAAGCGCACATGGAAAAAATTGCTCACTTATAACTGGACTTTTTTCTGTGCAGAATTTTCGTATGAGCTTTTACCATGGGAATATTTTTGATGCAACCAAGTTCATAAAACCATTATTCAGACATTCGATTATTTTCCAGGCTTTCTGTGACCTCAAACAACATTCGTGTTGAATTGTGTTTTGTATAAAAAAAGAACTGTTCCAGTTTTCATTCAATGAACTCTTCAGAGGTTTTTGAAAAAATATTTTCAGTCTGTTCAAGACTGTTAACCTGACAAATTATTCAAACGAGCCTGTTGCTCATCATAGCATTGTGCAATTCCTATTTGCTCAGGTTCCAGCAATTTGTGATAGGTAACACTTGTTGGAAGTTGTTTAACTTTGTTCAAAAAATACAGATAATGTCATTTTTTCCCTTCAAACTTTGCTTTTGTCCCCTGGACATTGACGATTTGAAATCTACGTATTTCAATTGACTAACTGGCACATTTGCACATTTTTATTCTCATGTAGTGAAAAAAAAAACATACCCCAAAACAATAACAATTGTATTTCACTATCCTGGCCACAAAAACATTTTTTTCTAGGGATGAATAGTTATATTCTATACATTTTCCACGTAAGCATTCAGAAAATAACATTCACAGAAAGGAACAAAACCCACGTGTGATAAATAATTTCCTTTGTATTTCCCGAATGATGCATGGCTTACTTTTGTTGTTTCTTATGTCTACTACTGACAAGCAAGGACAAACAGAACGACGTGAACAAATCATATATGGATAAACGTAGTTATATGACTAAATTTGAACTTCGTCTATTTATAGTTCTTTGTGAGGCGTCGTACACGTTGAACGGGCTCCCCAGGGTACAGGATGCGTATTCAAATCTCGTCAGAGTCAATTTATTTCCTATCAATCATCTTTAATTAAGACTTGTAGAATGTAAATACAGCATGAGCGTTGTGATAAAAGACAACAGAAATAAGAATAAAGAAAAAAAAAACAAACGATATGACCAATGTACTTTGGCAGCATCAAATTTCAGGGGTGATCAATTAAAAAACTGGAAAAAAGGGGTGATAAATGGATAAGTTGCCTTTTGTTGGACAGTGATCACTGAAAAAAGTCTGAATATTCGAAAGAAACAAGTGTGAAAGATAAACTAAGGAATCAATTTAGTATAAACTTACTTTGTAGATTGACCCTCTAAAAACCTACCTGGGGTGAAATTTAAAAATGAATACATAAAGATGAGAAATAAGTTTTTTTTTTTAGATATGATAAGGAATAAATGTTTGAATTCCCTGCCCTCTAGCTCTATCGATGTGACCTACACGCGTGATACGTACATATATACATAACCAGCTAACTACACAGGCTTAAAAAAAACTTGAGGAGCCTGACTGTTTACATTTCTAGTGACAGTTTTGATTGACGGTTAACAATAAATAACTTCAAGATTTGTTTTAGAAGTCTAAGCCCCACTCGATATTTCAAGTGCGCATGACAAAGCCAACGAGAATAATCCAGTGAATGCTAATTACGTATCTATCTTCCTATGTATGTATGTATGTATGTATGTATGTGTCTATCTATCTATTTATCTATCTATCTACCCATCTATCTATCTCTATAATAGACATGGTGATATTTTTGCTTGCCTCACTCTCCCTAACAATGGACTCCTTCCACTTAAATGTAACAATT
Source organism: Thysanoteuthis rhombus (assembly GCA_963457665.1). Classification (NCBI taxonomy): domain Eukaryota; kingdom Metazoa; phylum Mollusca; class Cephalopoda; order Oegopsida; family Thysanoteuthidae; genus Thysanoteuthis; species Thysanoteuthis major. The sequence continues at coordinate 42,284,299 of OY735234.1, forward strand.
CTGCTGACAAAAATATCGCCAATCCACTGTTCGAAACAATGGACTTTCCCACTTGAACGAATTCACTATTTTCTTTTTCTAAGAATACCATTTCATACGAATTCAAATATATCCATAATTTTTTCAAGGGGATTAACAGGTTTGTAATAATAGAAAGTATGTTTCATATATTCTCTTGTGTTCTCAGAATTAGGTTTTAGTTTCAACTTGGCGAAATAAATTCTCACAAAATCCTTTGACAATAGCTTTCAAAAGCAACATATTTGATCAAAGCAAGAACCTACTTGTTCTGAAAATTCTTTTTACATTCTCGTCATAGATTCAAAGCCCACGTTAACCTAAGATACAAGTTATTGGGAGTCACTGAAGTATGAGTTTTGAGATCTGGTTCATGTGTTGAGTTGGTGTCAATCAATACAAAAACATTTTAAAAGTATGAAAGTGCCGACAGAAAAAATGTCTGAAATAGAAAGAGAGAATAACAATTCGTTGTTTATCAGAATTGTTAACTCTGTGGTATCCGATTTTCTTCCATTCAAACCATGAAAATTCTCGAACACGTTTTATTTTTTCGGTAATTGGTTGCTCAAGAACCTTTAAAAGAATATTCATACTCGTCAGTTCAGCAGTTTCAAAGATCAATATTTTTTGTATGTTGTCATATGAATATTTATATATGAAATGTAAACAAACAGTTGGATCAGCCTTTTTCAATTGTAGGTATTTTGTCAACATCATAGACTAATTTCAGCGAATTTGGTCAAGATTTGAGAAAATTACCCGATTGAAAAAAAAAGAAGAACTTTTTTGATTACAAAATGTAAACAGATTGCTGGATCGATTGGAATTCACCATTTCCTATATAAAAAAAATATATGGACAAGACTTCATAGAAAATTTCATTGAAATACATCTAGGAATAAAGAAGTTACCTATTGAGAAAAAGGGCACAGTGACGACTGACACTCATAGCGAATGTTAGTCTTCCTCTTCTCCCACTGGGTACAACATTTGGAAAATGAGTCAAAATTAGCTGAAAATAAAAACTTCAGTAACCTCACGGAAGAGTGTCTGATCACGCATGGTCAGTGAGTTCGCGCACGACATATTCTGAATGTCTATATGTACACCCCCCCACATATATGTATGTATGTATGTATGTATGTATATATGAGTATGAGCTCAGTTCATGTAAAAACACATCTACATATATACATACCCTATATATATATATATATATATATATATATGCGTGTGTGTGTGTGTGTGTGTGTGTGTGTGTGTGCGCGTGTGTATTCAATTGAAAATCTTTTAAAAGTAAAATAGAATTAGAATCTGTCATTAATCTGTGAAAAAAAATCTTAGCTGATGTGCAGGCCACTTTACAGATAGTGTTGTGTACTATTTTGAATTAAAGATCTATTTGATATATATATATATATATATATTGGAGTATTTCGAGACAAGCATTATTAGTAAAGATGATAATGGATGTTTTTAATCTTTTTCAAACGATCAATGATAATCTATATATTCGTCACCTTTGACTGGGTTTGCATTCCTATGTTTAATATACTTAAAACTCTTTCGGTTTGTTATCATCGGTTTCAATAATACGGGTTTATTGAAAAAAAAAGCGTCAACCAAAACGGTCAATAAAGGTTTTTTTTTCAGTTTTTGATTGATTCTATGTATGTTTGTACCTGTGTGCTTTGCATTCAGACTGCGTTAATGGCGATAGAGGTGGACATTTATACATTTACTCCTTATGCCTAGAATAAAAACTTAATTTCTTTTTGTTTTCTGAAAATTCACGTCAAATAAGTTTTTCTTATTTTTTCAGGACGGCTGGGTGGGGGGGCGGTCCATTAACGATTCGGTTTGCGCCAGGTAGCATTTATTATTTTTTTTTTTTTCAAATTTCGTACTTTTTAGTGATCCGACAAAAAGCAAAAGAATTAACTTATCGCGCTTCCCCCCCCATTCTTTAAAAAGATTGATCATCCCCAACACAGCATGTTGCCGAAAGATGTTGGACACGTGACGATTTTTATTGACTGACTAACCAGATCTGATCTTGTATCATAATGTTGCTGTAGTTCAATTCAAAGTATAGCCCTCAAATGGTATGGCTGGAATCACTGAAGCTGAAACATTTGGACGACATTTTCAATAACTGAATTCAGGCGTGCTTTCACTTGCACGTAAGCAAGAAAAGGTGACAAAGGTCATAGCAAAATAAACCCAAACAAAAAAGCCAGGTTGCTACAGGGGCAAAATACACTCCCACTTTGATTTCGACTCAGCATGATTACTACAACATTTGTATTGTATATCGCCACCCTTCAAGCATCTTTTGTTGGACATAAACCCTTCCCAAGATCCATCAGACCTCTCTATCATGGACGTTGTGGATCCAATACTTGTTTAGTTCGTCATGCCGTTTTATATTCTGCCAGCCCCGATTTCCCATGTAATCTCTGGGGATTCACCTTGTCAGTTGCAATGTTCAGCGGTTGTCTGCCATTCTAGCAACATAACCAGCTTGTTACCGTTGGAATTTTCGTATGGAATCTATGATATCTCAGGCTGTTTTTCATTTAGTATATTGCGCTGTCTTGAAATCTCTCCATGTTGTGTTGAACATGATTCTTAGAATGTACTTGCCAAATTGGTGGAATTGCCGACGTTTCGACTTTCCTTACAGAAATGAATACGTAGTTTCAATCTAATGAAAGGTTTATTTATTCAATACAAGGATATGAAATAAGTATATTCTTATAATCGAAAGTTTGTGAAATCAATATGAATAATTACGTTGTTTTAAATAACGTTTAATAATAAAATAAATTTCGCTTATCAGGCATTTCCGCCTATTCGGCGTAACATATATCAGAAATAAAAATCATAAAATTAGTACTTTTAGTATAAATGTCTTTATTTACTGGATTAGTAACACATCTGTTACATGAGTTTTAGTACATATGCAAGACTTGTCAGTTCGATGCAGTTAGTAGGAGAGTCGCACTCGATCGTGATTTCAAATCATGCAAGGCAACTGTTGATTTTTTTATATTAGTTTGGTTTAACCGTCGCAGGACACACAAACACTGAAGAGTTTACTCAGGTGAGGATTGTTGATGTTATTGTTGAAGTTCCTGTAGGAAACTGTGGTTGAACTTGGACTAGAGTTTAACAAAGAAAATTATACGCACGTAATCCTTGATTAAACGTGTATTCATGTAAGATTAAGATAAAAGATTAACTCCCATGGCAAATCTTGAACTATTTAGTCTTATACACCGAAAACAGTTTCATTAGGCTAATTTTATCTTTCTTTATCTGGATTTCCAAAGTTGACCGAGTACACACGCGCGCACACATGCACACACAGATACACATAGACATATACACAGACACAAATATACATATACATAAATGCATACACACAGAGACATAGATACACATACACAGAGACACAGGTACACATACACTCTGACACAATAGTACATATACACCCAGACATATACATAAGCAGACATACACCCACGAAGACACGAATACATAGATACACATACAAATTTTTTTTTCATATATCGGGTATATAAAGTGTGGCTTCAAAATGCGATAAGCACCATTTTACCGCCCCTCTCTCTCTCTCTCTCTCTCTCTCTCTCTCTCTCTATATATATATATATATATATATATATATAATCTAATTTAGGATTTGAATGTTGCTGCCTTATTACAATCTATCTATTTATCTATGTATGTATGTATGTATGTATGTATCTCTCTCTCTCTCTCTCTCTCTCTCTCTCTCTATATATATATATATATATATATACATACATACATACACACACACACATATAGAGATAGATAGATAGATATATAGATAGATTGTAATAAGGCAGCAACATTCAAATCCTGAATTTGAATTTTCTTATATTCATTAAACACATTTATTTCAATTTTTTAAAATGTTGCTTATCGCGTTCTGAAATTCCCTTTTCGTATATTTATGTATGCTTATATGAATTTAAGATAAGTATTTCTATCTATCCTATTCGCTTTATTCTAGAACAAAAGTTGAAATACATGATTATATATAGAGAAGCTAAAGAGCTGTGAGAAACCTATAGGCGAGAAAACGTTCCGCTCGAATTTGACCTCTGAGAGTGAAAAAAAAGTTCCGCCACGATTTTGATTCTAAAATTGAAAAAATAACCCCAAGGAGAGAAGAAAAAGTTCTCTCAACCTGATCTTGATGTTTAGAATTGGAAAAAATGTTTCCCTCGATGTTGACTTTCAAAAGTGAAAAAAAAGTTTCCTCAACGATTTTGAACCTTGAGAATGAGAAAAAAAATCCCGTTTGATTTTGACTCTTAAAAGTAAAACAAAAGCTTCAACGTCTATTTTGACTCCTAAAAATAATGAAAAAAATTTCTTTCAATTTTGACACCTAAAAGTGAGTGAGAATTCTCCTACATTTTAAACTCTGAAACTGAAGAAAATCATCTCCTCAATTTTGACCCCAAAAAGAGAAAAATAAAGGTTCCCTTCATGTAATCTGTTTAACCTTCAGTCCCTCGAAATCGGAGAAATGATCAACATGTAAAAAGAAAAATGCTTACCAAAAATAGTGTTGTCAGAATATGAAACCAGGTGAAAAAACGATCTAGATTCAATGGAAGATGGATGTTGAAAAATGAAAAACAAAAACAAAAACAAAAACAAAAAACCCCAATAACAAACAAAACCAAATAAAAATAAAAATAGAATATTGTGTTATGAAAGATTTTTCATTTTTCGAATTAAAATATTGTGTGGACATTATTTGATTAAAAAAATGGCTGTTACACAGATTACATAATTTTGTAACCGTGTGAAAAGTGTTGATTAGAAATGTAAACAAACATCTGAAGCCATTCTGTCAATGACCATACCAGAGTAAACAAAGTGAACAGATAAATAGAATGGTTAGATATGAACAACAAATCCGCTGTTGTTCTTTATGTACGGAAAAGAGCAAAGAAATTCTTACTATCTTTAGTGAATTGAGCCAAACTTAATCTCAGTGTTAAAAACTAAAATATCATTTTGTTTGAATTATTTTTCTGCATTATCAAAATTAGATATTCACTTTTGATTCCGACCGCTGAAAATGAAAAACAAAAAATCTTCCGCTCGGTTATCATCCCGAAAAGTGAAATAAATATTCTCCTTGATGTTCACCGCTAAAAGTGAAAAAGAAATCTTTCTCTCGATTTTAAGCCTATCTTTCAACACGTTTAGTAGTGTGTCACAAAACGTGACTAGGAATTCAGAGAGGTACTGGGTTGCCTTGGAGTCATATCTACCTCTATTCATGCAGACAAAAACAATACCATTTTAATAGAGGATCTCTCTCTCTCTCTCTATAAATATATATATATATATATATATATATATATATATATATATATATATATATGGAGTTACTTTGACGTATTCTATGCTTTACTGACACCATTATTCATCAATAATATGTACGTGTATCCCTGAGACAAAAATAACTGTCTTTTTTACCGAGCTGATTATTTCCGGTTTAAGACAACAACTTCTTCCAAGCGTTTCTTTCGACAGACACAACCGGATATCATTTTGGAATGGACAAAAAGCAGTTAGAAATCTTTGTAATGCTTTGTTCACCTGCCGCGGTCGGGTTCCCCACGGACAACAATACCATCATATAAAACTGTATTGTTTGTTTATTTTTATTTTGTCCGTTTTTATTTTGTTCGTTTATTTGATTTGCTTTTAACAGGATTCGATCAAGTTGTCTGAGGTTTTGTCCTTCTAATGCTGTACAGAAGTTGAACAGCAATCCATAATAGATTTGCCAATAAGTATTAGCAATTACATTCTATATTTCAATACTATAGCATTAACGTAATATATGTATATATATATATATATATATATATATATATATATATATATATATATATATATATATATATATATATATCATAAACAATGCATTAACTTTTACACACAATACTTCTTGCTATAAAACCCTTGTTTTCAAGCTTTTTTCCTGCTCGAGACTTGCTGTACATTTGATTTTACACCGTAGTGAATCCAAGTTGAAAATGCATCCAATTGCATTTACATCCATGAAACTATTGTCTTCCAGTGTGTTTCCATCTCTTACTGCTATTTTTTATATGTATAAATGATTTTGCCGGCATTCAAATACATAGTAAAATTCATTAAATAGCATATCTCCACTCAGGAACTATTTTTCAAAGGCTGTTCCTATCTTCCGATAGTATAGCATTGATGTAACATATCAAAACCAATGCTCAAACTTTAACACACAACACACAACACTTTTTGCGATAAAACCCTTGTTTTCAATCTTTTTTTTCCCACTTTGGAAGACTATAACTTTGCTGTATATTTGATTTTGCAGTGTATTACATTCAAGTTGAAAATATATAGAATTGCATTCACACCTATGAAACTATTGTCTTCAAGTGTGTTTCCACCTTCTAATGCTATGGTATATATGTGTACATGGATTTGCAGGCTTCTAAATAAATAGTACAATGCTTTAAATAGCATTTTCCATCTTGGAAACCATTGTTAGTCAGATGTTTTTGTATTTCAATACTATAACAATAATATAATATATCATCGACAATACCATAACTCTTACCCACAACACTTTTTGCTATAAAACCCTTGTTTTTAGTAGAGGTAGAATAAACATAAGTCCATCATGGTGCTGAGTTTGGGTTCAACTCTTAGAAAGTGGATTTTTCTTAACCTTAAAAAATAAGAAGATCCCAATAATCCTAAAAAGAAAGGCGAATAACCAATGTATTCTCCCAATAGTCACTTATGGAGCTGAAACATGGAAACTAACCAAGAGACGGATTCGCAAACTGAGAACCATGCAACGTTCACGTGAAAGAATTATCATGGGCCTCACATGGAGAGACCATAAGACAGCACAGTACATCCAGGAAAAGACAAGAGTCAGGGACATCATAGAATCCATTCAAAATCTCAAATGGCAGTGGGCGGGCCAATTTGCAAGAATGGCAGACAATCGATGGACATCGAGACTCACGACATGGATCCCCCGAGATCACATGCGCAACCGAGGCTGGCAGAATATTTGATGGAGAGATGAGCTAGACAAATTCAGAAAGTACTGGCTCTATGACGCCCATGACAGAGAAGTGTAGTGAATCCTGTGGAAGGTCTAAGTCCAACGGACGGTGAAAGACTGATGATGATGGTGATGATGAAGTTTTAACTTAGAATTACAGTCAGAGTGTATGATAGAGAAAGATAGAAAATGTGAGTATTTGTGTGTGAGTGTATGTGCGTGAGAGAGAGAGAGAGAGAGAGAGAGAGAGTGTGTGTGTGTGTGAGAGAGAGAGAGAGAGACGTTAAAACCCATTTCTAATTCGAATCTTCGTTTAAAGTTCATTCTAGCGAGGTGAGCTATCACAGCAGTGTGAATTATAAAAGGTATTCAGAGTGCAAACTAGTTTTTTTTCATAGAAAGAAGTGTCTACATTTCTTTTCTCTTCTCATCCAGAACGTTCTCGAAAACATTTGATGAAAATATTTGCGAACGTAAACTTCCACAGATTTTACTTATACTTATATACTTACCAGCATTTATATATTTATATCCACCAATACCTATCCCTTAGCCCAGTGCAGGGTCGTTGGCGCACAACAGATGATTTCATCATGGGTGTGTCATGGTTATCAAACTTGATGAAGCCCATCCTTCTTCAGGCATGTTTGGAATCAGTAGTTTGCGTCTCTTAGACTGGCTACCAAGCATGGCTAGAGAGCTTGGTATATCCTACTATTTACTTGTACTGTGTGTGTGTTCGAAGTGGGGATAAGATATGGTTTCATCCCTTTCCCGAGTGCATTAGTGCCAAGTGAACACAAACTGTCTCAGCTTGCCGAGTTCATTCTCTGTGCCGTTAATCGTTCAGCCACTCTGCACCTCCACAGATTTTACAAGAACCTGAACTGACCATCGATAGTGGACATATCGGGTTGAAGCAGTGATTCTCTGGCTTCCTCGTGTGACAGCACACCAAGAAATGTATTTGACATAGGCAACGCACCCACTGTAAAAAATAGAATGAATTAGACCGAAACATTTTAGTGATCAATGAACGAAACATCTACGTCATCACACCTATAAACGTATTCTTCATTTTTATCTTTTTTTCTGTCGCTGAAAATTTTGAGACCTCACAAAAACTACTGATGAAACCACCGGATTTGCAACTCTGTGGTTGAAGCGGGACAGACATAATACACGTACTGGTCACTTTCAAAGCTTGGAATATATGTTAGCAAATTCACACTTTGAACAGGACCAGCGGTGGGGTTTTATGCGCCCTAGTCGAGACAAAAAATTAAGGCAAGGATTTCATGCACCCCAAGTGATACTTGAATTTTGCAACCGATCACCGGTTGCTTGATCTTCTTTGAAATTTATCACCTGAAATTTTCAGTACTGCGTCCCTCAGAGATCTGCATCGAATGCAGTTGTCCAGTTGGTGTAAGGGTCGTGTCGGTCGTGGCTACAGAATCGGATCAAGCTATCCAGATGAATGTTTTTCAGCTGCAAAGGGCTGACCCCAGATTTTTAAATGTGGAATCAATCGTCCATCATACAGATTTGTTTTCAGACATACACATGCATTGACTGCAGATGTGCATGTCAGTAAATGAAGGAAAAATGGCGACGTTTTACCAAGTTTAGCTTGGTAGTAGTCTAAATAAGGGAAGTCGGGCTTGGAAGATTGTGTTGCAGCAATCATCCAAGTGGGGATAGAATGCCTGGCATTGAGGTAAGCTTTGAAAATCCTGGCTTTTTGATAATTACTGAACATTTTGAGGTTATTATTATCATTATGTTAGTGTAGAAAGGAAATTTCGAAATTTGAAGGAGAAAAACTTGATGGATTTTTAAAAAATGGTAGAGCTACTTTCGTTATCTGACAAAATGTCAACAGATCTTCAAAATGCTGTTAGTTAGAAGCGAAAGGAAAGTGGTCTTCTAAGTGACAATTGTTAAAAAAGTTCTCCTGCCACATATTTGCACAACTTCGCACATTGAATGCCTTAAGAGGTACTCAACTAATTTAATTGAAGGAGGAGAGTATGTAGAATTATAGATATCTTCCGTGTAAAATAAATGCAATTCTAATTACACACACACACACACACACACACACATATATATATATATATATATATATATATATATGACGGACTTTCCCGTCGATTTCGACGTATGAGGGTTCCACAAAGTGGAACGACCCAGTCACTGATTTATAGTGGAGGCAACTGACTAGACCACAGTCACTCGTACCCTTCATGCAACTACAATGATGAACTCAGCGTGACACAAGTGTGACATGGCCGCAACATTGCAGCTAAGGTACTATCAATCCGAGGGCTTCCGCACAGTTTCCTCTCCCAATTTCATTCACAAGGCTTGGTCGTCCCGTGGCTGTGGTAAAGACACTAACCAAAAGCGCCGTCGTGTTAGAATTCGAATACCACCGAAATAATTCCACCAGGATTCGAACCCTGGGCATATATATATATATATATATATATATATATATATATATATATATATATATATATATTATGGGTTTATTCCATAAAGTGCTCGATAATTCAACATTGAACGTTGTAAAAGTAGAGCTTAAATATCATGAAATATAGTATTTGCTATAGAAACACGTTTATGTTTCCGCTGTGTTTAGGGTTAAACCTGTTTGTGTAGCGAATCCTTTATATCATCATATATATATATATATATATATATATATATATATATATATATATATATATATATGTTTATAAATTGTTTTACAATATTGCAACTCTTATCTTTAATGTTCTCCTGACATCACACAGTTAATATATCGCATGGTCTAGACAATGGAATAAATAATTAAAGGAAAATTTTAAATTCCTGCAGCAGACTCATTTTATTTGATTTTAAAAATTTTATTTACGTTGTCTAGACTAAGGTTATGTCAATCGATGGACAACACGACTCACAGATATCATTCACAAGACTGTATCGGGCAGAATATAAGGTAGCGAGACGAACTAGACAAGTTCAGGGAGTATTGGCTCCGCAACGCCCATTATAGAGAGGTCTAGCGAATGTTTTGGTCGGTCTATGTCCAACGACAGACGCTATAAGATTGACAATGATGACTTTGTTATTGTTGAAAATACCAGTCTACAAACAAATCATTGAGCTATTAGGAAAGAACTATTTTTGGGCCAAGACTTGGATGGAACACAATTATCTATGTATTTCACAAATGAATTATGAGTGGATGGTGTGGATTCTTGTTTACTTTTTGTGTTGTAACGCTCTGTTCGATATGTTTCTACCCTTAGTCACGGTTGGATAAGGAAGTATTGTTTACGGCAGGGATTCCTCTTTAACGGACTGTTGCATGTCGACGCTTGTTCAGTGAGAGACAAACCGTGGCAAACGATTTGCCTTAGCGATGTTTTAGTTTGTACAAGGTATGGAAAAATACACAGCGTTCACGGTCAAATATCGGAATATTACTTGAAAGAGAAAAAATCAATGCGACGCTAAATAGTGAGTAACATGAATTGTTATTTGAAATGAATTTTCAACTTTTTGATACTAAGTTGATGCTAACAAATCAAACCTTTTTTGATTAAGCCTTTTTCTCCATACAAATCATAGCACCATCGTTGACTTCCCAAGGTAGAGGTTCCTAACTTTTCTCAATACTAAAAGGTAAAACTAGCTGAAAATCGCTCAATCGGCTAGTTTTTGTGTAAGGCCCCCCAGGACTCTATAGCTCGTAGGGGAATCTTACGCAAGATTTTTCAGATTGTACGTATGTATGTATATTGAACAGAAAGTGAGGGTTTACTTTAGCATTATAATTATGTTTTAAATAAACCCCGTGTAGAACACTTGGAATATTTGTTGATGGTAGATAACCACGTAGTCCCCTCCCCTTAGTCGACTAAATAACCTTTTTTTTCGAAAAGCCCAATCGTTCAAGTTGTTCCCCAGCTTCATTGAGTGTGCATGCTAAATTTGTGTTACATTTGGTTGAGAAGCGCCGAGGTTTAAGGGAGGAACACAGTGACAAACAGACAGGGTTAGTTGTTTTATATAGAGAGACGTAGAAGCGTTGAGATTTTACTATAGAAATACATAGAAAATCACGAAGAAATATATATTACATGGTCAGGAACTATTGCAAGTGTCATTGGCAGAATATAATTATTATGTGTATTATGTATTAACGTTGAAAATGGTTTTATTACAGAAATGCATGGCTAATTAATGGACAATTGAAGTGTATTGAACAATAAGTGGAATTTTTCTGGTCAGAAAGCAATTTAGCATTATAGACAGAAAATGGGACTATCATATGCATAGTGTAAATACATTTCAAATGATTTTATCATATAAATGCATTGAAATCATGGGAGAAGGAGATTGTCAGCGACCATGAATAAATGCAAACATTACTGACGGAATTGGACTTTCATATAAGTAATGTAAATGGATTGATAATGATTTTACTGAAGAAATGCATTGATAATCAGGAAGGAAGGTATTGTAAATGGTCAGGATTTAATGAAATAGTTACTGAGAGAGGATATGGCTATTTAATGTGTAACTAGCGTATACCCATCAAAAATGGTGGTTGATTTCGACTCAGAAGTTTCGTGGTAAACAAATTAGGAGCCGTCAACCAATACTGTCAACGAAGTCTGCGTACGTTTCTTTAGTTTTTAAGTGATTCCAGTTGTTTGCCTGACTTCGCATGCGTCACAAGTACCGGTCGCACTTATAAAGCTAGAGGGATGAAAATTCCAACTTTTTCTCATTGTCTTGAAAAAACGATTTCTTGAAAAATTATTTCCTTTGTGAATGTTATTTGATCATCCCCAACAAGGAATGCTGCCAAAACGCGTTGTTTACGTTAAAGTCTCTATTGAGTGACTAAGCAGACCTGATAAGTAGTTTTTTTTCCCGATTTCTTCATTATCAGGATCATCATCCGCTTACATTGAAAGTGTCACAGAGTTATTTCACCCGAACGTTCATCATAATCTACTTCCAGCTTGCTAAGCCGGTTGAAACTTCGCTTGAGCCTCGTTAACAGTACCTTTCGGGAACACCTCCGCTACTCTTCTCCGTTTCCAGGCGCTGACGGCGGTGGACAAAGGGTTGAACTTTCCCGCTCACTGGTCACCGTTCTTAGAAATAATAGCTCTTCCAATAATTGCATGCCTACAGAGCCGAATTAACTGTGCAGCAAAAGTAGCAATTGCTACAGGGCCCGTAATTTCAAGGACCCAGCGCGAAATGCTTGTAAGCTATCTATCCCAAATCTGTTATTCTGAACCAATTCCATTTATATACTTATATATTACCCTCAAATTTTATGAACAACTTGATGTTTAAAATTTCAAACGAATGGCACATTTTATTCAATTTTAACACAATAAATAATGGGAGTTTGATATCTATTCGATACTTATATGACGCATAAGTACGCAGGTATTTGAAATTGTAGTCATAGCCGCCGTACGAAGGTCAAAACGAAAACGAAGTAATACTAAATCCTGAGATGGCTGTCACATTTGTTGTTAACTGGCTGTTTAGCGAACGTAAAAAAATCAATTAATTTGCTTTGCAATTAAACATGTCCGAGTAAATTTTCAAAATTTAGGGTCCCTTTATAACAAATGCAATTGGCTCCCATACAAACTTCACCGGGCCCTACATACACTAGGAAAGTGAATGGTAGATAGGAATATTTTGCAACTATTGTCTATAATTCTTAGATGAGTCCTATTCACTCGAGATGACGTGTCATTGTCACTGTTAAAGTCCTTAAGTTTTTATATATACTTTCGTGGGTCGTTGGCCTCTACTGTCGATAATTCTTCATCATTAGGAATTGAAATTTATTATTCGTATCCATATTTCCAGACTTCAGCCTATGAACCTACGCTGAACAGTTCGTACTAGAGTACTCCAACTACTTTGCACAGCGTTCTGGTCTCCAGCGTATACCATTTAAGACTAGATGGAGCAGGTATGGTACCACAGCTAATGGGGTTTTACCCCTTCAGGCATGGTACTGCCCTGTAAAGTCAAGAGCAAAGGGTTCAGGGTTCGACCTGAGTCCTAAGACCAAATAGTTGTAAAAACAGGATTTTTTCAGGAGTTCCTACCGCACACGATTACGTTGAAAACTGACCTTGATTCACATCTTTTCCTCGTGGGGGTTAAAGTAAATAGAAGATTGTGCAGCATAATGCCCTCATTTGAAATCGTATTTGAGCTCACTTCTTGAGCTTTTTGAGCTTACTTCTTGAGTTTATTTTTTTAGCTTACTTCTTAGGTTTACTTCTTGAACTTAATTGTAGATCTAATCTCTTGGGAGACCCCATTGCTGCCGAGAGCCCCCAAACCTCCAATAACAACAAATAACATTTCTATTTACATTGAATCTAAAAAATTAAATCACATCAACAATTTTTCACTTTTAGCATTATTCTTTACTGAGCCGTTGCCGTTCTAAAGATGCCTGTTTGGAAGGAATCGAACTTTATGTTGTATAGAGCAGCCTGACATAATCGTCATGTAAAATAGTTTCCCGACTGTCATACAAAACTACAGGTTTGAAAAAAAATTAATTATCCCCTTCAGTGCTGCAAATTCTGACTATTTTATGTCAAAATTTCAATACTTCTGAACAGTGAGAGTCAGCAGAGATAATTTGTAGAAATCACGGAGAAAGATCAATGCTCTTCATTTTGAAAATTCATTTTTATTGGATGTCTCGAGAATCACTGCCTGGAAAACTTTAAATTCCACACTGAACTGCCTTACGTACTGATTGATTTTGGAGAGCATTATTTCCTAGTGTCAGTGATAAGACCATATCAGCATTGACTGGCGATTGGACTGAGACCTGTGATGGTCTGTTCAGTTTATTTTAGGTAGGTAGAACGGAAGAGAGTTAAGAACTTAGGACTGGAATTCAAACCTGGTCCGCTGGTTCCATTTTCTGAGTTGGTAACATTTATGTACATTTTTTGCGGACTCTTGTCTTCATTTTGGTTCATTTTTTAAAGCAACATTTTTGGCTGTGGTACCTTAAGGCTGAGTTGTGATGAGTTGGTGTATTTTTCAAATATCGAAAAGGAGAGGCGCCGTCTCGGCTTGGAACGTCCGGTTGATTTGGAATGTGTGGTTGATTTTTTTTATTTCGAACACATTTGATGGACGTAATTAGTATGAAAAAAAAAAAAGGAGTTTTCTGATGCACGAATCTCTTTCTTCACTATTCACCTCAAACGTGGATTGTTTGTTGAAATAGCTGTTTTTTCGTGTGAGCGCTAATTGGCTGCTAATATGCTTTTAAAATTTTTTTTTCTCCTTATCCCTGCGCAAATGGTAGAGCTCTTGACGGTACGGAGAATGGGATTGGCGAGCCGAGTTCGAACCCGGCTGGGAGAGTTTGCTTTCACTTTGCACTGATGCCCCATCCAAGTGGAACAACGATCCTACACGAAATCCCCCCAAAAATAAGAAATCAAACTACAAATGTATTGAGGGATACAGTAATCCTGTGTGTGGGGGATAGAGAGGATGGTCTGTCTTCTTACGGCTCGATGCAAAACAAACGATCGACGCCATTTTCGCTTTTCTGTTTTTTTTTTTTACTCCTTTAAAGTGGCATAAAACGAAATTTCAAAAAGCTTGGGTATACAATAATAGAAAACATGTTTATTCGTATCAAAAGATGAGCAGACATTCCCGAGACACGGATCCAGTTCTTCATGATTCAGTTCAGAGATGAATTGTTTGATGAAATAACTTGCGTTTGAATAGCGACTCTCATAAGAGCTGCTCTCTCGTATAAGCGCCAACCACCTACTGATATGTTTTTAGTATTTTTCCCCTTGAAGAAATTCATTGATATATTTGAATTCCTATGAGATTGTAAATAGAATGATATATATATATATATACATATACATATATATATATATATATATATATATATATATATATATATGTATATGCATATATATATATATATATATATATATATATGATCCGACAGAATGATTATGAATTACGTTAATTATATATATATATATATATATATATATATATATATATATATATATATATATATATATATATATATATATGTGTGTGTGTGTGTGTGTGTGTGTGGGTATATATTGAAAAATGGATGTATATGATCCGACAGAAGATTATGGATTGCGTTATATTACGTAGGAAATTATTTGAAATGATCTTCCATCATTAATCGTTTGATTTGTCACTATTTGTATTGTCTAGGGCGAGTGATACCTTATCCATGTAATGATGGGAAATAATTTCATACAAATTTCTATATGATATAACGCAATTTATAATAATAATAATAATAATAATAATAATAATAATAATAATAATAATAATAATTATTATTATTATTATTATTATTATTATTATGTGTGTGTGTGTGTATCTATATAAGACTGTCTGCTGCAGGGTCAGGGGGTATGATTACCACAACTTTCGTATTGTATGTATGACGGAAGAATTATATAATTCTTTTTGTATAAATGTGTTTACTAATTAGGATGAGATAAGTCCATGCAAATCTATCAATATTTTTTTCGTTAGTAAGTCAGCTTCTTGGCGAACGGCTGGTCGTGAGTGCAAATCCTGGTAGATTTTACATATTGGCTTCCACCCCTATTTACAGTGAGAATTTTTATTTCATATATATATATATATATATATATATATATATATATATAATGTGTACTTTAAAGAGTGAGACAGACTCGGGAGTGAAGTGTTTGGTGGTGAGGTTTATTAATCCTTATAAGTCAATTGTCCATACATGTTTCGGGATTCTTCCCATCATCAGTGGTGTGTGCTGTGTGAGTGTGTATTAAAATGTACCATGTGGAACCAGAGTCCACCAATATATATATATATATATATATATATATATATATATATATATATATTTATATATATGCATTATATTATTTTGAAACTCAATTTAAAATGATATCTGGTTACTATAATATATAAAAATAATATATCGTTTGGCTTAATAGCGTCAATAGAATAAAAAAATTTAGCTACCACAAGGAATCGAACCTTTAAGATTAAGACAATATTTCAGTACCTAAAAGCTGTTTATAGCATGAATAAAAGTTTATACTTATTGAAATTCGTTTGAGGTATTATTCAAAAGTAACCGAACTCATTTAGATTGAAGAGTCTATTGTTTCAAATAATGAAGAGAGTATATTATTATCAACAGAATTATTACACTTTAGTGGAAGAGTCCATTGTTACTGACATAGATATACAAAATATATTATTCATTATCATAGAAGATACTTAGGTATTTATACCAAAAGTTTAGTGGACATTTTTGAGGGACAAATCTCGTTCCTTATTAATCGGACTGTAATCTTACAGTATCGATTAAACAGCGTTGAAGGGATATAAAGAGTGATCCCACGATGAGAATTGAACTCACACCTCCTGATCAGAGAGAGTCCAGTGTCTGCTTGACTGCTTTCAATTTGATTTAATTAAAAATCGCTGTATCAAAAAAGGTCTCAATTATAAAGACCAGCAGCGAGTTATATTGGTTATAACGATTTAGGTTTAAGGTGTAAATTTTGATACAGCTCAACTATTAAATCCTCCTTGAAAGATTCTGCTTTTGATTTTCGCCGTGGGCTTGCCTTATATTTCCAGATTTCCCCGTCTAATCATTGCTGTAGGATTACTGTCCGATTGTAATGAAAAGCAACTGAAAGTTAAGATGAAGGTCAAAATTAATAATTGGGGATCAAGCAGTTGTTATAATATAAACTAAATGAATCATAATGCTTTCTGTATGGTATTTTTCGTTATGTTTCTGATGCAAGTCCCAGCAAATAGTGAGGATAACTTTCCCCATTCTTTTGGATATAAAAGTTTTACAAGAGTTCGCAACAATGCTTGAAACGTTACTTTCCAACAGAGACTATCGTACCAGCTGTTTCTTGTATAGGCGCCACTCGCCCGCTAATATGTTTTTATTTTTCCGTAATTCAATGCAAGGGGTTGTTGGGGTGTCACAGACGATTTCCTAATGGGCGTATCAAAGGCGAGACCCTCATTCTGGAATGTTATCTTCCTTCATGAAATTTTTTTTTGCTGGGATAACGGTCGAAATATTATATTGGCAGTTTCGAAACATCTTTTAGTATCCTCGGCAAAGACTTGCACGACTGAGATAGGTGGAGTACACAAAGGCTCATTTATAGACTTAGCTGAAACTTTCCAGGCAGCTTATCCTCTAGATATTGTAATAAATGATTCATAATAATTGCAATATCAATTAAAAATAGGAGATCTTTAATCTTCCATTTTAATTCAAGGGACGTAACTCTTCTTTCGCAGGATATTTTCGCGCTGTCTCTTCTTTTTCAGAATATATATATATATATATATATATATATATATATATATATATATATATATATATATATATATATATATGCAATGCTTTTCCATAGGAATATAGCACTCTGGTGGATGGGGAATTGAAGCTGAATAAATATATCGCTTAAATTCAGCCTAATTGACCGCCCAGTTCCCTAGCGTAGAGGTAGGATATTGGCCTCCGGGTAGAAGCAAAGGTTTCAATTTTGCCCCGAGGCACTGGATGGGATAACGGATAGTCTATAGCCACACCGAAGAGTTGTAATGCAACGAAATAGCTGTCCGTGGATGACACAATAATATATATATATATATTTATATATATATATATATATGTGATTCGTGCAGGAATCCTATTTCCTCTAATTGTTGATTCACTTTACGTTATTTAGGCAAAATAATACATTCACCGTGTAATAACATGAGATCATTTCAAATAGAATCTCAAAATAATTTAGAACAATCTATAATTATTTCTGTTGGATTATAAATCCATTTGATAATGATATATTTAAGTTTTGAGTGAAAAGCAAAAATGAAATAGGAACATGCATAATTTGTTCAGGATAAGTTTGTCATTCTTGCGATGATATTGTCCCGTCATTCTTTTCAGGAATAGAATCAAGTAAAACATGATTCACCACAATTATATCATGTTATATTACCAATACACCGAGCGTTTTTTTAGTTCAGAGAAAAAGTAATTTTTTTAGAACTTTAACTACACTGCTTTTTTTATCGAATTTTTTTTATAAAAACTATTTAAAAAAGTAATATTTTTGTCATTAAATATTGCTCTCAATTCACTCAATTGATTAAGCACTTTTTCTTGTTTTTGTCGCTCAAAGGAGAAACCATTGAAAAACAGCAACTCAATTATTCACTAGAAAATATACCATACCCATCTCAGCTATTTTTTCACTGAATATTCCTGAGAACACTGTTGACTTTATAAAAAGAATAAGATGGATAATTCTTTTCTTCCTTATGTGAAACAAAAAAAAATGTTTGAATTCGAAACAACAATCAGACCTCCGACTAACAAACTTTTGAATAAATACGAGGAAGGATTAATTAACATTGTTAAAAGAATCAAATTCAAGAACTATTGAATAAATTCCTAAAGGCTTTAAATAAGGGCATAAAAAGCATAAAGTAACCTAAAACAATTTATGTGGAGGCGAACAAATCTAGAAACATGTACAAGGTGGAACGGAATACATACAGAAAATTACTGAAAAAACCCACTACAACATCATATAAAACTGACAACAAAAATACAGAAAATGAAATTGATAATGAAATATAATACAACCAAAAAATTGAAAATTTATGACAGAGCAGGTACAATTAATCAATACAGAAGCCTAAATTCTATTCAGAGATCAGAAACCAAATTTCTACTATAAAGTACAAACCAGACTGATTGATCCATCAAAAACAGAGGTCCGAAAATCCCCCAGTGCAAACTTTACTGTGTAATTGGTTTTGGTGACATTGTTTATTATTATTATCATTATTATTATTATTATTATTATTATTATTATTATTATTATTATTATAATAATAATAATAATAATAATAATAATAATAATAATAATAATAATAATAATAATAATAATAATAATAATAATAATAATAATAGGAAGGATTGAGACTGTACTGACCACAGCACTGCTAGGAACTGCGCGGATACCGAGGAAAGTGCTAAAATGTAAAGACTGCAATGTTAATTTGTTAACAGTGACTTAACAAAGGGAGGGAAATGAAAGTGGAAATGTCAACGGCAGCACTGGCATGATGGGCGAAGGAGAGGAGCGTTGGCTGAAGACCTGAGGAGACTTATTGTCACTCAGCCTTCAGCAATGACCACTGGGCAACCGGTGAGAAACTGTAAACTGCAGTATCACTGTGGCCTATGAGAACTAGGAGAGGAGGGCCGGAGACTTGAGGAGACTTGCTGTCACTTAAACTCCAGCAGTAACCACCAGGCAACTGGCGTGAGATTGCTAATAATAATAGTAATAATAATGATAGTAGTACAGTGAAGTCATTTACAGTCTCCAGATGTGTACATGGAATAAGCTTTGCAGTGAAGGTATGCGAGAAACGAGAAACATTTTCATACACCCCAATATATCAAGAGAATGAGCTGACATTCCCGAGGCACCAGATCAGTTCTTTATGTTTCAATACAAACGTGAATTGTTTGCTGAATCGGCTTAACGCATTAATTCAAAACAGCGGCTATAATAACAGCTGTTCTCTCGTGTAAGTGCCCGTCGCTTGCTAATATGTTTTTATTTTCCCGTAATCTGATGCAGGGTCGTCGGGGCGTCACACATGATTTCATCTTGGGTGTATCAAAGGCAAGAGTACATCCCGGAATGTTTCCCTCCTTAACAAAATTTATTTTTGCTGGAATGGAAGTGGAAATTTTGTTGGCAGTTTCACAAAATGGTTTTGTGGGTTCGGCAAAAAAGCCCAGTGCTGAGATAGTTGGAGTGTACATAGGTTTATTTA
Source organism: Thysanoteuthis rhombus (assembly GCA_963457665.1). Taxonomy (NCBI): domain Eukaryota; kingdom Metazoa; phylum Mollusca; class Cephalopoda; order Oegopsida; family Thysanoteuthidae; genus Thysanoteuthis; species Thysanoteuthis major. Next base: position 42,304,439 of record OY735234.1, read on the forward strand.
TAGAACTAGCTAGAAATTCACCACCAGGTGGCTTTTCCACTCGGCTATTTTACTGAATAATTTATAATTATTATAATCTCATGAATTGAAGAAAATAAAAGAATTAATTCTTTCATGCATGATATTTTCGAATTAGCTCCTCCTTTTGACACTCAACCATATATATATATATATATATATATATATATATATATATATATATATATATATATATATATATATATATATGATAAGACGTGGATTTTCTTCACGAACTAGTTCATGTTCCTACCCTCTCTGGGCCTCATCAGGCGTATCATCTTCAGCTCTACTCTTAAACAACTTGACTTTCGAAGTATAAAGTTGAATGTATCGAGCACTCTATGAAATAAATCCATCACATATCAGATATTGCTTTATATTATGCAATATTGCTAGCCTGATCTGTACCGTACGTATTGTATATATATATATATATATATATATATATATATATATATATATATATATATATATATAAATATAAATATATATGTGTGTGTGTGTGTGTGTGTGTGTGTGTGTGTGTGTGTGTGTGTGTTGATGAAAATGATAATTGGAAGGTGAATAGAAAAAGTCAAAAGATAGGTATTACTTCTCAAGTTTTGTTTATTATTCAGTTGGCATGTTCTGATTCGTTTCGACAGGAGACAGTCATTTTTTTCAGAAAAAAATTATTTTCAGTGAATCACGGGGAAAATTATATATATATATATATATATATATATATATATATATATATATATATGAGTAAAGATTTTTTCAATGGTCCATTAAAGATTGTACATTCTGTTTCACTTTAAGAAGATTTTCTAATGAAAAGGCTCACTTGAAAATCTTTTAAAAGGGAAACAGACTCTGCATACTCCAACAGATCATTGAAACACATATTTACGAATTTTATAACCGCTCTCTTAATGGTATTGGGCATTTTTTTCAAACTAAGATCAACCCAATACATTAATGCATTTACAGACATGTATATTTTATTTATTTTTCATATATATATATATATATATATATATATATATATATATATATATATATATATATATATATATATATATATATATGTGTGTGTGTGTGTATATATATATGTAAAGAGAGACAGAGACAGAGACACAGAGAGATACAGAGAGACAGAGACACAGAGAGACAGAGAGACAGAGAGAGAGGGGTAGGTATTTAAATACGTACAAAATATTCATTTATATACTTTCGATGCTTACATTTACACAGGTGATATATTTTGATATACAATTGATACTTATCGAGAAAAATACAATTTATTATTTCTTAGCTCA
>OY735234.1:42310760-42326536 GCA_963457665.1 Thysanoteuthis rhombus
TTTCATGACACTGACGAAACCGAAATTCAATGGATCGGTTCATTCGTATATAAATAATACGAACCAATATGTGCGGATCTACTTACAATCATTAATGGATGTATATTTAACCGTGAATCCTTGGAAACGCAAATACATACATATACACACACACAAATCTATTACATGCATACGTACACATTCACTCACCTCACACGCACATACACATCCACCACGATCCTACACCCACATACACCCACATTCATCATACACACACATACCACACAAAAAAACATACATATACATACACCACAATCATACACCCTCATTTATCATACACACACACACACACACACACACACACACACACACACACATATATATATATACACATCTACCACACAAACAAACATACATACGCATCCGCCACAAACACACTTATACACACCCACTGCACATAAACACACACACATACATCCTCTACACACACACACACACACACATACACACACACACATCAATGATATACACAAACCAATGCCCCTTTTCGTACCTACTTCCCACCCCAACATGACATGCTGTGTACAATCTGTTCTTGCTGAATGACCAATAGTCGAAAGAACAAGATGTATGGACTCCTAATGCAATCCGTCGTTACTTACCTGCAAGACACATACGGCGAAAAGGTTTGGGAAGAGATTCGTCGTCAAGCCGGAATCGAGCAACACAGTTTTAGTCTTCACGAACGTTACAAAGAAGACATTATCGCTCGAATAACCAAAGCAGCCAGCAAATGTATAGGGCTCGATCCCGACGAAATTATGGACTCGTTCGGGGTCTGCTTCGTCGGGTACGTCAGCCAATACAACTATGATCGGGTTCTGCGGGTCCTCGGCCGCAACTTACGGGACTTTCTCAATGGCTTGGACAATCTTCACGAATATCTGCGCTTTTCTTACAAGGATATCGTCCCACCGTCGTTCTTTTGTGAGAACGAACACGAATATGGTTTGGATTTACACTACCGTAGTTCTCGCAAGGGTTACGTCCACTATGTCATAGGACAGATCCGGGCCGTTGGGAAGACATTCTATAATACAGACATAGATATACGGATCAAATCCCTCGACGAGACGGAAGACTCATCTCATGTTATCTTTAAACTCACCTTCTATAATGAAGGCTACAAATCATCCCTCCAGAAAGAAGTTGTGGCGGCTGATCAATTCAAGGTCCCTGCTTATTTTTTCCGCAGTCTGTTCCCATTTCACATTCAGTTTCAAAAGAGTATGACAATCGTGAGTGCGGGTTCGGGACTGCAAGCAATCATGCCATACATAATAAACAAAGACCTGCTTGAGGTTTTCAATCTACGCAAGCCAGTTTTCCAGTTCGGATGGAGAAACGTAAGTACGAACAGATTTGTTTTTTTTCTTTTTCAATGAGTTTTTCGGACGATTGAATTCCTTCTCGTTATTAGTGTTGTTAACACGAATTTTCGGCCGATTCAATCTACGGCTTTAAAAATATAGATATGAATGAATGTATTCGGAAGAGGTTCCTCGAGACTCTAAAACCTGCAGTGGATAAAGCTTCCAGTCATCTTGCTAGAGAAACGTAAGTACGAATAGATTTTTTTTTGATTTCAAAGAATTTTTTGGAAGATTGAATTCCTTTTTGTTGTTTGTGCTGTTAATACGACGTTTTGGCCGATTCATTTTACGGCCTTCTTTAGTTGCCATATCTAAATGTAAAAGGCCTGTTGGTTCCTCCAGTATAGACTTTTCTGCATTCACTGGGAATAACCTAGATACAGTTACTGGTCAGATTTTACTCTCGTGGAAGGCTCACTTTAATGGGGAATTTACGGAGGGTTTTAAAAGCGACCCAAATGTTCGGCATGACGAACATAAAAAAGTCGTAATCAAAGGGGATATAGAAAAATGTGGGGCGGTTGTGATAAAAATTTGAACACTTCCCTCTCTAGGAAGAATTTCGTATCATTAATAGAGAGCGCCATTGTAAACTGAGAAAAATCAAGAAGGCAGCCGATATCAATATGCCAACTGAATGTATAAGTCAGACGTGCAGAGTTCGACCCATACGGCTTCCATTAACCAGGGACAACGTAAGAGAATCCAAGCTCAACAAGGAAAGAAGATGAAGACATTACCTGAATCCTACGTTGTAGCATGGCTATCATTGGAATATTATGCTTACCACCAAGCATTCGTATAGTTCACCTGAAGAAAGCCGTGGAATGAATCGACCTAAGTGTCGTGTTTGCAACACAAATAACAACAACAAGGAGTTCTATCGTCCGAAAAAGTCTTTAAATGTTCATGACTATTCTTGAAATTATTGGCAGATTGTATTTATACTTGTTAATACCCACGATGAAATTGCAGACATATTTGAATTTCTATGAAACAATTTTTTTAAAGAAAGAATAGTGAATTTGTTTCAATTGAAAAGTCAAAAACGATGGTCAGGAGATATTCTTATCACCTAAATTTTTACCCCATGGTTGAAGTGTCCAGTGTTATAGACTAAGAGCAAAGAAAATCACACTGTCCCTTATTAGAGTATATTTTGCTCTTCAGTTACACGAGTCCTGCACGGAAAAACCTGATCATTTGAATATCCCGAGGACTAGTAACTTTGTAAGCAATCAGAAGATATTACTGTATATGCAAAAACAGACGCTCTCCCGTTGGGTTAATCAGTCGGCAGTGAGACGCCATTGATTAAGCATTTGCATTGTGTACTTTCTTGTTCGGGAAACATCGTATATCCCATGTCTGTCGTCCGGCCTCCTACCGTCCAGATTTGGCTCTCTGAAACTTCTGGCTTTTCACTAAAGCTAAAATCACTGTTGAAAGGGAGATTTCTGACCTTGGACGAAATTAAGGAGAACGCAACGAGGTAGCTGACAGCCATTACAATGAAAAACTTAGCAGGTGGTGTGAGGTCTCAAGGGGAGTTATTTTGTTATTTTTTAATCGCTGGTAACTTTCTGGTCAGGCCTCGTATAAGTCACTTCGACGCACAGCCCACAGATGTAATTGTATGTTTAACCTTAATCCAAAAATGAATACACTGTGCAGCTTTTTGAAAATACTTTTCTGTTCCTGGGTAATAAGTGTTATTTTATGATTGATTATGTCTAAAAAGTATAAAATTATAAAAACTATGAATCATTCACCTTCAAACTTTGTGACCAAGGCAGTCGTAGTTTGGAATCTGCTTATTTCCTATTTAACAGCTGCAAGTTTGCTCCTTTCTATAAGGTAATATCACATAAGGTAAGAAAAACAACTATATATAACTATCACTATCCAGGCCACAAAAAAAGAAAATTTGAAGGGAATAATAGCCATTTTCTATACTTATCATACGGAAACCACCAGAAAATAACACCCACTACCCAGGAATAAAAGGTCTCGATGCATAGTTATTTCTATATGAATGTATGGGCGTATGGTTATATGTGCACGCGCGTGTGTATTGTACTTTTGTGTGATTATTGAGAATTATCGTGATGAAATTTACAGACCTCACTTGAATTTCAATTAGATGATTTTTCTTAAAGAAAAGAGACTTCAGTTGAACATTTCACTGTTTCAAATCTTAGGTAGTACTGGTGTATCGACGGGGCTCCGGGGCAGCTTACTTTGGGTGACATAATCAGAGGGGTTTACCGTGATCTTTTGACAAATCGAAAATTCAACATTCACTGCTACTTTTATAGCTATTTCTAAAGCATTTTCAGCCAACATTTAGCTATTTTCCAGCTATTCTAGACAAATCCAACCATTTTCAACTATCAAAAATGTCCATAAAAAGGCTATCAGTTTTTCTGTTTTTTTTTAGGTCGATTTAGTGCAAAATATTTTGATTTGGCAACACTGGGGATAACACCCCTAGTGATCGCCCGGGTGACACCAACCCTAGGGACACCACTTATGGTGTTGGACATATTCCTATTTTACAGTAAAAGATTCTATCATGACGGATTTTATAAGAAGAGAATACTTATATCGTTTATGAAATGTGTGCTTCATAAAAAGCTTCTTTTGTTGAAAAATGATTTTTATACTTTTTTATGAATGTTGCGTAAGTTAATGATAGTTGTTACCACAGTGCGATTTCTTTCTTTCTACCAGAGAACTTCAGTTGAAGTGAATGACAATGCGACAATCCCCTGATATAACGCAGTTCGATTTAACGCAGTTCGCGGTGTGTGAAAAGACTTAGAGGTAACAGGCATCTTAAGCGGAGTCATTCACTCCCCCATTTTCGTTTACGACCCCTGATATTCTCAAGTGATCACCCGTCTGGGTACTGACCAGCTTTGACGTTGCTTAACAGGTAGTCGTACAAGAACCACTGTATTCTAAGTGATTTGGTCGTGAAGTTTATGATAGTTATTACCATCGTGCAATGTTAATCTTTGGTCGAAAGAATTTTGTTTGGAGAAAATGATTATAGTCTATTGATCCCGCCATGGATCCTAACAATTTTTCCAGTCCCGAACTCGTTAAAAAATTTCCTCCATCTTAGCTGAATCTTCGATTATATTTCAATTAGGAATTCTGGGTAATATCGAATCAAGCAAGATTCGCGCGAGTCATGATCTAACAGCGTTACATCATGTTTGTAATAAATTCATTCGAGTTATTTTTTTAAATATTTGAACAAGGTTTTATTCCGTTATGAATAATTTTGACTAGATTTTAACTTCATCCTAACATTCAGTGCTTTTTTTGAAATCACAACTTTGGATCGGATCGTAATCTTACGGCAACAATCGAACAGCGTAATCAGAAAATAGAGAACAAAGCTGTGGTGAAAATTGAACTCACACCCTCTATCCTGGGAGAGTCCAGTATAACGAATGGCTACTGTAACCATTCAACTGCTTCAGACTTATGCAGAAGCTGATTTTACACCTTAAAGCTGACTCCTTACAATCGATATTCAACGTTTGTTGAGGTTTTACAATTGAGACCTGCTAGCCTTTCTTAATACTACGATATTTATTATTTTTTTGCTTATTTATTCTTGGATGAAGTATTTCAAAATTATTATTAATTTTGACCAGTTTTTACTTTCATCCTAACTTTCCATTGCCTTTTTATCACCACATTGAATTGGATCGTTAATCATACGGCTCCAATTGAACGGCGAAATCGAAAATACAGTCCGAATTTAGAATTATACAACAGGAATCCATCTAAGAATGAATTTGAAAATTCAAAGAAAAAAATATCCCCCGATTCTACGTTACTTTTGTCTTTTTCGATTATCGAAATAGAAATAAATGTATTATGGAGAGGTTCAACCCCAAGACACTAAAACCTGCGTTGGAAATAGCTGCCAGTCATCTTGCTCCTATTTGTCACCAGTCCTTAGCTATGTGGCACTAAGGGAGTGGTCCGTGGGTTGCACAAGTGCATATCATCTGTTTGTGTAGACATCTTAGAAGAGATTGCCATCGTCTGTCAAGAAGAGGGTATATATATATATATATATATATATATACATATATATATATATATATATATATATATATATATATATATATATACATATATATATATATATATATATATATATATATATATATATATATATATATATATATATATATATGTATGTGTGTGTGTGTATTCGTATATGATGAATATAAAATACGGAATAATGGTTAATCTGACAGATATGGGGGTAAAATGACAATTTTGGAAGGTTGTTCTAGATTAATAACCCTTTATTTTTACGTTTCACTTATTAATAGCTTGAGGTAATACAGGGTGTCGGGTGTGTGCGGTTTCCCGATATATTTCTTAATATATTTTCACTCGCATGTTTGTGTATGTATATTCATGGATGTATCAGTGTAGCATATATATATATATATATATATATATATGCTTGTATGTATTTGTGCATTTATATATGTGTATATGTGTGTGAATTTTTGTATGTAAATGTATACATGTACTGGAGGTTTTAATGTTGACACATGGAATCCCAGATACTTTCAACAAGGATCGAAAAAATTAGTTTCACTTTTGGCTTTTGGTGTTGATAATATTGGTGATAAGGTTCATGGAAAATAATTTGTTGAATTCAAACAAGATTTTATTCCACCTCTAACAATGTGATAATGCTTTTCTGTTAACTAGATCAATTGAAATAAAAACCTTTAGGTTTGGCCCGGCTTCCTATGACACAATGGCCCGTCCGATTTACAAACCTTTTCGAATCATGGTGTCCATTGTGTAGGAGTGTTTCACGGCGCCCCAGAAAATGCTGAAATATTGCATTCACGAACATGTGGTCAGGTTACGTTATAGCATTACGATTATTTATTCACTAGATTCAATCTTCAATGTGGTTATCCACGGGCAACTACAATGTACCGAGAAAGTTGGACACGATTCTCGAACCATCCAGAACGTAATCGTCATCTATCGAGCGAGTACCATCTAGTGTCGAAATGGTGAAGTTCAACATTAAATGGACAGAGTGATTCACGATGCACCAGATAGATGTTGCTTCCCATCATCGTTAACGTGCTTCAGCTCACTAAATTAAGGTTGCCTAGAATTATAAACGAGTATCCCACCGTTGGATATTTAAATAATTCAATAATAATTTCTCTCTTTCATCTTTTCCTTCCTTCTTTCATTTTCCTTCCCTGAATATCTCCTTCTGGTCCCCCTTCTTTTCGACCCATAGCGTTGGGCTTGATTCCAATTTTCCCCTGATCTCACGTTGCCCCTGGGGTGTTGCCATGGCACATGGGGACGCCACGACGCACTCTTTGGGAATCACTGACCGAGTTGATGAAAGCATTGGCTAAGTGCATCTATTTGTATGGCGATGGCAAGTTCAAACTCCGAGTAAAGCAGTAAAAGTCTTATACATTGGTAGAGCAATAAATCTGCATCCCAGCGAAGAAAAAATGTTTATTGTACATTGAGTCTTGAGAAGTTCAAGCTATCTTAGATCATCTGCAGTAGAAAGATAAGAAGTAGCGTAGTTTCGTATTCCAATAATCTTTGAACTTTGAGTACAATAGATGCATTGGGGTTACAATAAATTGTTTACCAAAAAGATAGATAAGCGATCTTAAAATGTATTTGATGAATAAAGGGTTATCCTCCACCTAAACAAGTAAGATTTACTTGCCTTTCTTTCAAAGACAATCTCTTGCCTTTCTTTCAAAGACAATCTCTTGCCTTTCTTTCAAAGACAATCTCTTGCCTTTCTTTCAAAGATAATTTGAGAACCTGTACTTTTTCACACCAAAAGAGTGGCAAGATATAATGAAATCGTCTTAGATTATTTCAGAAATTATATTGGTAACCCCGGTGGTACATAGAGCGATTGATATTGATATGAATCTAATCAAAAATAATGATTATTAATTATTATGTATTTGCGACGATTCTGCTTAAGATCAGAGTATCTGCATGCTCAACCTAGGGCCAACGGACCACCCCACGTCCTTCAGTCTCGAATCAGTGTAGTTTCTCTGCGATCATTGCGTTGTCCACACGATATATTCATGGATGCACACTGCGTTTTATGTATGTAGATAATTGATTTGGAATTATTAAAAAAATACCTTGTTCAATTCGTGGGTAAAAAATTAAAGAGCCAATTTTTGTTGAATATCATATAAAAGATGTGAAAAAAAAAACCCAAAACAAAATCAAACTGTTATCCATTTGATCTTCTATTTGCATTTAGATGACTCTATTTTTGAACTTAGTTAAACTTCAACTGCGATTGAAATTGAAATTTGTCTTGAAGGTTATTCCTAACCTTTACGCCATAGTCTTTCCCTAAGCTTACACACACAATCAATCATTGCGCTATCCGTGGTTTTTTGTCAGTGAAAATCAAAATTGAATGACCCGTACTTGGATACTTAAAACTACTTCTAAATTCCCAGACTATGGAACTAAAGGATGAATTGTCGGCGAGAATCGAAGTCGTATCCCCCCTTTTTTTTTCGAGTATCAACGAGTGTTTATCCTCTATCATTTGAGTAGTTTCGATAAAAAGTCCCTAAAATTGAGACAAAAGAAATACTTGTCAAAAATTAGTGATGGCTGATAATATTTCCGCAAATAACAAGAACCATGAGTTCAACTTTGCGTCCACCGTCCGTGGTAGTCGTTGTAGAAGCGGGAAGAGGAAGGGAAGAAGGAAGGAGGGGAAGAGCAGGGAGTAATTCTTTTAGACAATTGATTCTTATTCTTGTGAAATATTGCGATGTGGAAATATAATGCAATTTTCTATTAAAGTCATAAATAGATTTTGTGTTTTTTGAGCCATTTTGACGCTTTCATGCGGACCTTTTGCTGATATCCTATGATGACGCAATTGTCAGCTGGTAAAAAAATGATTGGAATAAATGTTACCTCTTCCTATCTCTATTTATTATGACTGGGACCGATCGACAGACTAGCCAACCGACCAACCGATCGGAAAGCATCTGATAAAGACACGTTGACAATAAGATCAACATTTTATTACTAATCTTAGCTTCACAACTAGCCTTTAATAATCTGTTGTTGGACACAGATCTGCCTCCAAAGTTCGACAGACTTCTCGATCGTGGGCGTCCAGGACTCAAAATTTTCTGAACTTGCCTGGTTCGTTATGCCATCTTATTTTTTACCGGCCACGATATGATCTCAACCTCACATTTTTCTGACCTTTTCAGCATGGATTAAAGTGTACTATCTGTTCCACGGCATAATCTGAGACACTGGTACTGACACTTGCCTGTTGAATGGGCCAGACATTGTGTTGTGGCGAGAATCGAAGACCAAGTGCGCCAGTGCAATGCATTAGCCAATGAGGTTATACTGAGGCTGCGCATTGCTACGCGCATTAGGAGCCTTTGGATTCGTCCTTGGGCTCTCTACTATTACTGTCCAGCTGCAGGGATCCGTTATCCCGGGGCAGCACTGTCCAATTGCACGTTAAGGGACAGGTCGGGATTGTCCCGACGCTTTCGTGACTGCGGTTGTTTTAGCAACCATGGTTGCTTGGCAACCAAAGTCACGTCGGCTAGAGTTATTTTTCATGGGTTGCTCCTATTTTCCCCTGACCTTATGTCGCATTTTGTTCTGGTGGGAGATTAAATAAATACATGCAGTTGCTTTAGCAACCACGCTTGCTTATCAAACAAAGTCGCGTCGGCTGGAGCTATTTTTCTTGGGTTGATCTAATTTTCCCAACGTAAAGCCCAGACCTTGTGTCGCATTTTGCTCTGGTGGAAGAGTAAATAAAGAGAATCTCTTGGGAGTCCTTTTGTAAGTTGTGATGATGTCCAGTGGTTATCCGACACTCTTGCAAAATGATCTGCCCATTGCTATTTCAGTTTCCTAATGAATTCTATTATATCTCCGATTTCTGTTTTTCTTCTAACATATTGTTCTGCCCTATGATCTCTCCACGAGGAGTGAGTATGATTCGCCCCTGTGCACGTTATATGTTTATAAGTCTTTTGGTAATATTCTATGTTTAGTTTGGCAAAAAAAAACGATTATGGCTGAGAAGATCATGTTGCGCCAGCACTTCTAAATGGGGAGGGTCTGCCTGGTTTTGCGAATCTGCATTCGAAAACATGGCTTTTCATCAGGGCTCAAGGACCAATGACTGGTGTTGGTGGAGAAATATGAAATACCACGACCAGTGCCAGATTAACTATGTATCAAGAGTAGCATTTGCTACAGAGTTTATTATCTAGATTCAGTAAATCAAAAAGATTTTGTATTTTTTTCGTGCATATAAGACGCAGAGATACATTAGGGGAAAGTATTTGAAACCGAAGTTATGGTTGCTGCACAAAGATCCAGACGAGAACTTGCTGAAGTACCTGACATATTTATCGTATTATCTAGCAAATAACTGTTATCACTTTAATATGCAAGTAAAAAAATGTTTGAATAATTAACTGCATTTTTAAAGTTCCGGGTCCCTTCATAACATATACTACAGGTCGCACACTTGGTTAATCTCACCCTGACCTCGTCCACGAAGTAGGAAACTGTTCTTTCAGCTATTTAAAAACTGTACTATTGTCTAAAATCTTTATGACTAATTATTCAGTTTCCAACGAAAACACCGTGGCTTTCTTTCAATGCTAGATTGACTGAATGCTGAGTAGAATAACGTCTATTATTGTATAGAAATATTGACCTACTTATGTGTGCTTTGAACAAATCCAGATTTGTTTTATGGGGATATTTTCCTTTGATCCAGAAAAATTCGCGTCTATGTAAGGAAAGATTCAATAGTCGAAACAACAGTTTGAATATTGATGACTATTCATAGACAATTCAATTATAAGTTTGATCGCTAATTTGTATGCATGAACATTGATGAAATTTTCGTAATTTCTTGTAATATTAGATTTCAAATGGAACGATTTCTCAAGATTATTGTCGCTTTCAATCACTAGGACTCTTTGTATGCAGACAAGATAATCTGATTTATATTTTGAATTTGAAACCGTATCACCGTCTGAGGGATTCATTTGGCCTGTCTGAGCTTGTAATTAAAAGAGTTCGTTTCGAACTCCAGAGAACGTTACCGAATGCAACATACACCTGGAGGAGGCTGGGGGAGAGCGATCCCCCGAATCGTTGTAACTATAACGACCAAGATATCGACAATTGGCTAAAAACATTATGAAAAGAAAATGTCTCTTTTAACTGAATTCAGAGATCGTCTACATCTGCCAACGTCATTGTCAGGGCAAATAATTGTACATGAATTCGCCCCCAAATTAAACCAATTCTTTAAAAGACTATTGTCCATCTTTCCAGAAAATATCATAGGAATTCATTGATATGTGTTGAAGATATCGCTTTTGGCAACCGTGAAAAATTTTCGATATGGACTTATAACTTCGATCTAGGGACGGTTGTTGTACATGGATCCGCTCCAAAATTTAATCAGCTCTTTTGTAGACTATTGTCCAACCTTTCACGAAATGACATTGAAATTCGTTCAGTGCTTTTGGAGATATAGTGTGGACAGACAAAGAAGCCGACAAACAGACGCGACCGAATACTTATTCCTCTTTTCAACTTCGTTGACAGAGGTAAAAATGTGTGGGATCATGAAAATACTTCATCTCAGAAATTTGGGCAATTGGAATTATAATTATTACGAGTACGAATAAGTGAGTAAACTGTGACAGGGAGTCACATGGGTGGCAGGAGTAGGTCTGGGATAAGATTTCCATCTAGCCATCAGCGGCTTTGAAGGCCAAATTAGTTCAGGCGTCGATAGATGATGCTGTAAAGTCTCATAATATGGAGTGTGAGTTCGAGTCGTGCTCATTTCTACTATTCGTTCAGAGTGTCTGCAATTTGATTTATTTTAAAGCTGAAGAATATATCAGTCCCAAGCCCTTGTGATAAAAATCAAGAATAAGATGGAAAGTAGTCGCCGTTTCCGAAATGAGGAAACCCATCATCTCGCAAATACAGACAACGCAGAGCGTGTTGATAAAATGCAAGAGAAAACTAGGGATATTTGTAAAAGGAGTGTGGATTAATGAAAACAATTCATCACAGAACTTCAGACATCTTAGTAGATAAGTGTGTAGGAATTGCTAGGTTAAAGGGGGCAAATGTTCGATTTTCCCGAGATCAAACATGTTTTCTTTTTTCAAAATTGGACTGATTTTCCCAAGATTTTACAGTTGGTTGTCTGTTAGGGGGAGAGGGCAGCCCCCTACCCCTAGCTCATATGCCTATGACTGAGAGCGTTGTAATACAGAGCAATAAGAGGACAAATATCCTTACCTTTGATGAATCATTGTAGCGCATGCGTGTACCTGAACCAACTATCTAACGATTTTAAAAAAATCAGAAATCATCTCTGAAAAATAACAGGTTTGTTAACCGTAGAGATCAAAAGGGCACTTTTTTTTGGAAAAACAAAAATGAACAAAAAACCTGTTCTTAGGTGATCTATGGTATACTCATGCAAATTTTCAACAGCCCCCAAAATATGACCTGAAGCGCCTGGAGACATGCAAACAAACACTGACAAACAAAAGAAGAATTTGTCGCCCATTGGGCTGTTTGGTCTGGCAGGCCATTTATTGGGAAGTAGTGATTCGATAATGAAAACCCTCTGGAATTCAGACAACCTGGAGTGTTGTAATGAAAATCAATAAAGAAAAATGAAGATGCTCTATTATTTATATTATTGCGTGAAATATCGTACCCATTATTATTGATTTTTGACGATTATTTTCTTTCATCTTAATTTTTCAGTTGTTTTTTAGTTGTTGGTCTCATTGAGAGTTCATTCTTAATTTCCGGTCTGCCCTGTTTATTCATTGCCATTGATCAACGGCCTGATTTAAGTTCTTATACAAAAACGACCAAAAAATCAAGACAAATCAAAAAAGTAGTAAAAAAAGAAGATAATAAAGATATCCGTCAAACAATACATTGAATAATGAACAGACTTCATCTTGAAAGATGGAGCGTCTTGAGAGCTCAGCATGGTTTTGTTACGAGGCAAGAAACACGTCAGAAAAACTCTAGTAGTCACGATTCCTTTTTTTTATAACGAGTTCAAACCACATCGGGATCAACCTCTTTATTCGAGACCTTAACATGTTTCTTTATTTGTCTAATTCAAGTTTCAGTAATTGTTAAATATTTTTCTTTTTTTGAATTTTCAAACAGTGTTCCTATGCAGACATGGTAAGTTCAAGCCTCATCCTCGGCGCTTTCCTCTCCTTTTTTTCCTCCATCACTTTCACATTTCACGCTCAGTCATCTGATTACACGGTGTAACATAAATTTTTTTACTTCTTTTGTTCTCGGGTAATAAGCATTATTCTCTGATTGATTATGTGTAAAAAGTATAGAAAATAACAGGCATCCCTTTCAAGCTTTGGTTTTGTGAACAGGACAGTTATAATTTGAAATCTACTTATTTCTTACTCACGTGGAAGCTACACATCAAAGCAATAACCATAACCAAGTGGCACAAATAAGTTTTAATACTTGATTTAGATGATTAGAGTATGTTTCCGAGCATCATATAATATTTTGCACAATTTTAATCTCATAAAGTGATGAAAACAATCACGTATGAATACCAATGTCCTGGTCACGAAATCAAACTTTCAAAGGAATAATAGCCATTTTCAATACTGTTTACGCTGGAGCAATTAGAAAATAACACCCACTACCCTGGAACAAAAGTCGTTTTGCACTGTGTTATTGAACTCTATTCTATCGTCCAGTCTCTCAATTTTTGCAAACTAAACACAAACTCTCCTTTTATTTTTCAAAGTGCGTCGACTCTTTGTTATATTCAGACGTCTTTTGACATTTATGTTGTTATAGGAATCCCTTCACATCTGCACTCGTCAAATTAGTTTTTTTTTCTATTGTCCTGAAGACACCATCTTTTCACTTGGCACGAACTAGGGAAAGCATTTTATCACCTCTCTCCTCTCCAAGAATTGTTCGGACTATCGGACTCAATTTTTTTTTTTTTTTGCTTTGACTGTTAGAACACCGTTTCAATTAATCGTTCAATAGTCCGTACAACTCTTTTCAATGATAACTTTTTTTCCAAATCTATAGATACCCAAGTTTCCTTTAATTTACACCATCCCGACCTTCAATGACTCATACCATCATCACCTTTTTGACTATGTGTGAATGGTAATTTCTTCGTCGTACACCATTTCGACCAACGAAAGGGTTTTATAGGAACGCTCTAATTATAGATAACGAGGGAAACCTGCACATCTACTTAGTACGGCCATAGGCCTATCATTGGGCTTGTCGGCAAGATGATCGCGGAGTGCTGGTAAAATTTATTTAGTTTTCTATAAGACCATGGGTTCAACACGAAATTTGGGAGGAAGACAGTTGCAATAGTTCGTAATATCCTGACCTCTTGTGGTATGTGTGTTGTTAGAGGATTAATATTTCTCCAGCACCCTTTAATCCTCGTACTCAGCTATTATTTTCGAATAAATTAGAACGAAAAGGAAGTATTCATAAAATATGATGTCGGATTTAACATTGAGTCCTTTATGGTTCAATAATCTATTTCTTTATGACGGAATGTTTCCTCAAACAAATTATAAAACTGAAAATACTGATAATAAAAAAATATTCTCTTAGACACATTTTTTTGGGCGATGGGGTTTAAAATCTTGGGGCCCTATTCAGTTGTATGTTTTACTCTGCCTTAAGCACTGCCCAGTTACACCCCGAATGGACTAACTTACAGGGTTAAATAACTGGCACGAATTAGAATAAGCATTTTAACACCTTTGTCCGGACTATTGGACTCATTCTTTCTGCTGCTTTTGTTGTTAGAACACTGTTAGAATCAATCGTTCAATAGTCCGTTCAATTCTTGGAATGGCAATGCTCTCAGCACCCGTGTCACATGACACAAAAGACAACGGTTTCGTCCCCATTTCTCGAATGTTCTATGGAGACTTGATCATTGTTTGTGGCAATGAATGCCAATGAATCTCCTCGAGTTTGTAGACGGTTTTCTTTTCAGGAATCTGAAAGAATTATTTTGACTTCTTTGGCATTTAACATTAAACCAGGGCAGTAGCCGTTCCAGAAGTGCATGTGTGAAAAGTGTCGGACTGTATGTTGTGTGGAACAGACTGCCATAACTGTCATTTAAAATGATTTCCGTCCGTCTTAGGAAGCTAAGAAGTATTACAGTTACTTCACTTTAGAGAGAGAGAGAGGGAGGGAGAGAGAGAGGGAGAGAGAGGGTGAGAAAGAAGGAGAGAGGGGGAGAAAAAGGGAGAGAGAGGGAGAGAGAGATAGAGAAAGAAAGAGAGAGAGGGAGAAAGAGGGGGAGAAAGAGGGAGAGAGAGAGGGAGAGAGATAGAGAGAGAAAGAGAGAGAAAGAGAGAGAGAGAGAGAGAGAGAGAGGGAGAGAGGGAGAGAGACAGAGAGAGAGACAGAGAGACAGAGAAAGAAAGAACGATTTCCTCAGTCGTAGTTAGTCGTAGTTAGTCGGTTCGATGAAAATGGAGTCGCTGTTCTTTATGGAAAAATCGTAAAAATTTGTAAAAAAAACTTCCAGAAGACGAGTTTCTTTATTCAGATTGAATCTTTGAATAGAGCAGTCGAGAGCCAGGGGAGATAATTCATAGAAATTTATGATGGCATATCATAATATTGAATAACTTTTTGAAATAGGATTAAAACGAAAACCTTCGACTTCGACACTGCACGGCCTTGTGTGCTAACTAATACACCAAGCGAATGTTAACACAATGGCCAGTTGTCGAGTAATCGCACGCACGCTCACACATACGTCTTCTATTTCAGTAAGATTTGCAAGCGAAACCTAATTTGAAACATTTTACGTGGAAGCCGATCGATTTGAAATCACAATACTTTTACAAAGGTTGTTTTTTGCCCCACTTTCACTTCGATGAAAAGAGAGAAAAAGGTGAGAGAAAAAGAGACAAAGTGAGAGTGAGTGAGAGAGGGAGAGAGGGAGAGAGTATGGGAGAGAAAGGGAGGGAGAGGGGAGAGAAGGAGATGTTGGGAGAAAGAGATAAAGGGGAAGAATGTGTGTGAGAGAGGGGTAGAGGAAGGGAGTTTGAGGGGAGAGAAGGAGAGAGAGAGGGAAAGAGTAAGAGAGAGAGGGGGGAGATTGAGAGAGGGAGAGATAAGGAGTAATAGGGAGTGAAAGATGAGAGAGAGTGTGTGAGAGAGAGTGTGTGAGAGGGAGGAGGA
>OY735234.1:42326736-42396736 GCA_963457665.1 Thysanoteuthis rhombus
AACATTTACTCCTTTTTATGTGAAGAAAAGACGCCTTTTCCAACTTCACCTAATTTCTTGTTTTGGGGGGATGGGGGTAATATGCAATGTAAACTTATGCTAAATTGATCTTTTTGATAGTTTGTGCTTAGCTGTATTCACGCTTGTTTTTTTTTGTAAATCACCCTGATGAACGTTTATCACATGACTAACCAGACTCGTTTGTGTTTTTCATTAAACGTCAAAACATAACCATCTTTCAAGTGCCGACGGTTTGAAGAACACTTCATTAAAAAACCCTTTCTTCTGATTAATGCAGGATTTATTTTGCTTGTTCTGTTTAAGATCCCCCACAAATCACGTTAAAACCTGATTATTCCTTGACAGCATGAACTTACTATTTTTTTTGTTTGTTTTTGTGGGGCAGGGATCGCTTTGTTTTTTGTCTCTCGTCTGAAACAAACGCATCAGTTAATTTGAACGATCTTTGAAATCTCGAGAACCGGTTGTGCTGTCTTGATGTAACTTGGCTACCAATTAAAGAGGATCTTCCCGTGCATGAATTATTAGACACTCTCCTGGGGGGTTACCCGACCTTGAAATATTTAGACAGCAAAGACAAAACAAGCTTTTTATTGTCTCTTTAGTTTTGTTTCTTAAAACCTAACGTCCACAAAATTTGAACAGGGGTTCGATTTGCGACAAAGATGTCTAATGAGATATTTAAGTCATTTGTAGACTATTAAAAACTAGGCAAGTACTCCTTACAAAGGTGTATGTTTGGAATGAATTGCACCTCATGTTGTAAGGTATAGTCTACCATAATTGTTGTCTGGAATAATTTTGCTGAAACTAAGGCTTCGACGTACTAGTGTTACTTCTCATCAGTGTTGCCCATTTAGATATTTTATGCCTAGATTTAGATCATTCTAAAGAGTTGAAGTGGGGGGGGGGTAATTTTTACAAACTGTGAAGAAAGATCTAAAATCTTCAATTTTAAAAAAATTCATTCTTATCATATTTGTCGAGAACCACTCAAATTTGACACCGCACTGCCTTGTTTCTTGGCGAATACATCTGGCGAATATCCATTGCCAGTTGTGGAGTAATTACGGAAAATGCACACGCACACACACACACACACAAACATACACACACACACGCACTCACGCATGCAAGCACAGAGGTTTCTTCAATTGTATTTAGAAGTCTTAGACAAAGCAATAATTGCACGGAAATTACGGATAAATCATAGCTTACTGATTGATCCGTTTATATAACAGGAGCCTTAAGTTCAACAATCCATCTCCCAGACATGGTATTAGTTGCAGGAGGAAGGGAAGAAGAGCAAGTAATCTTTCTTTGAATCAACCGATCTTCATACAAGTGAAATATTGTGATATAAAAATATCATGCAAACATTATATTCGATATAAATCGTAAATTACTATTTTGAGGTTTTTCGGCCATTTTTGACCCTTTTAAAACATTAAAATCAGATATTTGAATCAGATATTCCATTATGATATCGTAGCAGCCTGTCAAAAAATTGATCGGATTAGATATTTTTTTAATTGCGTCACATCTTTAAATGCTTCTATGGGTATCTCCGTAAAAAATTTCCATGAGAAATACGTTTTCAACTTCAAGATGTACGTTAATTCATTTTATAAAAATGTATCGTACCGACTTGAAAAAAAGAATTGAAAAAAAAGATGTCTAAGCTTACTAGTACAGTGACTTTTTATTCATTTATTTTTCCGAGATTCTTCTACATATTTCAACCAATTATTCCGAGAATTTCACTTATAATCTATTTCTATATCTCAGACAATCCGAGTTATTCTTGAAATTATTTATGCTTGCACTAATTTTAGATTAGATGGTAAACTATCGTTGGTTGTTCAATATTCACTTCTCTTATCAACGGGAAACATATTTGTAGTGATCATTGCCGTTAAAATGAAGATATCGAACTCATCATACATGAACGTCATGGAAATATATATATATATATATATATATATATATATATATATATATATATATATATATATATATATATATATATATATAGCGAGAAAGAGAGATAGAAACAGAAAGAGAGAGATTATAATCCAATTGCCGATATGTGTATTCTTGTATATTTTATGTTTTCAGAAAGCGTCAATCAAAGCTTCTTGAGCTTTTAAGTGATTCTGGTTAGCTAGCTGGCTGGATGGTTTGCTGAGTATGTCTGTATGCGTCATCAATGGAGCTACAGTGCTGAAAATGTAAACATTCACTCCTTGCTAAGTCTAGAATTTTTTTTTGGCTTTTGAACCCCCAATAAACATTTAGAGGGGTCAATTTACGATATAAGTTTTTGCTAAATTGCTCTCCTTGACTGTGCCTTGATTTGTTGTTGAAAATCCCAACTTTTCAGAGATTCATCAAAAGGTGGGAGAAGTAATCAATCACCTTTTTTTTTAAATTGATTACCCCCAACACGGCACGCCGCCAAAAGGCGTTGTTGATGTGATGTTGTTTATGTCTCTCATTAAACAGCTTAATAAAACCATCTTTCAAGTGCCATCAGTTTGAAGAGTGTCTAATTAAAAACCCTTTCCCGTATTTAGTGTAAGGTTTTTTTTTTGGTGGGGGGGAATCCTCGGTTTTAGATTTCACATAAATCACGCGAGAACCTTAAAATTCCTTGACAGTGTAGTCTCATGATGTATTTTTTAAGATCCCTTTAGTTTTTCTATCCTACGAATTCGCAATTTGAACAGGGATTAAATTCAAGATAAAGCTTTCCGATAAAATCAAGTGATGGGATTATTTATGTATGGATTGGCTATAAGGAGCCTAACGCTATTCTAATAGGTAATTTATTTTCAATTATAAGTATCCTAATTTCAATTTTCTTTGAAAGTCTCGAGCAATCTTGATGCATGATGATCAGGTATGTTGTCTTGAGAGTTTCTAAGACGTAATTTTTATCATATCATAATAGAAACGTAAACCTGTTAATTTGAGCGCAAACAAACAAACAATCAAACAAACAAACAAATGAATAAATGAATAAATAAAAAGATCTGTATTCAAGCTCATCATATAATAAAACTAAGATATAGGCGTCCAAAATGACGGGGTTATTTATGTATTGATCGGTATTAGGGAGCCTAACGCTATTTATTACGTAATTCATTTATCATTCAAGTATCTTAATCTATTTTCTAAATGTCTCAACTCAAGCTCTCTTAATGTGGGATGATTAGACATGAAGTCCTAAGAGTTTCTTTGGCGTAGTTATTTTTATTATAATGTCATAATAGGAACGTAAATCAATCAATGAGATCACACCATTTGAGTGGAAAAAAACAAATAGACAGAGATTTACCATACAAACTCATTATACGGTAAGATGCTCAAGCCTTTCGCTTGTTAGAAACCGTCAATCAAAACAGTCAACCCAATCCGTCATCATAGGTTTCTCTACTTTTTAGATGTTTCTGGCTGGTCGGTCATCTATCATTTTACGCATGTATGTGTCGTGCTTACAGATGGTGCGTACAGTCAATGGAGCTAGAGGGCTGATAATTCAAACATTTACTACTGATATCTTCAAGAACTTTTTTTGTTTTCGGAACCCCTACATCCCAATTTTTTCGAGGGAGGGGGGTTAATTTACAATGTGAGTTTATACTAAATTGGTTCCTTAGTTTGTGCCCAGCTACGTTCACGCTTTTTAGTGATAACTACCCAACAAATGACGAGAGAAGTAACTTATTCTTGATCTCCTCTTTTTCTATTTTATGATTGATCGCCCCCAACATGGCATGTCATTAAAAAAAAGATAGCTATTCTCATGATTGTTTCTATTTAGTAACTAACCAGATATGTTTGTGCTTCTCATTAAACATTCAAACAGAATCATCTTTCATCGTTAGTTTGGACAGTGCTTCATTAAAAAAGCTTTCCTCCTGATTAACGCAGGATTTATTGTCTCCATTCGGCCTGTCTGTTTTAGATTTCACATAAATCACACAAAAACCTCCAGATCTCTTGACAGCAAAAACTTACTATTTTTTGTTTTTTTGTTTTCGTTTTTGTGAGGCGGGGGTCTGTTTGGTTTTTGTCCCTCGTCAGAAACAAAAGCATCGCTTGATTTGAACGGTCTTTAAATGTAACAGATCGTTAAAAGATATTTCTCTGGGAAACAAGATCCAGGAGGCGTTGTACTTTTGAAGAACTCTTTTTTTTATCTTTGAGTATTAGAATCGTAAGTAGTTTGGAATCCGCCCATCGAGTTTACTGGATAACTGTTTGTTCAAGGATCTTTGGTTGCTTCAAGACTTCACTCAATTGGCTTACATATTGAATCGTTTTTCATACCTGAACGTCTTCTCTCTGCACGAAAAGAGTCTGGACATTTCAGATATCCGAAGAAGCGGTGGTACAGTCTTGATGCAACTTTGCTAACAATCAGAGAGGACCTTACCGCGCATTTTCGAATAAGAACCTCCCTATTGAGTGAGTCAGCCGGTAACAATGAGACCACCATTTAGTGAGCTTGTGCACTGTGTGACTGTTGCGTTTACAATGGGCGAGCGAGTCATTCTTCATTTCTCCTTCAGGGTCTTTTGGCAATGACTCAAATCACCCGGGTCTGTCAGCCGCCGTAAAGTCCAGATTTGGCTCCCCCTGTTGCTTCGAGAGTTTCCCAATGACATCTCAGACCGTGGTCGTGATTGAGAAGAAATAGCTGATCCCGAAAAGAGGACTTTGCATACTGTTTTGGAAAATTGGATGTACATAAGATAATTGTATTAGGCCCCACGGGAGTTTCTTTGAACCACTCTTATACCATTGCCATCTGAAGGTCTCCTTTTTCAGGTATTAAGCGTATGTTGCAATATGTTGTGTGAACTTGACTGGATTACACTTAGTCGAGTACCATTTAGGTGCGAGGAGTACTTTTGTCACATTTTGCTCTCAAGCGAAAGTGGATATATACCCATGTTCATTCAAGCCCACGATTCGTCTTGGAGCCCTAAAAGTATACAATGAACAGTCCTGGGAATTCTGACCCCGGGGTAGAACTGCCTAGCATCATAAGGGAAAGCTTAGAAAGACACAGCCGACGTTTCCTCAGGGTCTAGCCAATATTTGTCTTTGCTCGCACGTTCAATCAACCTTGTCACTTTCAGCCATCGTGAGGAGTTCGCTTGAAAATTACTTATAAAATATGCATTGCTTCGGAAACATATGCGACTGAATATAAACGAGTCAGGAAGATAAGGATCTGTTGAAGAACGGGCGGACACGGCTTCTTTCGGTAATGTGATCGGCTAAATTCAAGGAAGAAAATAGCTTTCAGAGAGGGGAGATGGAAAGGTATGCAGGGGTACGGCGTACAGCTACATCTGAACTCCCAACTTTTTGTTCGTTCAATGCCTTGCCTTGGAGAGTATACCATATGCCTAATCCCAAAAACCCGACCTCATTGATTAGGATAATTACATCCCAGACAGGTTATCGACAGGATTAGACACAATTGGTCAAAAAGAAAAAAATAGTAGGTTGTGAGTGTAATGAACAAAATAAGAAGCTATGGTGGTTCCTTCAATATACGTTATAACGTATATCCATGACTAAGGCGGCGAGATTATTATCGTAATTAGAGGGTATTCACTGTAGAGAATCAAATAAGCAACCAAGGTGGTTCCATCTATCAGTAGAAATAGACACTGATTCACTGGGTACTGTTAAGCATATATAGGGATGGGGTAAGATTTATGCTATAATTAAGTAGTATTCAATGTAGTGAATGAAATAAGAAGCTATGGTGGTTACATTTTGGAGTAGTGGTAGGCAATACTTTAATGTGCCTTATAGAGCATATCCAAGGCTAAGAAAGTAAGAAGATGACTTTAATAGGTGGGAATCAGCGTAGTGAATAAAATAAGACATTGTGGTGGTTCCATCTATCAGTCAAAATGAGTGCGTATTCCCTGTACACTGGAGGGGATATCTACGATTAAGGGAATAAAAAAAACAAACCTTTTTATTTATAGATTACATAAGGACATTTTAGGTGCCGAGAGCAGTTGGGCCGAATGGCAGTTGTGTCATATCCTCCCCCGGAATGGGTGGATGAATACCCGTTTACTT
Organism: Thysanoteuthis rhombus; assembly: GCA_963457665.1. Classification (NCBI taxonomy): domain Eukaryota; kingdom Metazoa; phylum Mollusca; class Cephalopoda; order Oegopsida; family Thysanoteuthidae; genus Thysanoteuthis; species Thysanoteuthis major. The sequence continues at coordinate 42,332,872 of OY735234.1, forward strand.
ATAAAATATGCATTGCTTCGGAAAGTCTCGATGATAAGGGTCCATCGAAAAACTTCTTAGGGTAATGTTAAAAAAATTAGGCTAAGATGGCCCTGGAATTTTTTTCTTTTCATACTAATTTTTGATCAACAAGGCTACGGGATTGGGTGGGAAACGAGTTTTTTTATACGAGCAAACATGAAAATAAGAGATGCTTATATTTGATTTATTCTCTGCCACATAACAACTGCAGTAAACGGGAACACATATGCAGCGGTAGCATTAGCAGCAGTATCATTATTAGTTGCAGCAATGCAAACGTGGATACATACACATAACTGAGTGCTTTAACGTATACGAACATACAGACACGAGTTTTGATTCAGACCCTCCTTTTTCCGATTCGTTTTTGCGGGACAGGATCAAAAAAGTGACATCGGTTTTCACATGATAAGAAGATTACGTAGAGGCATCAGTTCCTTCCCATATCGTTTCGATTAATTTCGTTTACTTATAAAATATGCATTGGCTCGGGAGATATAAAACTGAAAATAAACGAGTCTGGGTGATAAGGATCTGTTGCAAAACGGACGGACATTGCTTCTTGTGGGTAATGTGTGGGGCCGAACCGAAAGGAAGAAAACGAGGATAATTACATCCCATCCAGGTTGATGAGGGAATCAGTCACAATTGGTCAAGGAGGAAGCCAAAAAGTGGCTGGCTTGTTTCTCACGGTTTTCTTTAGTTGATAAGGAAGGCGAAATTGGTCAGTGGGCAGATAGGATCGGCTTGTTTCCACTTTATATCTTCGACCAAATATGATGACTTCTCAGTAATGTCTTACGCAATTAGAAACCCCTTTAAAAAAAAGTTTTTGAAGTCATTTAACCTTTCCTGCAATTAAAAACCTTTTTGTCAAGTTTTTAAAGTCTCCTTTGTTTTTTTTCAGAAAGGTTTTGGAATCTTTTAAAGTCGCCTGTAATTTGAAACCTTTTTTTCTTACAAAAAAGTTTTTAGAATTTTCAAATGTCTCCTGGTTTTAGGAACCTTTTTTCTTTTTAAAGTTTTAAAAATAATCTAACGACTCCTGCAATTAAAGACCCTTTTTAGATTTTAAAAAAAGTCTTTTAAAGTCTCCTGCAATTAAAAACTGATATTTCTAAAAAAAAAGTTTTCAAATTATTCTAATGTCTCCTGCAACTAAAAACCTTTTGTTTAAACATGTGTTTTTTATATAAGAAATCACCAGACTAAATTGTCTCCAATACTGTCTGCACAGCTTCTTCAGTGCTCAAGTGGGTTTGGCTGGTCAGCTAGTCATGTATGTACGGCGCGTGTAAGAACTAGACGGCTGGCATTTCAAACACTTACTCCTTATTGTGCAAAGCAAACTTTTTTTTCGGTTTTTCAAACTCCTCTCACCCTCAATAGTTTTTTGGTGTGTGTGAGTGTGTGTGTGTGTGTTTGTGTGTGCGTGCATGTGTGTGTGTGTGTGTGTGTGTGCGCGCGCGCGTGTGTGTGCGTGCGCGCGTGTGTGTGCGTTTGTGTTTGTGTGTGTGTGTCTGTGCGCATGTGTGTGTGTGCATGCATGTATGTGTGTGCATGTGTGTATGTATGCGTGCATGCGCATGCGTGTGTGTGTGTGTGCGTGTGAATGTTTGAGGGAGATTTAATATAAGTCTATGTTGAATAATTACTAATTACTTAGTTTGTGTCACTCTTGTATTTTGAAAATTCGAACTTTTTAGTGATCACTGCCCAACAGAAGGAGAGAAGTGATTTCATTGATTGTCCCTATTCCCAATTTTTTAATTGATGACCCAACAGCTCATACTGTCAAAAGAGGTTTCTCACGATTTCTATTGAGTGGATCATTAGACTTTTTTCTCTATCTCTTTTTTCGAAACATAAACACACACAAATATACACGCACATACATACGTGCACACATACAAAACAAAGGAACACATACTTATGCATGTGTATGGTAATTTATAAACGAGTTGTGTATTTTAGGAGAAAAAGTACACGTATTATCCTACGAGCCATTTGCAAAATTAAAAGTCGATGTGCGGGTCATATTGAAAGGGTTTCTGTTAACCACTGGACATCACGACACGCAAAACTGATCCACCAAGACAATGAGCGAAATTATGGCTAGAAAAATGTAAAATGGCGATATGACCAGCTCCTTGAAATCCAAAAGAGAAAAAAAAACAAAACTGACAGGCAATGGGGAAAGTCTTCTTCCAGTCTAGGAAAAGGAGAACGCCGAATGAAAAACTAGGATCTGGAATCCCTAGGGCGGTACAACATTGTATTTAGCATCGTTCTGGCAACTTTTGTATCGATACTGGTGTTACGCAGTATTGGCCCTTGCCCTTCCCTTGGACATCATCAGTGCGTGGACAGGAGAGACTTTCTATAAGGGAAACTGTCAGTTTTCTTGTTACAAATAGATTTGAAGCGAGGGTTTCCAAGTTCCGTGGTCTCGTGAGACTGAATAATGCCAACGAATACATCATCACTAAACATCGATGAAACATAATCTTTCTTATCCAGGGCTGCTCTCTGGAGAGACTGGAAGTAAGTCGTTCTGGCTGTGCTCCCACAGTTTTACGATACTGAATGATACCAGCGAATACACAGGTTCTCGCCACTCGCAGGATTGGGGTTACACAATCCTCCTTGTCCAGACCTGCAGCCTAGAGAGATTGAACGCAAGACATTCCGGCTCTGGTTCCATGGTCTCATAAGACTGATTGACTGATTGACGCTAGCGAATACACAGGTTCTCAACCCTTGCAGGATTGGTGTAACACAATCTTCCTTACCCAGACATGCACCCTGGACAGACTGAAAGCAAGACTTTCTGGCTGTGGTCTTATGGTCTTGCGAGACTGATTGATGCCAACGAATACACAGGTTCTCAACCCTTGCAGGATTGGCGTAACACAATCTTCGTTACCCAGACATGCACTTTGGACAGACTGAAAACAAGACGATTCTGGGTGTGGTCTCGTGGTCCCGCAAGACTGACTGACACACAAGTTTTCAACACTTGCAGGATTGACTTAACACAATCTTCCTTACCCAGACATGCACCTTGGATAGACTGACAGCAAGACTTTCCGGGTGTGGTCTCATAGTCTCGCCAGACTGACTGATGCCAGCAAATACACAGGTTCTCAACACTTGCAGGATTGACCTAACATGATCTTTCTTACCCTGGCTTACACCCTGGAGAGACGGAAATCTACACTTTTCGGATACAGATTCATAGTCTTGCATAACTTTTATCAGTTAATCTATATTTGGGCGGTGAAGGATCCTTAGTAACAATCCTGTCTGTAAAGTACATGGCGTCGTGGTTCAGTCAGCTTTTAAACAGTCAACCCACACTGTTATCATACTGTTAACATAGGTTTCTTCAGTTTTCAAGTTGGCTGGCTATGTATGTATCTCACATACAGGATGCACCAATTGAGTTAGAATGCTGAAAATTTAAACATCTACCCCAACTTATGTCTACGAAAAACAGCTTTTTGTTTTGAAAAATAGGTTTCTAGCGTGTGTCAGGGGGTCAATTCGCAATTTGATTTTTTGGGGTTTGTTTTATGGAAATTCACACTTTTTTCGGTGATCAGTGCCCAACAAAAGGTGGGAGAAGTAACTTATACAGTGATCACACCTTTTTCATTTTTTTTTAATTGATCATCTCTAACACGGCATGCTGCCAAAAACATTTTTTATTAAATGACCAACCAGACCTGTATTATTTGCATTCAATTAGGATAAAACTATTGTATAAACAGAAACATCCCAAAGATATTCAAACACTAACCCTTTCTCGTTCTGTTCAATTAGATGATCGATTTTCAGTTAATCCTTTTGAGGGGGAGCAGGGTGGCGCATGCAAATTCACCCATCCAGAACATACGTGTGGGTATTGTCTTGTCAGACTATGATTATCTGTCTAAAAAGAACAAATAAATTAATTGTATGCTCAATTGATTGAATTGACTTTTTAAAACCTTGTTTATATTCTTTGTATCTGATCAGTAAAATTTCTTTAAATAGAAAAAAGAAATCCCAAAAGATGCTCTTTTGCCAACCGTATGATTACAACAAAGACATTCAATTAAAAATGTCTGGATGTCAGAGCATAGATACGACGATTGGATCTTTAGTGCCTCCAAAATCCCGTTCTTTCAAAGGTCCATTCCTTTCAAAGCTACCGTCTTTAGAAGTTGCAGAGCTGTGTCAATACAATTTCAAAACAGACTAACATTGAAAAAGATCAGTGATGGTTGAAAGTACTAGGAACATAAATGTGTGTATGTATGTGTGTGTGTGGGGGGGTAGTGTGTTTGTGATACAATCAGTGGAAACATAATTTTTTTGATGGTTTTGGGTCCAGTTTCTCTTTTTCATAAACACTATTTTTTTGCGACAAAGTGCGCCATAAATGAAAATACAAATATATACAATACTTGCTCAGAATCAAATTCAACTCAGAACGAAACCATATCGGCCACTAAGCCAAACTTTCAAGAAAAAAGTTTTTTTTCCTACACGTTGAGAGGAACTCATGTCCAAAATTTCAGGTCTCACTATGAACGGTTAGGAGTGATAAAAGTAAAGAAAAAAAGAATTAGTAACGATAAAAATGAAGTAATAAATTCTAATTGAAAGAATCTATTTACCGACACCAGATAATTTAAACTAGCGTCCATAGATTTCTATTTTCTCTTTCTTGCTTTATTTCTCCCTTTTTTTCTCTTTTTTTTACTTTCTTTCTTTCGTTGATTGATGGTGTATGTATAAAATTTCATAACCTTTTCACTTTCAGTCTCGACCAGAAGTCATTGCTGTTATTTTAGGAAAATAAAGCCGACTCGGATTTATCTACATAAAATCTTTTTTTAACTTATGCTCTGCGATGCACCAGCCCAACACAAATGTTAGTCAATTATTTTCTTTGTTATTCTTGTCCCTTGCTCTACCATTGAACATCTTCTACCCTCTAATCTCATAGACACTGAATTTCATCGGAACCAATTTCGACATTTTCATTTTCTTAACAATTTGTTTATTTTCAACTACAAGATAAAATGAGGGGAAAAAAGCTTTTTTTAAGAACAATAAGACAAATATGTCAACAAAACTGTCAAAATAGGTTTCTGCAGTTTTGAAGGAAATCTAGCTGACTGGCTGTGTATGTATGTATCAGACTTCCAAGCCACCCCAATGAGGCAAGAAGGCTGAAAAAGATTTACTCCATGCTGAGTAAAGAAAAACCTACATATTTTAGTGGGGAGTTCAATTTGCTAAATCGATCCCTCTTTTTGTGTCCGGGAGCGTTCATGCTTTTTTTGTAAAAATTCTGACATTTTGAGTGATCCCTGCCTAACAAGAGGATAGAAAAGTAACTTATTCATCACCTTCCACTCTTTTCTAACTTTTTAATTGATCACCCCGAAAACGATATAATTCCATGAGATATTGATTACGTAGCGGTTTCTATTGAGTAATTAACCGGACATGTTCTTTACTAATAGCTTATCAACAGCCCAAAGACGAAAAAAGACTCCAAAACATTTTCTTTTGATTATGATATTAGTGCTATTTAGAATTGATATAATACCAGTCGGTTTTATCATTTTTAGACCCAGACAAATGGATCTAGACATCAATCACATCTATATATCAAATCAATGGGGAGGGGAGTGTTTATCATCGGTCATTTTAAGCCCACTGCTGGACAAAGGCCCTCTCCATTTGCTTCCATTATTGTTATTGCGCCAACCTCAGCTATTATTTTACTGGCAACCCTTTCTATCTTACCCCAGCTGGTCTTTTCCCACTGCGTTTACAATCATTGAGTCCTTTATTCCAACTGTTGTCATACCTTCTCGCCATGTACACCGCCCTTCTCCATTTTTGTAGCTCGATTAATTGTATAATAACCTTCCCTTCAGTCTCTCCATTGATCAATCTTAATCTTATCATATCTTTCAGACTTACCCCTGACATTGCTCTTTCCATGGCTCTCTGTGGTTTTCAGTTTGTTTTGTTAGTGTCCATGTTTAGCATCCTTAAGGCATAACTCTTCAATGTGTCTCTATTCATATCAAATGATTTCCAGTCGATTGTTATAAGTAATTTTATTTCGCTTATGTGTTTTTTCTCTAACTTTATCATCTGTGCTGAACCCCAGCCCTCTATTTTAATGTTTTGGGGAGAATTCATCGTTAAGACTTACTTATGTATTTGTTCTGTTCATCTCCAACCCTGGTTTATTACTTTCCTTGTTTAGATCAAACATCATGTTTTGTAATTCTTCTGATGCTTTTTAATTTTTTTGTGTTCATGATCTACACATATGCATTCGTCTGTTACGTTTACGTAATCTGTAAACGTCTCATGACGTAACTTAGTAATAATAAGATGCCATAATGATTTGATAAATTGTAATTTTAATGAATTTTATCTTTAGATTAGTTTGATATTCAGGAATTATGAAACATAAACAAGAAAATGCTGTGAAACATAATGTTTTTGATATTTGATAAGTACAATGCAACTGTAAAATTACTTAAATATTACTGTCAGCAAGGATGGACTGGTTTCTATTATTAAAAGCCAGATGTCTGTCTGTCTATCACATTTGAAAAATGATTTTTTGTTCTGGTTGAATGAGATGTGTGTAGAGGAGATGTTTGGGGAATGGAATCGGAAATCAAGGACCACGAACAGAGTGGAGTGGGGAAAGGAAAAGGAGCGTTGGGAAATGTAGAAGGGTGGAGAATAAAACATAACAAATCCGCTAAAGGAGAACGGCTGAACTCGGCCATCAAGAAAGTAAAATGATGTGGAATTAAATTAGCTTTCCATGTTGTGATTGGATGGGAGATGCATAAGTCGAATAAAGTATTTAGGGTTGGTGCCTGTCCAGTAAGCGGCTCTTTCGCAACAGGAACCAAGCTTTTTCAAATCGTTTATAAAGTCCCACAACTGAAGCGTAAAAACTCTAATTTTGTGGAGAAGTTTTGATGCATCTGTTGTTTCTACAGTTAAGATATCAGTTCAAAATCTCAATGTAATGAAAAGGGTTATTCTAAATGTTCATGATGCGTATTTTTTCGGAATACATATAGTTCTACCAGCAGAAAGTGTCAAAAAGATCTCTTTTATCAAAAGATCAAATTTTTAGATTTCTTTCGTTTACCAGGGTGTGGTCTCATTGCCTTATTTGCGTATATGACTTTCATTGCATCATTCAAAGCTCGAATTCACAATCATCAAGCAACTAGGGACATGTTCCACTGAGGGGGCAGGGGAAAACTGGATCAAGCAAGGGTTTTGTGGGCAAGGGTTTTGTGGGCAAGGGTTTTGTGGGCAAGGGTTTTGTGGGCAAGGGTTTTGTGGGCAAGAGTTTTGAAAATTTGAGCCTTATAGTCAATAAACGACAATGGTGTAGTACAATTGTTTTATGCGAGCTGAACTTTACGTCCCTGTGCAAAAAGACTGCATTATTATTCGCTGGTTCTCACTCTATTGCGTCTCCCTGGAGTCAGGTCATGTGTCACCATTTGATATCTAAGTCATTAAGTATACTTGATTACACTACAAATGACGGTTGGAACGCCTATCATGTTACAAATTTGCCAATATTTCAAGTATAACCGTTTGCCACCACTGTGATATATTCTTCCATCCCCTGGGAAATGTGTGTTTGCATCCTCATCTCCCCTAAAAAGTGGTAGCGGAAGCCTAGAAGCATTTGACCAGCGTTTTTATCCATTGCACCATTCTCTCTTAGAAGAATAGACCGAAGAGTTAATAAAGATTTGATTAGGTTGATTGGAAAGTGTTGTTAGGAATGGAATGAAATCCTGTCCAAATATAACAAAAGTTAAATCCATTTCTAAAGAACCTAATCATCATTATTGAATATTCTGTCACCGTTGACAATTGTTGATTATGAAATGGAGATCCTTAGATGTCAAGACGTCAGAATCCAGCACTCAGTTTGGCTGATGTAGTTCAGAAGAAAACAAAAGAGCTATTTGTCCAGCATTTGTGTGGCTGCAGAACGTCAGATTGGTTCTGGAATAAGAGTTGTCCTTCTCCAAGACTGGTTGTCTCCACAAAGGCGAGAAAGCCCAATCTTCCATCACTGTAGGGAGAAGTGATAGATTCATGCCTTTACAAAAGGCATTAGTGTACCGATTGCTCTTCCTAATTATCATTTTCAGCATTTTAAAAAGTCATTTCTAATTGAAAGGATCTGTGAGTTTGAGCATGAAGAATTCTGATTGCACTGAATTGATATATTCCTTTTTCAAACGTTTTGCTACGGAGAAAGTGTTCCTATATATATTTCTTTCCAAAGTCCTGGAGAGTTGACGTTGTTATTGCAATTAGTCAAACGGTATATTGAGGAAGGGGAAAAAGGAAGAGTAATTTCATGACGTCATATGATGTCAACATATGGCCAGGAACAAAATAAAAAAAAGGGAAATTGGAATTTTTATAACATTCTCAGAAGCTTATTCGTTCTGCTAAGGTTCTTTAGGAATTTTTTATTCTGGCAATTAATTATAATATATATATATATATATATATATATATATATATATATATATATATATATACATAATGATGTCATATAAAGACAGCTGTTTTGTTGTATACTTGAGAGTGCTCTACCCTAAAGGAAAGAGCGTTGATTATAATTAATAATTGTGTCATCCACAGACAGCTGTTTTATTGTATTACAACTCTTCAGTGTGGCTGTAGACTCGATATCCCTTTCAGTACGGCCAGTTGAGGTCGAAATCTTCGTTCCGGACTCCGATGCAGAAGATATATATATATATATATATATATATATATATATATATATATATATATATATATATATATATGAATATTATATGATTTGGAACTCTATTTAAAATGACCTTCAGTTATTATACGGAGAATGAATCATTAGGCCTAAACACCGTAACTATAATATGAATATATATATATATATATATATATATATATATATATATATATATGAGTGGCTGCGCATGATAAGTGCGCAATGAATCAATTATTGCGAGAATGCCATCATGTTGGATAACACTATTTCGATCCCCCCCTGTCTGTGATCAAAATCGTCAGTTACCACACATTAAAATCATAGTGCAGGATGTTCAAGCTACAAACATTCCAGAAAATTGTTCGTCGGGCACTTATCATGCGCAGCCACTCATATTTATCTATCCCTATATATATATATATATATATATATATATATATATATATATATATATTTGTGTGTGTATGTGTATGCGTGATCGCATTCTAACAGATTTATGATTCACAACAAACAAATGTTTTCCGCCGAAATTTGATTCATTCTCTTCAAGGCTTTAACATTCCAATCAGCGTCTGGATTGGTAGCCTGAAAATGAACCACCGGATGTGTTGAAACCTTGGCATATTTGTAAATGATATTTTCAAAAAACAAAAAAAAAACAAGAACAAATAAAAAAACAAATAAAATGACCAAAACAAAGATCAAAACGAAACAAAAAAACAAAAAAACAAAACAAAAATGAATAACTTTTAGTTAGTCATTCATTAGAAACTGTCTGGATTTTTTGACAGAATGCTGTATTGGGGTGATCAATTCAAAAAATTGATAAAAGGAGTTACTTTTTTCCGCTTTTTGTTGTATAAAAAAACGCCCGAGCAGTCAGAATTTTCAATTTTCAAACGTGAATTCTACAGGGCTCTTACTGAGGGATCAATTTAGCCTTAGCTAGGATCGCAAACTGAACCCCTCTCTAAAAATCTATTCAGGGGTATATTTTCGCGAACACCTACTTCTCAGATGAATAATGTGTTCTTTCAATTCAAGATACCAATTAAAATAGTCTTTATGGTTTTTGACTTGATTACCACAGTTTCTTGAGTTAATCAAATCATTAGTATCTGAGTTCAATTGAATACTTAGTCTATTTAATCGCCGACTATTGGACTGTGATCTTACTATTCAGTATGAAGTGTACAAGCTATCACAGAAAAGGAAATTCCTCAAAGTTGGCTGCTGCTGATTCTAGTGGTCCGTTCAGGAGAAAAAGAAAGGATTAATTCTATAAGTAAGAAAGAAAGAAAGATTAGACCCATTTTTTTTTCATCGATAGCTGTACGTACGAAGATAGGAAGGCATCTGGCCAGTCAGTAATTTCGAATCAAAATAGTAAATGCAAGTGGTAATGCATTGAGAAGGGTGCATATAAAATGTGGATGTAATAGAATAAGATAGACAACAAGATTTAATACAACAAAGAATGTATATAAAATATAATGATTTGATAGCGATTCCCACTTGAAGAAGTAAAAAGAATATGTTCTTTTAAAGTTGTTTTACTACTTGTTAGAATAATGTTATTAATAGTTCAAATAAAGATATAAGTGCATAATATTCATATATAGTCAAAAATGGTCATATGCATAAGCAGGGAGTAAAGTAACTGAAATTTTGGTTTGTATGTTAGTGTGTGTATGAATTCGTACGCACATAAGTTAAGTGGTTGTTACGCATAGTTGTTGGAACAGCCTACTCCTTGCGAAGCGCAGAATGAGAACCGAGTGAGGATCGAATCATGCTCGCCCATTTTATAAAAGAAGATAAAGGTTTGGGCGTGAGATGCAATATCCATGGTCATCTAACATAGTCTATGTCAAAATCTTGATACTAATTACCTCTGAAAAGAAGTTGCTTTCTCCAAGACTTTGTGTCTCGAATGAGGCTATTTTAAAACAAATATCTAAATGTTTTCGTCACTGCAGATAAAGGGTTGAAGAATATCCAACTTGTGTATTCAAGCAAAATATTTTATCTTCTTTATATTTGTTTTTTGACTGAATTTCTCTGGCATTGTAACTGACAGTATATTCATGTATGTTTTAATAAACTGATTTGGAAGAAAAATGCATGGTCAGGTAAATGCGTTGCTGTTTCAAATGACCGGAGAGATTATTCCATTACAACGTCGAAAATGTATCACTTGAATTCTGTCGAACAAATTATGATGAACAATCTCATTTTCGCTATTGTAGACCTTTGAAAATGTCTTTGAAAAATATAGGTTTCCAAATGAATTTTCATTTATAAAGCTACCAAAAATTTGAAAATAGTGAAAAATCAGAAGTTCCCCCAAAATATGACTCTGAGTTCTGTAAATTGACGTTTGGAGACAAGAAAGTGATAAAAAAAGCCTTATCCATTGATCAGTCTTATCGACTCGTAAATCATAGTCCTGTCATAAAAGCATTGAAAGATGATTACGGAATAGTTATAATGATAAAAAAATAAAGATTTCAAAGCAGAGAGCCAATAAATGGATGGAATGTTCAATGGTCCTGAGACTCCCTGCCAAAGTTTGAGTATGGTGTACCATAACCAATAATACTGTCTAACCATATTTTCATGGCGAGAAGGTCTTGTGGCCAATCAGAATATAAATTGGATTGTCTCCAACATAGAACTGTCTCATAGATGGAGGCAAATGGTTTTTAATATGCTGCAATATTCTTGCTTGACAAGGCATCATCTCATTGTGCCAAGCCTGTATTGCAATATATGATTGCAAAAAAATCCCGCAAATCGTCCTCAATGCCGTCCGATTGAAACAGTTCGTGCCATAATTAAAAGATCTTTTTGCAGAGATGGATTTAAACTTAAAAAAAAAGATGGGTTGTAGGCACGGTTTCAAGCAGCGATGGAAATATGCCTCGTCATTTTACAAAGTATTACCTGAACATTTTCAGTTTTTGGTTGTTACAAATGTTACAACGAGTATCGAAATGATCTATTTCCAGGATATTAACGTAGTAAAGCCTCTGTTCTTTTTTGTGGTAAATTCAAATGAACCATTTATGTATTCTGCAAAAACAGATACTCATGTGTTTGTTATGGTTGCAAATACATTGACGAGATATTACTTACATAAATAGTCAGCCAGTAAGTCAGGCGGACCAACTTGAAATCCGAAGCAACCTATTATGACAGTTTTGATTCACAGTTTCTAATAGGTTCTGTTCAAACTGTGAAAAAACACTTAACAAGAAAACTTCCCAGTCTGACAATGAATGTTATGCGACCAATTACGATTTTTTGTTCTTAGAAATCAGACAATTCCTCTGGAGGCTTCTCATAACGTACCAATTAGTAAGCTGTTAACACAGACTATTATTAGTTTTGTTCTCCATAAATATGTAACGCCGAATCAACGAAATTGCCCAATTGGCAAAATTTGAACTTTTTTCTGTAATGAATAAATAATAATTTTTTTTAGATCAAAAGAAAACTATAAAACAGCAATTTTTTTACAATCAAGAGCGTATGTAATCGAAATGAAATCAAACTTTTTTTCACGAAAAATAAGAAAATACATAGCTTTAACTTAGAAAGATATATAGTTTCAATTTGATCAAAAGTTTCCTCAATCAGAGGAGAGATAAAAACAGCTATTTTTTTACGATCCAGAGTTGAAATAATCAGAGTTTCTTTCACAAAAAATGAGAGAATTTCGTCAAAAGGGTAATTTTACCAATTCAGCGTAACATGCAATTAATACTAAGATTCCTAAATATCTACACACGGAAGTTAACATTGAGATCAAACTTTGAATTGTACTACTTGAAAATAAGCAATCTGCATTGTTAAAGCCCCGAAAAGTTTGAAAATGATAAACAAAAGAAACAAAAAAAAAAAAAAAATTGAATTACTTTTGCCCCAATGACGAAATAAATCAGAAATACTTCCCAGTCTGGCAATGATTTTTTCTCCTTTAAAAGCAGATTATTCTCTTGGGCGTTTACCAGATTACGCCAATTAGTAAGCTAATCACGAAGACCATTACTAGTTCCATATGCAAAAGATACACTTCTATAGTGACCCTGTGCAAAGCGAGTCTAAGCTCATTAGGGTTGCCATATCTGAACATTTAAAGAGGACGTTCCTGGTAAACGCCATTCAAAAGAAAAGACTCATTACCGGTCACCTTTAAGTTGACAGCGTACGTGAACTGTATATCGACGGTGGTTTGGTCATGTTGAATATAGCTGAAATGCTTTGAAAGCATGGAAAGAAAGAACAAAATGCTTTATTGTAAAAATGCCATAAGAAAAAAAATGGTATACTCTAACACAGATATAAAAGATTAATGCGCATAGTTGAAGAACGAGAATAATCAGTATATTGAACTACTTGGTAGCACTAAAACTGTAAAGCTAGCACCACTGCCCAGGAATCCTCGTTTCTCTTTCACTTTCCCTTTCATCATAACAGTTTCATGCTTTTTTTCCCTTGAAGAAAAGATGGAAGTTGGAATTCCGGTTTTATGAAGAAATCTTTTCGGAGGAAGATTCTAAGATCTAAGCGTTTTGGAAAATACGGACACATGGAAACCGTAGGGGGAAGAGGTTGCTATGAGGAAATAGTTAACAAACTAGCCAGTGGTTTTCAAACTGTGGTCTGTAGACACCAGCTTTTCCATCAGATTATGGTCGAGGCTCAACAGTTGAATATTCAAATTGGTATAATGAATTTAAAATTGAGATAATTCAGCTCTCTTTATATAACTTTGTAGGCTGGCGTTATCCAAGTTGCTATTTGTAAAAATAATCAGTGAAACATTGAATGTTAGATATGGTGTGAGAATTACCATGTCAAGTTTTTTACCTGATATAGCAAGTCTTGTGGTGGAAAAACAACATCCATCGCAGTGCTATTGAAAAATATTCAGTACATATAGCGAATCCCATGTTTGGCCATGGAAGGAGAGGACTGCAGGTTTCGACAAAAAATGTGGGTAAGATCAGCCAATAGTAGTCTTCCTTAGGATGAGTTTTTACTCGCTTAGCCAGTTTACAGTAGCCCTCTTCTCTCAGAGGTAGGCTCTTCAAAGTTACCCTGGGCCACAGCATCAGCGGGGGGATTTCAATTATATCGGGCAATTTAACAAAGATACTGGCAGCTTCCACATTTCATGTTGGTCATTGATCAGCTGATGAGGATGAGGTGAACTAGATGAAGTAGCGGGCGGTTTAGTGTACACATGGGGTGGAAGACTGAACGACCAACTACGAATAGCAGAATTTTAAATACACGATGCTGATCCCTTGAGTTTGTTGTGGAAATTGTCCCTTCAACATTTCCTAGTTTTATCTGAATTTGAACATTTCCCTTCTTCAAATCCAGCCTTTTTTTGCATGTTGTTTCCGTCTACTTTTTGGAGGCTGTTTTTGTGACGGAATGGTTTGATACATAGTAGCCTCTTCTCAGACTCCAATATTTCCATTGATGCAAATAGTTTTTCCTTGAACTTTTTTGCCACAACAAGAACACGTCTTCCACGTGGTTATACTACACAATTCGAATCTTGCTCTATTATTTGGATCGTTGATCCGATTCAGGTCATGAACGCTGAATGATTCATTTCAGTCTCACTATTGTAAACCTGGTCCCATTAAGCTGACCCTACAGTTACACAATCCCTTTTTTTGCACTCCTTGGGACTACAAAAACCTTCAGGAATCGGAATTCTTAGAATATCTGGACAATTGAATCGATTGTTAGGGAATTGCAACTTGTCCGCCGTGAATCTCATTCCAATTGAGTGGAATAAATCAAGACTATACATAACTCGCAATCGCAGTCAATATTTGAACAAACGTGGTATCAAAATTTGATCAGAGGAAAGACAGGAGTCCGAGACATCATAGAAACTGTTAAAAAAATCAATTTATCCCCTAACATCGTGGTTATATATTTACAATGCATAACATCACCAGAAGTTCATGTATGTCAACATCATATACACAAAAGTTCTCAATGGAAATCAATAAACTTTTTTTTTGAAGGGTGGACGATGTGATTGAATGTTAGTACGGATCCATGCGCAATTACTTCCCCTGACAAAGGCCTCAGCAGAGGTATACGCTCTGTGGGTGCTTTCTAGTTTGTATTGTGGTGAATGAAATAAGATGAAAATAGACTATTACAGCATTGGCATTTTTATTTTTATTTTTACGTACTAAAGGAACTAAAGTACTAAAAAAATTGAAAAGAGCCCTGAAAACCGGACATCGGTTTATGGAGCTTTTCAGCATTCAGAATTTCGGATCAGACCGAATGTACTTGTAATATATCATTACTTTGTCTCAGTTTTATCATTTCATGATTTTTATGTCGCATCACGACGGAAAAAAATGGCGAACACAGTTTCTTTTTTCTCTGAAAATAAACTTTCAAAATTTATGTATTTGAAGCAACAAGTCTAGAGAATCGTTTGTTAAACCAGCATATTTTTTTCTCCAGCGAACATGATCTTTCATGGACAACGGAAATAATAACAATCGCTCATCTCAGAATTTAACAGATATACACATGGAGGGACAAACTGATATAGATAGATTGTTTGATATATACATAGAACGGTTTATAGATAGATAAAGAGATGGATAGATATGGACGGTCTAAGATTGATAGATAGATAGATTGATAATTAAATAGATAGAGTTGTAGTGATAGAAACTGGTGTATCTAATATGTTTAATTTTAGAGAAAGCGCTTTAATCATTTTTCTTGTTTCGGGTGAGTGTACCATGGAATCAGGTGGGCTAGAAGCTCAGAGAATTGTTCGTCGGAATAGCGTTTATTTTAGTCCTCTTCCTGCCGCGAACATGATCTTTCACGGACAATTTATTTGGCTCGATCCTCGATAGCCAATCGAGGACATTGCACGCTTTTGAGCATCCGCAATTGGATATAGTCCCTTCCGGTTCCTTCTCAGATTACTTTTAAATGAGTTCAATTCGTGGTCATAGTGAAATAATGTAAGGAAGACACGAAGGGTAAAAAAGCGGTCTACGTGAGGCACAGAAAAATAGAGACAAGGTTAGGTATGAGGATTACGAGACGAGTATTTCTGTTGATAGAATGACAAGGACGATGCATTGAGTGGCCGAGCGATTAACGGCACGGAGAATGAACTTAGTGAGCTAGGTTCTAACCCCAGCTGAGACAGTTTGTGTTCACTTCGCGCTAATTTTCTTGGGAAAATCGTGAATTCATCTCTCCTCTAAGCCATGGTTCAAATGACGCGGGTTTAAGCGAGTGAGGTCCCTCAATTGTTTGTTGTCTCAACGTCTATTATCATATCGTAAACCGAGGCGGAGGTAGAGAAATCTGTGAGCGTAAATTGCTAGGGTGAAAGAGAAGCGAACGGGTATATTTGTAGTTGTAACGCGTAAATGATGCCGGTCCGGGAATTATCCAGCTATTTTCAATATCTCAAGAACCGGTTGCACGATTTTAGTGTAATTTGATAACAAAGAAAGGACCTTACTGTGCATTCATGAACTGACACTCTTCCACTGCGTTACTCATTCGGCACTGAGGCGCTATTGAGTGAGTCTGTGTACTGTGTGACCGTCACCTTTAAAATGACTGAGTGAGTTATTTTTTACGTCTCGTGCAGATTTTTTTGGGCAAAATATCCCATCACCCGGGTCTATCTGTCTATCAGCCCCCACCTACACTCCAGATTTCACCCCCAAACAGGGCGTGTATATACGCCATAGGGCGTGTATATACGTATACACTGATACCAAGTTACTGTAGCTCCACAAATGGCCCGACCAACCAGTCAAGTGGGCTATATATTTTTCTATCTTCAAGTATCTATCTATCTATCTATCTATCTATGTGTGTACATCTCTGGGCACCCCGACTGCATTCTTGGGTTTATGACCATAAAACTTTGTATCATCCATATAAATACGAATTTTTTTTTGGCCTCTATGGTCATCCTGGGACCATCAATGCCCAAATCTGGTGCTGATATTTCTCTTTTAATTTTAGATAAAAAAATATATGGTTTCGGATAATTTTAGATATTTCTTTTGATATAATTAATTCTGATGCACGTTCAGGCTACTGTGATATGCGATGTACAGATAACCAATGTCCCTCGGCATGCTTGGAAGGAAAAGATAAGGAAAACAGGAAATTTAAATAACACGTGTTTTTCTGTTTTGTGTGCGTAAAAAGTACACGTGAAAGTGAGATATTGAATTACACGAGGGATTTTTTTTTCAATCTCTATGAGCTAAAAGAACAGTAAGTTCAACGATGCGTTCAACATCCGTGAAAGTAGTAACAGGAAGAAGAGGAGGTGGAGGGGGAAGAACAAGTAGTCTTTCTATGAGTCAATTGATTTTTAAACTTGTAAAATATTCTAGGAGTTTCATTTCAATAAAAATCATAAATGTTATTTTTGGTATTCTTTCGGCCATTCTTCTTTCAATACAAAAATGCAGACCTTGTATAATTATTTCATGGCATCGTCACAGCTGGTGAAAAAAATGAGTAGAGAGATGTTCTTTTAATGACATCACACTCCTTCCACTTTCATCTTTGTGCTGAATAGTGTAATCGGAATCGACGGACCGCCCGACCGACCAAAAAGCCTCTTATTGGGATTTGTGGATACATCTGTAAGAGAAAAAAAATGAGCCATGCAAAATACACCAATATGTTTATTATATTAGTCTTGATTCTTATAATACTTATCAAAAATAATCCCTCTGAATCTCAACAAGCGCGTAAAAATTTTGTTTCAGTAGATTCTGTTTAGGTTCCACGCAATCTGTTTCTTCTCAAGAATATCTGCCTTGTGGAATGGATTCTATTCTGAATGTTTTCCCGACGAGTACAATTTCGACATTTTAAAATCCAAAGTGGACACAGATCTTACTCAATGTTAGTATTTTTTAGTTTTCATTCTAAACGTTATGTTCCAGTGTTTCTAACTTCTCAATTTTAACATCAGTAAGCTATTTCAACATTTCTTTTTTTTACCATTCCTAATCATGTAGCGTAAGTAACTTCTTCATTATTAACCCTGTGACGTGGAAGGTATACGAAAGGCATTACTTAGTGTGACCGAAAGCAAACACCCCCCCCCAAACAAAACAAAACAAAGAAACAGTGATGTCTAAGGCTGTCTTTGATCTAGCCATGAAAATTCACTTTTCATTGCTTTAAAATGACTTTTCGCGTGTCGTCCAGGAAGAGAAAGATAAGCATTTAAAATCTGACGGCTCTTTGTTTCTGAAGACTCATATGGAATCTATTTTCTGATTTTTTTTATCGTAAAGCTTGAAAATGAGCTACTTAAGACGTCTTCAAGAATTCCCTAACATTATGTAAAAGTTGATGCCGGTGACTTTTACATCAATCTGATATTAGAATACTATGACATTTAGGAAAATTTATTTCACACGTTATGCCATAGCAGTCCCATAAAAAATAACGTTGGAAAACGAAAATCTCGAAAATAGCATTCAACCCACGTAAATGTCGTTATTGAATAACGTAGATATATTTAGGCTCAGTCATCTTTGTTTTTTCTTTTGCCTCGGCGGTAACGATACAATGTCTTGTATAAATCCTTTGCCAACATTAGTTCTAATGAGGCTGCAATGACGTAACGTGAAAACAATTTTTCCTAAATGACTTATTACTTCAATATTGTCGGATTTATAGATCCAAATAATACGCAATCATCTAATATCTAAATAATTGTGAATTTCATTATAGGATACAGAAACTTTTATTAAAAATGATCGCCCGTTATTACACAGGAAATATACCACTCGGCCTAGACAACGTGAATAGAATAAGCAAATAAAGAAAATGGGGCTGCTGCAGGAATCGAACCTGCAACCGATAAAGTAACCACTCCAACGTAACGTTGTTCTTACCATTGAGCTAAGCAGCCAACGGTAATTCATGGGCCCAAATACCTGTCTCGACTCTAAATTCCCATTTTGCTTATTCACGGTCTTTATCTGTTCATTTTGTTTCTTTCAACGCAACGATTATCAAGAAACGGATATACTCCATCTTCTTAAATTGTTTATTTTATCTACGTTGTCAAGACCAAATGGTACACTCACTGTGTAATAACGGGAGATCATTTTGAATAAAAGGTTTTGTATAAGATAGTGCAATTTATAATCATTCTGACGGATTGTATATATCTATTTCTCAATGACATAAACAGTTATGTAAAATGTTTATCCTTCAACTGACTTGTCTGCATGATGACAGAAGCTGTTTATGCGTAAAAGTAAAAATCTATTCGACGTAATTAGAGGGTTTTCCTGTAAAATTACACATAGCAATTGCAATGCAGAATGAAACATAATGGAAATGTTCATTTTTCAGATTTATTATTGAATGACCAATACATTTATAAGACTCAAAAAACCCCAGAGGTTGCATACCTCTACTAACAAAAACTTTCGATCCACCCAAAGATTTAGTTACTCCTCACTTAGTCCATGGTCTACCCTTCACTGAAATATCATAGAAATTAATTGAGAACTTCTGGAGACACTGTGCGAATAGGCAGGCAAGAAGAGACGTATTTAAATGAATACATATATCTCTACCAACTCCGTTGATAGGTGTGAGCTTTTACAACAACTAAATGGCTTTCTTGCGTCATTGACCATGGCTATCTCGAACAAAGCGTAATGGATTTGCTAATTAGAGGGTACATGTGTTTCATTTGAATGACAAATACGTTTATAGCATGAAAGGGCGTGATGGTAAATAAGCTCTCCTCGATGTCTTCTCATGCGTGTTTATGCATCAAGTGATCCAACCACCTTCCATGCAAGTCACATGTCACGTTCTCATTGTCTCAATAAATGAAAACATATCTCTCAATCGGAAAAAGAGGATCCTGGATCAGTGCTAATATTTACCGAGTTCCTCTTGTCCCATGGTCCATCTTTCCAGAAGGTTTCAAAGATATTATGTTGACTGATGTACAGCCAAGAATCTGGGGACTAAAATCCCTAGGATCCATCCCTAAAACGGGGTCACTTCCGGGGCCTATAACCCATTCCCTCAACAAAATTTCATTGAAATTCATAGCGCAGTTTTGGAGATATTGTGTGGACAGATAGATGGATAGATAGACTGACTGACAAACAAGAGTGCATATATATATATATATATATATATATATATATATATATATATATATATATATATATATATATATATATATATATATATATATATATTACAACTCGTCTGGTGTAAATTGATGCAACGGAACTGAATGATTTTCTTGCATCACTGACCAGAGCTATTGCGATGCCGGACATGGATCAGCTAATTAATGGATTCATACGTTCTACTTAAATGACAAATATATTTATAACATGAAAGGAAGTATGTTGAACGAGCTTACCTGAATGTGCACGCATGCGTGTTTCTGTTTTGAATGATTTAATCACTTTCCTCGCGAGTCATATCATATGTCATATTCTCTTAGTGAAGTTGACTTCACTTCTTGATTTCATTCTATTTTTGTCACTCACTAGCATGTATCATCAAAGGTGTTGCAGGGAGGTGCTGGATTAATGGGGGGGGGGGTGATGAGTGGGCCAAAGTAAGGCGCCCCCAATATTAAGAGGGGCACAAAAAGTAGTAAATAGAGAAGTTCATAAACGTACGATGTAATAATAATGTATATGCAAACAAGAAATCCGATTGAATCCAATTATAATTTTATTAAAAATTATAATTGGATTCAATAAAGATTTCTTATTTACTTACACAAGCAATCATTTTGATGAGGATGCCCCAGTTCGAATTACATCAACCTCAGTACGTCCCTGTCTCAGGGTTATTTCATTTATCATTATCTGCTTACGGCTTGTTTGGCCTGTCGAAGCTTCCTCGGAGCCCAGTTCTGGATGAAGTACCCATGCCTCTGTCTATGGCTCGCCACTCACGGTGTTGGATGAGTAGTTGGACATTCCCAGTTTTAAAGTACGGTCCATCTCCTAGACTGGTTGGCGACCACAGCTGAATATTCATGTCCGCTCTGTTGTTATACTTAGGACGCAAATGGATGGATTCGTGCTCTCCCCAAAGGTATTAATGAGAAGTGAACACAGAATGTCTTAGCTGGAATTTGAACTCGACTCGAAGATTCAATTTTCTGTGCTGCTCACTGCTTTGCCACCTCACCTCTGGACAAATACACTGATAACAATCCTGGCTGCTGCAGGGTAAAAGTACAGTCCTACTTGTCAGTTTAGCTCAGTCGGTTAGACACCAGACTACCAATCAATTGGTCGCGATTTTAAGTAAGGAAATCTTATAGGTGTATTTTTTTATTATAAAATGAGCCTTTGTGTATTTCCAACGTAAGTTTTGTAGCTATATATGACTTATCAATTTAACCAAAACGGTTAGAAAATCGATCAACCAGATGGTCGTGATTTCGAATCTCAGTGTCGACTATTCTGGTTGTTAAGCGGTTAAAAAAGTCAAATTTGATGAGGATTGTTCTTGTTGCTCTTGTTACAGCAGAAAAACGAAATCAACTCCAGGTTTGGACTTGAGTTTGACGATATGAAAGTGCAGGTTGGCTAACGGGCTTTCTTGTATGTGGGCGCGTGTTTTGAGTGATTTAACCGCGTTCTATGCAAGACATCTCATGTCACGTTTCCTTATTGAAGGTGACTTTCGATTCGGATTGGATTGTCTTTATTAAATCATTGTTTGTTTTTGGATTGTCTTTTTTTAAATAATTCATCATCGCAGCTTTCGTTTTTGCTTCTTTCCCCTTTTGTTTCTGCAATTTTGGACTATCTCTCTCTCTGCTCTCTGTTCACTTCTGTGTGTACATCTCTCTTATTCTCTCTCTGTCTCATTCTTTTTTCTCTCTCATTTCCCCTCGTCTCTCGTTTTCCCTCTATCTTCTTTCTCCTTTTCTATCTCTTTTCCATTTCTCTCTCTTCCCACCCTTTTTTTCTCTGTCTCTCGTTTTCTATCTCTACTTCTTTCTCCCTTCCGCTCTCGCTTTCTTCCTCTTTATCTTTTCCCCTTTTTTTCTCTCTCCCTCCCTTTTTCTTTTTATGTCTTCTTTTCTCATTCTCTCTCATTTTCATTTTCTCAATTTATCACTTGCTCTCCCCCACTCTCATCCCCTCTCTCTATATCTCCCCTTTCCCCTCTTCTCACTCTCTCTCCCCCTCTCTCTCTGTCATCTTTCCTTCTTCTCTCCCTTCTCCTATCCATCTGCCATTCGAGCGTACATTTCTTGGCGATTCGCTCTTAAATCACAAAAACTGTGACGTTTATGAAGAGCCTAGTAATCGTACATCAAATCATCTCCTTTGCTTTTGGGCTTGTCCCATAACCACAAAGGAGGTGCTGGTGGCCTTACGGTTGTAAGGCTTCAAAGTCCGACTGACACAGGATGTGTTCACTTAGTACAAAAAGGGAAAGGCATGAATACACTTCTCTCCCACCAATGGTTAAATAGCAGGATAGACCTCTTTAACCCTGTAAGGCAGTCAATTTAGGACAAGTATCTCAGCCCATTAGAAACCCAAATTGCTACAAATAATAATTGGGTCTCCATATATTGTTCGAGATATGGAGATGAAATCATCATCATCATCATCATCAGTCTTTTAACGTCCGTCGTTGGACATAGACCTTCCCAAGGATTCGCCACACTTCTCTATCATGGGCGTTGCGGAGCTAGTCTAGCTCGTCTCTCCATCTAGTATTCTGCTGACTCGGTTGCGCATGTGATCTCGGGGGATCCCTGTCGTGAGTCGTGATGTCCATCGGTTGTCCGCCATTCTTGCAACGTGGCCAACCCACCGCCATTTGAGATTTTTAATGGATTTTATGTTGTCCCTGACTCTTGTCTTTTCCCGGATGTACTGCGCTGTCTTTTGGTCTCTTCATGAGAGGCCCAGCATAATTCTTTCATGTGCATGTTGCATGGTTCTCAATTTGCGGTTCTGTCTCTTGGTTGGGCTCCATGTTTCAGCTCCATTGGTGACTATTGGGAGAATGCATTGGTCATAAATCCTTCTTTTTGGGATTAATGGGATCTTCTTATTTTTGAAGGTTGAGCTTGCTCAGTCAAAGGCTTGCCATCCTAGTGTGATTCTCCGCTTGAATTCTTCTTTTGAGGGTCTCATGGAGATTCGTTACCCTAGGTAGATGTAGTGGTCTACTTCCTCCAGTTCTGTGTTCTCGATTTCGATCTTAGTTTTTTTATCCTCGATGTGGTTGTTGCACATGATCTTCGTCTTGCTGAAGTTCATGTGTAGGCCGACTTTCTTGCTCTCTTCATTTAGTTCTTCTATCATTAGTTGGAGATTGTGTAGGTTCTCTGTGAAAAGGACAATTGCCTTGTAAACATTTAATTCACAAAGTTTATTTTAACGTCCTTATACATTTTCAAAATCGACAGAATTTGAATCGAATGTTTCTAATCTTTCTACATAACTTTTTAATGTTCAATATTGTTTCAATGTTTTTGACTTCGGTATTTTAAAAATCTTTCGTCTAAATTCTACCAATTTCGTGGCGATATAAGGATGTTGAAATTGATTTTTAAAAAGATACATCGGATATTTTTAGCACTCTTTAGATTAATCATTTTTGGTAATAAAACAAACTTATAGTATCTGTAAACATCGAAGCAAAACAAAGCAAAACCGATGTCCTGTAAAATATTATCCGAGAATCGTAGAAAACAATCTCACGCCTGATTTACAATCTGCCATTTGTTTCAGTTTCTCGAGACAATGTTCTGATCAATCGTTTATCGTAGATCAGTTGTCTAAAACAGCGTGGAGGGTAGTGTTTATTTATTGTTACTTCATTTTTATTATTTCATTATGGATTTAGTTCGAAATAGGTTAAGCAAGTTCATTGATCCTACGTCACACTCCATTCCTTTCATCGAGGTGAGATCGTCATCTGACAAATCAGACACGACCTTCATATCTTGCCTCGCCTCAAGGGTATTCATAGGAGAGCCGTATCATTTGCTAGGTTGAGATCCTTGTCATAGTATGTAGCAGTGGATGATATGACTCTTGGTCAGGGTTGTCTGAGGTCTTGTGCCTCTCTTTTAATCACAGTGTGTCGACATCGAAATGGCAAGCAATTCCGATTTTGTTACGAAGAGATCGTCATCATCTCACTCTTTAACTACGCCTGGATATTGGATGCAGGGCATAGAGTAAAAAAAAGAATAGAATTAACAGGGGTGACAAACTGGGAGGGGGTGCTTCATGCCCCGTTAGACATAATAATCAGTTATCTTGGTTTGTGAGAATATTTGCATCGGCTGTGAACACTATCAAACAAAAATAAACACATTCAGTCAAATAATAACCAATAATGGTCAACAACGTGATATCATGATGAAGGAAAACTATCTCACACCGGATTTACAATAACCTGACCTGAGTGGTCTCCTAAGCTTTCGTTTATGGTCATTAACTCTTGATGTACTGTTCATTCATTTATAGTTTAAAAAAAATCTTATAAGAAACGTTAATGGCCGCTAGCCACAACAGACACCATTGTTGTGATTAGATTATTCACGTGTTCTGATATTTATATTTATCTATGTAAGTAATGGATATTTCCTGATCATTGCCGTTGTTTTGCTTATAACCGTAAGTAATTCAATTCGAGCAAAATATAGTTCCTAGTACTGTCTGTCTTTATTCACATATCTATCTATCTATCTATCTATCTATCTATCTATCTATCTATCTATCTATCTATCTATCTATCTATCTATCTATCTATATCCGTTGATATCAATCATTCTATCAATTTCAGTCTGTTTGTTTATCTTTCTATCTAACTCAGTTTGTTCATATCTATCTATCTCAGTTTGCTTGTCTATCAATCTATTTTTCTATCAATCTCAGTCTTTTATGTCTATCTATCTATCTATCTATCTTAGGTTGTTCTCTTCTATCTATCTATCTATCTATCTATCTATCTATCTATCTATCTATCTATCTTAGGTTGTTCTCTTCTATCTATCTATCTATCTTAGGCTATTCTCATCTATCTATCTATCTATCTATCTATCTTAGGCTGTTCTCATTTATCTATCTATCTATCTATCTATCTATCATAAGCTGTTCTCATTTATCTATCTATCTATCTATCTATCGATCTATCTATCTATCTATCTCAATCTGTTCATATCTATCTATCTATCTATCGATCTATCTATCTATCTCAATCTGTTCATATCTATCTATCTATCTATCGATCTATCTATCTATCTCAATCTGTTCATATCTATCTATCTATCTATCTATCTTAGGCTGTTCTCATTTATCTATCTATCTATCTATCTATCTATCTATCTATCTATCTATCATAGGCTGTTCTCATTTATCTATCTATCTATCTATCTATCTATCTATCTATCTATCTCAGGCTTTTCTCATCTATCTATCTATCTATCTATCTATCTATCTATCTATCTATCTATCTATCTATCTATCTATCTATCTCAACCTGTTCATGTCTGTCTATCTATCTGGACTCTACCCTGTCCTGACAGTTCATAGTAGAAACTTGAGATTGTATTTCAAGCAGTTATATATGGCTATCAGTTAACACACCACCACTCACTGATACGTGAACCGGCCGACCGAGATAAAAGGGTTACTGACCCCTGCACGGCGGTTATTTCACAGAAATCTTCAGTTGGACGGTTCCATTTATTTTCCTCTCCATGGAATGGTTCTCAGACAGTCATCTATGGCGCTGAAAGATGGATCCAAACCAAAAGATTGTGTCATAAACAGAGGACCACACAACGTGCACAGGAGAGAATGATGCTCGACATAACATGAACAGGTCACGACAGCAAAATATATTAGAGGAAAACACGAGTGTGAGATATCGTAGAATCCATTAGTAAACTCAAATAGCAATCGGCTGGCCATGTTGCAAGAATGACAGACAGTCGCTGGTCATCACGTCTCACAACGTTGATCACATGCGAAACCAGGGCCGTCAAACATAAGATGATGTAACGAATTAGACAAATTTAGTGAGTATTGGCTCGACATTATTAGGAGAGATCACAAGTCAGCATAGTTTATTAGAGAACTAATCAGGGGGTAAGGGATTTCATGAAAAAAAACATTGCAATTTTTTATTGGCAATGAGCTGGTTATGTTCAAAGCGGATCCCCAAAGAATCTATGCGATATCATCAACATCATCAGTCTTTTAACGTCTGTCATTGGACACAGACCTTCCCCAGCGTATGCCACAATTCTGTATCATGGGCGTCGCGGAGCCAGTATATCCTGAATTTGTTTAGTTCATCCCTCCATCTGCCGGCTTCGGTTTCTCATGTGATCTCTGGGGATCCATGTTGTGAGTTGGGATGTCCATCGGTTGTCTTTCATTCTTGCAACATGGTCTGCCTATTGCCATTTGAGTTTTTTTAATCGTGTTTATGATGTCTCAGACTCCCGTTTTCTCCCTGATATACTGTGCTATCTTGTGATCTCTCCATGCAAGGTTGAACATGATTCACCCTTGTGCACGTTGCATTCTTCTCAGTTTGTTGGTCTGTCTCTTGGTTAGGTTCCATGTTTAAGCCCTATAAGTGACTATCGGGAGAATGCAATGGTTTCATTCTCTTCTTTTTATGATTTTTGGGATCGTCTGGTTTTTGAAAGTTGAACTTGCTCTGGCGGAGGCTTGCCATTCCAGAGCGATTCTTCGCGTGAAGGAAGTATTGGCGACGCCCATGATCAAAAGGTCTGGTAAATCGTAGGGGAAGGTCTTTGTCCAACGGCGAACGCTAAGAAGCAGATGATGATAGATAAACTGTTTCCTAGGAATTTATTTAAGCTTAAAATGCTGAGTTGTACCCTTTACATGGTGATGATATCATTGAGCGAGTACGTATCTACATTGATTTCGCTCAAAAGTTTATTCAGTTTCAGGATCTTAAATCTATTCTCAGCAACGAGAAAAAGAGGTATATTTCAAATTGCAAAGACAGGTTTCATTCAATCTCAGAGGGTATCTTAATAAGTAATCAAAGTTATTAGTAGTTGAGTAAATTAGAGTAGCGAAGAAGACAAATTTCAAGGTGTGGTCATAATTTTCTTTCTGGAACCTGTGCCAAAATTACCGGTCGTGCTAACTACGATTGATAGTAAGGCCATCTCACAGACTGATCCACCATGATTATTCTAACCTCGGTTTCAGGATGCTAATTTCATTCTGAGGAGCGTAAGATGAAGAAGCCTTCAATCTATGAAAACATATCTCATTAATGTTAATTAGGCGTATCTAAAAAATTAATCAAATTCATTAATAGTAAATAGGATATTCAATATTTATTTCAAGTATTTGAAGATGATATAAAAACAAGATCTAAGGCATTATACCACGAAAAAAGTGCCAAGAAAAACATTTAAAGGTGTGGCTATAAACGAACTGAGTGAAATCTGTGCCAATCATTTTAACGGGGGCGTTGTAGGACATACACCATCTTAAAGCATGTGCAGGTCCATACCGAAGGGAAAATCTTGGTTGGGGTGGTTCAAACCAGACTAAATGCATCTTGAAGCTCTGGGGATGCTATAAGCTCTACGATGGGATCATAGGTGTATTTTTTAACCTTTCAGGGTAAACATTGATTTTATTTTAGCAGGCCGAGATGATAAAAAATGATTTTTTTTGATCAGCAGAAAGTTTGGGCTTGGGCCTCCTTGGTCATCCACTCGTAACGGACCTGAAGTATAAGACATGACGGGACACAGCTCCTAAATAACTGGTCGTTGACTGTAGCACGATGGTTGACAAGCTTGTTGATGATTGGCTAGCTCGTCTCGCTAACTAATTCACAAATGTGATTCAGTCTTCCAAAGATGATCCTTATCCGTAGCCATGTGTCAAAATAAGCAAGGTGTAGTCAATGGCATTAACACACCCATCGAGATGTGCAGGATGAAGTAGGCTTCAACTTACCAAGACGGGCCTACTTAATATTACAATATTAATAAGGCACGACTTGATGATCATTCAAAATTATTAATAGTTGATGAAATATTCCGGAAGTGTAAAGTAGATGTATTTAGGATGGTGACTATTAACCAAGTTTCTGAAATCTGTGCCATAATTACTAGGTGCCTATCATAGCAGAATGGTTGTCGAGCTGGTCTTGCAGACTAATTCTCAAACGTTATTCATTCTAAGGTTTCGGGATACTGATTACATTTTAACCCTGAAGTAGACGAAAAATTACAAAGTCAGATCTCATTAATGTTACAGTATTGATTACATGCGTCCTGATAATCAACTAAAATTCATAATTGTTAATCAGATATTTGTTAATTATCCAAAAAATATTTGAAGATGATATAAAAAAAAAAACAAATCAAGGCCCATCCTGCGAGAAATGCCAAGAAAAACATATAAAAAGGAGTGGCCATCGACCAAAGTGTCTAAAACCTGCACCATTTTTAATCCATCTTTCTTAGTCTGGTTTTGGACACAAGCCTTCCCCAAATAAAAATATCAGACATGCTTTGAGAGGGTACCTAAATAACTAGGCGCTTACTATTTCGCGATTGTCTTTCAGAATAACTCTGAAATGCTATTCAATCAATATTAGGAACTCATTATACGTTGCCTTGTGCCGGAACTTGGAAAACAATTTTCACTTATCGGCCATTCCGAAATGGTTACAAAATATCTCTTCAAACCAAGAGTACTGAGTTCGATCTCCACTAGTGTAGTCCTTATCTGGACTGATGTAAACTTAGTAATGATCAGCAATATTTACAAGGTATGGTGAATGAGT
The DNA here is from genome assembly GCA_963457665.1 of Thysanoteuthis rhombus. Lineage (NCBI taxonomy): Eukaryota > Metazoa > Mollusca > Cephalopoda > Oegopsida > Thysanoteuthidae > Thysanoteuthis > Thysanoteuthis major. Next base: position 42,361,631 of record OY735234.1, read on the forward strand.
AACATTTGCATTGAACAACGACGCAGGTTTTCGGCGTTTGGGCCTTGGTAAAAAAAAGGCCAGAATTTTGAATGCATTGCAAGACATTCATTTAAATTTTGATTCAGGCAAATCTTCTGATGATTTGATTGCAGTCAAATATGGCAACTACACTTCAACATCTGACTACAGTAAAATATATGTATAAAATATTATTCGTACAGTCAATTTTCCCTATCTCGATATATATATATATATATATATATATATATATATATATATATATATATATATATATATATATATATATATATATATATATATATGTATATATATATCCGTCCCAAATGATACTTTTGTATGGATCAGCACGAAGGAGCCTGAAGCTGTTTTCTCAGGTAATCAATTTTTAATAATTAAAGTATCGCAATTTCAAGTTCATTCTAGAATGTCAACTAAATTCAAGTTTTAATGTGTGATAGTCAGAAATGAAGTAATTAAGAGTTTCTCTGACGTTATTTTTATCGCCGTGTCATAATATGATAGTAAATCAGCCTATGAGATCTCACCATTTGAGCGCAAACAAACAAACAAATCTACAGAAAGTTTGCATATAAGCTCATTAAATGCGTTCTCTCTCTCTCTCACTTTCTCCCTCTCTGTCAGTCTTTCTCTCTCTCTCTCTCTCTTTCTCTCTCTCTCTCTCTCTATATATATATGTATATATATAAGATTGTTTTTTATATCTCTGAAACAGTTACATGGTAAACAACTGATGATCCAAACAAGAATTAAAAAAACTACAAAAATCAAATTAACTGATGTATGGAAATAATTAAGTGAAATGATACAATTTTTTTTTGAGAATTAAATGAAAAATATGTCAAGTGTTTAAAGCTGTGAAGCTTTCTAGACTATATATATATATATATATATATATATATATATATATATATATATATATATATATATATATATATATATATAAAAATAAAATGATTAACATTTGTGTCATCCATATACAGCTGTTTTGCTGAATTACAACTCTTCAGTGTGGATACTGACTATCCAGTATCGCTAGGTAGGGTCAAAACCTTTGCTTTGACCCAGAAGCCGCACGTAGAACTGGACAGTCAGTAGGACAAAATTCACTAATGCATAATTCTCCATCTACCAGAGTGCTCCGTTCATGAGTTGAAAGAGCATTGTTATAGTATCTTACCGTAGACGACCTCCCTACCTAAGAGTGTTCAACCCTAAAGAAAGGAACGTTAATTATGATAATAATTAATAATTGTGTCATCCACAGACAGCTGTTTCGTCGTATTACAACACTTCAGCGTGGCTAAAGGCTATTCAGTATCCCTTCCAGTACCGCTAGGTAGGGTCGAAACCTTCGCTCCATATAAATCGACATTGGCGTGTGTGTCATTAAATGTATGTAGCGTACACACGCGCATATAACACCGTCAGCACGTTGCAATGGTTTCAGTTGTATATTCAAAAAGAGTTTCCTATGGTTGCACAAGTTAAAAAAAAGGCAACATTTGGAATATAGAGATGAAATTGTAATAAACAATAATACTAAATACTCTTCAAATAGCACTATCTTATTTTCTTGATAAGGGTCAGAAGATCTAGGACCACCAACTTTGGTAGTTTAGATGACGTTGATAGGAAGGTTTTGCATGCAAACGAGAAAAATTAACAACAAAATTAAGTTGACAGAATTTGTAACGAGGACACATTCCTGTCAGCTCGTTTGTCAACTGTATCGCACCAGACAGAAAATGATTCCTTCTTTTCCTGGAGGCTGAGAACTCAAATGGTACGAATATAATGTATTGGTCCCTTAATCTAAGTCTGGTAGCATTCACGTTTGATTTTATTCTTGAAAATTCAAACTTTATAATGATCTTATAAAAAGCGAGAGAAGTAACTTATTCATTGAGCAATCACCTTTTCTGATTATTTTAACTGATGCTCCCCAACACATCAACGTACCGGAAGACGTCGGTCACGTGACGGTTTCTATTGAATGATCTGTCTCCGGGTTCTTTTTATCTTGACTTGCTGATGCCGAATGAGTTCGGCAGTAACAGTTCATTCTCTGCGGTTCTTGTGATCTTTGGTTATTTTGTTCTGCTTGTTGTTGAATAAGGACATGGTTTTCTTGGTGGAGTCATGGAGACCTTTCTTATGTTAACCTGTTGGACAGTGACCTAATAATTTAGAATACAGGTCCTGTTCTGACATTCTTGTACCTTGAATCCGTTGTACCTAATCATTGGAGTTGGTGTCATTCAACGATTGTTTGGATCCTGAACGACTCTGTTCTAGTCAGCGATTCATTATTTGTGACACGGTTATTTGTACTCAGGATCGATCACAGTTTTTGCCTCATGAAATTTCTCAAATATTTGAAGTTGATGTTTTGTTAAAGTCTCTCAAACATAGGGCAATCTGTATCATAATTTTCAGTCTGTCCGCACATCTGTCTGTCACACCGTCTAGGGAAAAAAAATCTTGCAAAAGATGGCAATTCTGAAATTTCTTTAGTTCAAATACATAATCGATTCCTTTAAACTTTTCATATTCACTTTTTGATTGTTCAGTTTCTTGCAATTAAAAGCTTAGTTTGTAAAATCAGAGGAAATATCTTTTTTATGTAAGAGCTTCTTCTTATTCAATTTTATGATTTCTCTATAAATATTGAACCGAACAGTTGACTCTGTTGCTATATAATGGAAAAAATATTTTATATAAACGTTTTTTCCTTTGGGGATTATAACCCAAACCCACTTTATTCCATCTAAAGATTAAAAAGCCCGAGGCTAACCAGTGTATTTCCAGGATTTAAAGTTTATCAGTAGTTTATCATAAATCGAATAAAATAACTCAACTTAACACTATCTTGCGTTAGCCTTTGTTTTTCTTCTACCCAGTCACCTAACCAAGGCCCAAGGGTCACTTTAGGTATAGGGTTAAAGTAGTTTCAGATTCGCAAGATATTTATTGACCCTGGAATTGAAAAGATGTATATAATATCCAGCGGGGAAGAACTCTCAAGAAGGGTTGTTCAACAGAACAGTCGTTTGGGAGAAGAAGCTGTTAATGGGGATATTGCAACGGGTACTTGGAATGGTCACACGGTGTGGATGGGATTAATTTATAACGAACATGGCTTTAGATAACCGTTAGCGATAGTTATTTCCAAGAGAAAATTTCCAAGTTTTAATATTATACCATCAAAGGTTCTTCTCAGAAAGTGATAACTTTTTAAAACCAAAACACATAGCTGTTTGAAACATTTAAATAATCAGTATCCCAACAAAACTAGGTGTACTTCTCCGAGAAAAAAAAGGTTTGAATTCTCGTGCAACGGGAATTTTACAAGCACATAATAGTAGGCAGATGCAGAAATGTTCCTGGGAAAGGGAGTCGTCTGTTCTTAATTCCTTACGTGCTCAAAAGCAATACAGCGAACAATCGAAAGGCTGGGTTGGGAAGTTTTTCTACACGCAGCGTATTCTCCTGACTTGTCACCTGCAGACTATCAATCATTTCGCTCTATACAACGTTGTTTTCTGGTCAGTCGGGACAACAATTTGAGTATATCGGATAATTCCTCGAAGGATTCGTCGAATCTATTCCGGAATCATTTTCGTATGATGGAATACAAAATTCTGCTAGAAGGTTTCGGAAGAGCATGAAAACCTAGAAACTGCTTTTCTGAATTAAAAGTGGCAACATTTCTCCAAGTGAGTCATGTCACCATTCCTTCTATGCTTATTCTTATCAGTGGCGCCTTGGAATCGGGAAAAGGTTAAAATAGAAAGACAGGCAATTTGTTTGTGAATTGGTGCTTTGTTCATTTCTTGGGTCACAAGATGCATGCGTACTGACCCAATTACGACAAAAGCCTTGAGACCCAGCCAGTCAAATTTATATAATTAAATTGCAGCCAGACACAAAAAAGGCTATTGTCAAATTCAGTACATTCAACGATTGAGAAAAAAAATGTTTTCGTAGGCTCTATTCTCACACTTGATATATATATATATATATATATATATATATATATATATATATATATATATATATATATATATATATATATATATATATGACCCAGTCACTATAAGAAGTACATATATATATTTTTACCCCCCAAAATTGATCGAACAATCCTTGTCTGTCGACTCTAATGAAAGCTGCTCGAATGAAAATTATTGCCTAAATATGCATCACACACACACATACACTCATACACACAAACACACACACACACACATATATATATATATGTATGTGTGTGTGTATGCGTGTACATATATCTATATATAGTATCATACAATTTATAATCATTCTGTGGGACCATACATCCATCTTTTTAATGACATATACATGTATATACATATGTATGTATATATGCATGCGTGTACATTCATATATATATATATATATATATATATATATATATATATATATATATATATATATATATATAAGATTGAGTAAAAGAATATTTTTAAATACACTAAACAAATGTATGTATATATGCATGCGTGTACATTCATATATATATATATATATATATATATATATATATATATATATAAGATTGAGTAAAAGAATATTTTTAAATACACTAAACAATTTTACACTCAATCCTTTCATTTCCATATTGTTAATTAGTGATATCATATATATATATATATATATATATGGAGAGAGAGAGAGAGGAGGGGAGAAGGAGAGAGAGAGGGGGAGGGAGAAAGTGAATGAGAGAGATACTAATTTATCAAGTCTGTGTATTCAGATGTGTGAATGTTAGGACACTAGAACCTTTTGAAAAAAAGTGTTTTCCGTCGTTTAGAGATTACAGCTGAAAGAGTCGGGCGCTTTTGTCCTATTTCAAGAGGTTCCAGTCTGACTGGAAGTGATCCAGACAAGGTCAACAAGAACTATTCAATTGAAAATATCCATTTATTGTAGAAGTACAAACAGCCGAGTACCATTAACTAAAATAAATCGGTCAAGATTCGGTTTAGTTCGTAACGCCATTCTCCTGGAGAAAATTGAAAAAAAGAATCCGTGTATAACAGTAAGAGGTGACACACTGTTCGTTTGCTGTCACGCTAAAGCACTCTCCTAAACATGGGTACAACCCAACGAAATTTGTCATGCATAATCAATTGACGTAGGGAAAAATTTTGAACTGAAAAGTTTTAAGAAAAACATGTTTTTGACGGTTTTAGAAGGCTGGTTCTATTTACAATGTAACTATAATGCTGAACCAGGTCCTTACTTTCTATTCAATATTGATATATGCAAATAGAAATCTTATTGTAAATATTCTTATATGCAAATATACCCTCATTTCATTTTTTTAAATATAATTTTTCGAGGGGCTAAAGTGAACGGATACCTCCCACCCTTTTGGTAATCAAAAGTGTAGGGTAACATTTTTTCCCCTTTAAGGGGTCGAAAGTGAAGGCACACTTCCCCTTTGACATTTTTCCCATTTAATGTGTCAATAACTGACAGAAATTTTCTCCCCTTCAAGAAGTTAGAAGGGGACAAAAGTGAAAAGAGATTTTCCCCATCTTTAAGGTGTCAGGAGGCAAACCTTTTTCACCTTTCAGAGAGATGAAGAGAAGGTGAACTTTTTTTCTCCACCAGTGAAAGCTTTAATCCCTTTTTTTTTTTACTCCTTATATATTTACCCCTACATTTACGGGTACTTCAACAAGTATTATATGTATTATTTTATTTTTGTTGATTTTTGCTGGAACCATATTTTTTTTTGGTTTTCTCACATTATCCCATATCTGAAACGGTTCAAGTAAGCTCTAAATAGGCTGTATATGTGTGCGTAAAACTGACTTTTTAATTTCTTGGGGTCTAATGAATTGTTTACTTTGATGACGCATAATTTCAGATCATATTTCAGATTATTTTCAGAAGGATTTACATTCAAATGTTTCGTAAATGTCATCGTTCACTTTTCTCTTTAAGGGGTGTCAAAATTGAGGATAAACTATCTTCTTAGGATCAGAAGTGAAGGAAAACCTATGTCTGTTTTTAGGGACAGCAGTGAGAGAAACTTTTTTTCCTTTCTAGGGGCAGAAATTGACATTGGAGCTTTTCAGAAATTTTGGTAATTTTTAGAAAAAAGGTTTTTATACTGATTTAAGGACGGGAATTCAAATTAACAAAATAATTATTATGGTAAACTTAACATTCAATATCCGGCTGTTGTACGGAACTGTTGATGTCAAATATTCAGATACTTTCTTCATTAACATCATAGAGTCTAACTGTTCTGAAGATTCTCATTCAAGCTTTTTGAATTGATGTTCTACAAAGAGGATGATAAAGCAGTTCCTTAAACATTTTCTTTTCTTGAAAGTAACAATTTTTTGGAGGGTTTAAAAGGTCCAATACGGAGCTTCCCAACGTTCCTACATTGGCGAGACACTTTTTAAGAATAATAACTTTTGCAGTACATCATTTGAGTTTTGTTAGCCCAGCCAAATAATATAATTAATAAAACCACTTTGAGGGGGAAAATTAAAATGATATTCAAAAGACTAATAATATTTTATTCAATATCGAAACACACCTATATATTATCAGCGATAAACTAAAGTGTACAGATACAGTTATAAAGCTCTGGTCTAATGGATTGAAAGCGCCTGAAATTGAAAGGAAAACATTATTCTAGGAGAATGGGGTTGCAATCTGGACCAAATATTTAGCAAAATATCAAATTCACTATCAATGCTCGTAATCAGATCTTTCTTATTTATGAGGTTTAAAAATATCTCCAGGTATTTACTGGAGTATGAGACCCAGATTTTACAACGGCATTATTGACGCAAAATTAAGCTCAGCACAACGCAAAACTAAATCAACGTCTTTCATGCTATAGTGTGATCCTACGAAACCCTTTATCAGTCGAAATGGCGAAGAAAAAAATTACATAATTTTATATAGTAAATGTTTTTTGAGCATTCCCAACCCTCAACATTCTTGTGTGAAATTGTCGCTACAATTGACAATGCTTCAATGGTTACAATAAAGAAGATCTACAAAACATGAAAAATAAAAAATAAAAACGGGAAAAAACAAGCATTTAGATATTGTGAACACTGGGTACACAAATCCAGAAAAAACTGAACAAAAAACATCTAAATTAGCCACCCTCATAAAGAGTATATAAAACGTCAATCATTTACCTACAAACTTTGTTTTTGTTATCAGAACAGTCATATTCATATGTTGTTGTTTATCTTACTAAATGTAATTAATAATGTGTAAATTTGTTTGTCACCCAATTGAAAATAAGTAGATTTCAAATTATCGCTGTCCATGTCACAGAAAAAACAAACAAAGTTTGAAGAGAATAATTGTCTTTCTATATTTTTAAGACCTAATCAATTAGAAAATGATACTCATTATCTCGGAATAGAAGTTGGACAGTACTTTTTGTCGAAGTTGGGTTACGTTGACCTTCTGGTGCAATTCCATTGTAACACAAAGCAAATACACATTAATGTAAGAACCAACCTGATTTATTTCAGTGATATATTGGTGTCAGAATCGTCTTGGATATAACAAAACAAAACAAAACAAAAAAAAACAATTCAAAAACCCTGTTTGTATATTGACATTCACTCTGATGTTATCCTTCTTTTAGATCCTGATGCACTCAAATAATGTGTTCGAATTGGAGTCGAAAGAACCGGTGCAACGCGAACCAAGTGGAACGACGGGGAAATTAGGTAAGTTATTCGTCTTTCTTACCATAGAATTTTTTTACCACCCTCAACCGATCACCGTAGTCCTTTGGTAGAACACTTTTAACCGTTTCAATCCATGACCGAATCAAACCAGAGACTGGTACTACCTAATCCCTCCCCACAAGCAATCAGCATAGAGAGTATAACTGTAAAAACTTGAAGTGGGATTGGATCCACCAGGCTATATTGCCCAAGACGCATCCATGATGACTTCCCCACCAACACGGTACAGGGGACTAGAAACCCTGTACTCTGTTACGGGTATATAGACTATGGATCTTTCTACTTCTTTTTTTTCAGTCCCAGTAAAATAGGAAAAGGACTGAGAAGCAACAATAAACAAAAGCAATGTAATTTAGAATAATTATACAAAGTTTGTGGGGATCAATTGAGTAATTTAGGGCTAGGATTCAGGTTCTTGAGGATATTGGACATTCCGGTTAGAAGCAGATTAGAGTCTTATCCTAACATAATTACCTCAATTATTTACCAAGTTGGAAAGGTATAGAGATTCGGTCGTGTACGCCTTTCCATCTGTTCATACGATATCTCCAAAGGTTCTCAATGAATTTCAGTGAATTTTTGTGGAAGGGTGGATAATAGACTACGGGGAAAAATTGATTCAATTTTGAGATAGATTCATGCTCAGTTACCTCACTCCGTCATTGTTATATATATATGCCTACACCACATGATATTGCAAAAAGATTATGTTTGCGACCTCTGAATGCGTCGATAAATTTCTATAGACAATAGACAGTCGGCCGTGGAAGAAGCCGTTGAAAATCAAGGTGGGTCAAATACGTCACCCGACGATGGTGTTTGCGGAGGTATCTGCTCTCAGGGTGCTTTCTGGTTGTTATTTTGAATTTCTATTAAATATTGGGACGCAAGAAAAAACCAAAACAGAAAAATTGGAAACAAAAACAAAAACAAAAAAACAAATGAAAAAAAAAAAATATCCGTACCTTGCATGAAAGAATCACCGTCTCCCACGCATGTATCAGAAATAATCACCTAAAATATCATTACCAGATAGCTCTTTGACTGAAAAATATCAACTCTGGATTTGGACGTCGATGGTCCAAAAAAACCACAGAGAGCCCCCAAAAGCATTTTTTTCACACGTTTTTAAATGTTGTTTAGCGGTGTATTCATGTAGATTTTCAAGGTTGTCGCAAACACACCTATGAATAAAGAGGGAAGAAGTTGTAGCTCTCATAGCTGGTTGGTCGACGGGCCATTTGCGGAGCTACAGTGATTCAAAATGAATATACGTGTCAAATTCCCTTCGATATATACTACTTTGAGAGTATCCATGTCCGGCATTCAGTAGAGAAATGGCAAGTTCAATCGACTTGAATAAAAGAATTCTCTTTTATTGAGACTCGGTCAAAAGCAATGATTCTTTTTCCCCGAAGGAAGATATTCAGCAAAATGCTTTCAATATGCAAATGGTTTTCAACGAGGAGCAAAACGAATTGGCTGCAGTTTGGGTAAGGGGGTTGAGGTGGGTGTTGCACCCTGTCATGCTTTCTCTGTCGGCAAATCTATCCCAACGTTGCCAAATTCGATATTTTCTTTCCAATTTAACCGATAAAAATATACAATAACCGATTAAAGTTCAAGAGTAAATGTTCAATTTTAAAAAAATGGTTTTATAGTTTTAGTTTATAGTTCAGTGAATTGAGAACTATGCAACGTGCACATGAGAAAATTATGCTGGGCCTCACGTGGAGAGACTGCAAGACAACACAGTACATCCGGGAAAAGACAAGAGTCAGGGACATCATAGAATCCACTAGAAAGCTCAAATGGCAGTGGGCTGGCCATGTTGCAAGAATGGCAGACAACCGATGGACTTGGCGACTCACGACATGGATCCCCTGAGATCACATGTGCAACTGAGGCTGGCAGAATATTAGATAGAGAGACGAACTAAACAAATTCAGAAAGTACTGGCTCCACGACGCCCATGATAGAGAAGTGTGGTGAATCCTGGGGAAGGTCAATGTCCACCGACGGATGTTGAAAGACTGATGATGATGATGATGATGATATAGTTATTTCATTTGAGAATATATATATATATATATATATATATATATATATATATATAAATATATGTGTGTGTACTTTGTCGGCAAAATCAAGTCCTGTACACGCGCTCCGACTGCAAATTTGATACATGCATCCACCGTTCATATGAAAATCATTACATGCGTCCCATTTCGTAAGAAACGTTGGTTTATGTGACAGAAAACTGGTGCAGAATTCGTGCCTTTTACACCGTCTTAGCAAGAAGGAAAATTATTACGTAAAATAGTGCTTCTCAAAAGTTGGTAAAAGTATCTTTACGGGCACTGCAGGAGGGTACATAAGATTTGAAAACCATCAAGATTTGAAAAATATCAATCATGCACAACTTCTAGATAATAATATGAATCAATAAAATGTCAATGTAAGTTCGATAATCAAGATTTTTAATATACTATTCTGTATTCAATGCGTTGAACTTTTTTTTTGATAACAAGATAGTTGCTTAATATATTCGACACAGATGGTAGTTAGAATCAGTTGACCAAAAATGTCACCAAAATAGTCAGCATATGTTTCCCCCTTTTTTGAGTTGGTCCGGCTGGCTATGTATGAATTCACGTATGTGTATACCACGTACACATGCCACGCCAATGATGCTAAAAGACCAAAAATTCCAACATTCACTCTTTATTGTGTTTAGAACCGCCCCCATATAGAGTTTTACACGGGGGGAAGGACTTACAATGTAAGTTCGTGCGTAATGCCTGCTTGCTTTCTTTTTTGAAAATTCTAACTTTTTAATGATGGAAGAAACGGACAAAAAGTAACCTATTTATTGATCACCCCTAATTCCATTTCCAAGCTGCCAGAAGACATTGGTCACATGGCGGTTGAGAGAATAATTTATACTCAAAATGAACTCACCCGGCGTTGGAATTGTCACGGATCTCCCATCTGCACGAGAGGTCGCTGTTCGAGCCAAGCTTGGAAACCAGGATTCTGAATGCTTATTTTTATTGTGACCCCCAAACGGTCGATAAGCTGGGGTAGTTATAATTTGCATTTTGATAGAAAAGCGAATTTATCTCACACGTGCATGGGTTGTGACGAATTAATCATATATGTATATATATATATATATGGTGAGTTTGATGGACACTATGTAAGGATGGAAATTTAGAAACTGGATTGAATTTTTGTTTTCTTTCCTTGTTAGATGTCAAATGGGTAAAATGATAACATTTTGCGAATAACAAGGTTTCGTGAAGAGGAGGTTATATTTGTTCAAAATGGCTCATCTTAAATCGGCGAAAAAGGGGAAGATGTCTTCGTGTCAAAGTTCACATCATTTTTGAATGGGAAGTGAAAATGAGAAGGGCTTTGTGTGCGTGTGTATGTACTTGGATCTAGTGACTGTTTTATTGAGAAACCTTGTATGTGTATATGCAGTGTATGTAGGAGTACGTTGTTGTAAGTGTGTCGTTGAGGGAAAAGTGTGTCTACATTGATATATGCTGTGTGAACATGTGCGTTCGTAATCCAAGATTTTAGAACAGAGTAATTTTTTCATTATTTGGAATTTTAAGATGTGTCCATACACACACACACACACGTATATATATATATATATATATATATATATATATATATATATATATATATATATATATATATATATATATATATATATATATATACTTTTATTTCAAAACCAGGAAAAGCATAGAGGATGACGTGAAAATGGAGGCAGGATTGTTTCCTTCTTATTTTGAAGAGCCTCTCTTAAAGTGGCGCCATCTCTCGGAGTGGACGAGAACTCAGTGGCCAGGCCCAACATGTCACACCATATCTTCTGGGTTGCCCTATTTTTGTTCACGAAAGAATAGGATAGATATCCTGGGTGACTATATCAGTTGTGCTGATACACATAAATACCGAAATTCTCAAGTTCATAGATTCTCTACATCGAGACCGGCACTATCATTAGGCCATCAAATCAGTCACCTTGGGCTCAGACCTTAGAGGATGCAGCACTGATTATTCAGGTAGCAAATCAAAAGAAAATCAAGCAACTGAGGGGGGGGGGCACAAAGATTAAGTCTTGCATTGGGTGCATAAAATCCTTGCACAAATTTCAAGTTTCGCCAAGAGAGAAGAAATCCTTGCATGAATTGTATGTCTCACATAGAGTGCATACGATCTTTGTGCAAAAAAAAGTCTCACCTAGGGTGCATAGAATGCTAGTTCAAAAATGAGTCTCGCTTAGGGTCAATAAAATCCTCTGCATTAATTTCAAGTCTTGCCTTTAGTCTCATTCAATAATTATTGAAACTTTCGAAGAAATTAAAAATGAATTGAAAAATAAGATTAAATAAATAAAAACGAGTCTGGTTAGTCACTCAAAAGAAACAACGTATCCAACACCCTTTGGCTGAATGTTGGTCTAATCAATTAGAAACATTGGAATAGAGGGTGATCAATTTATGATTCACTTCTCCCGCTTTTTATTGGTCAATTAAAAAAGTCTGAATTTTTACAAAACAAACGGCCACAAAGTGAGGGATCAATTTATCATAAACTTACATTGTAAATTTAATCCCCTCTAAAAAGTATTGGGGGGTTTAGGAAATATGCAGAAAACATTTTTATTTGACATAATAAGGAGCAAATGTACACTTTTTCAGCCCTCTAGCTCTATCGGTGCACCCAGTATGTGTGATATATGCGTACATATATGGCCAGCCTGGCAGGCAGCCTAGCAGACTGTCAGATGTATTTGAAACCAGAGAGAAAAATATTGACCGTTTTAGTGACAGTTTTTGTTGACAGTCTCTAATATTAAAAATAAAGAAATAAACGTAAATCTTTTCTGATATATATATATATATATATATATATATATATATATATATATATATATATATATATATATATATATATATATATATATATGTGTGTGTGTGTATATATATATATATATATATATATATATATATATATATATATATATATATATATATCATTTGGAATATTGAAGAAATAATTTGAAAAAAATTGAAATAGCATAATGAATGAAAAAATGTTGTTCTTTTCATCTTTTCTTTCTCTTTGAGCTTCGGTATTTATTAAATCATAAATCAGAACTAAATAGGAGCAATGTATAAAGAGATATTACTTCTATTGTTAACCTTGGCAGCATTCATTAACTATTCAACAAAAGCTATAAGGCCGTTTGATGATAATCCAGACGAAAGCTGTCTGGTTCGACATCACCCAATCTTCTTTCATTTGCAATACAATAAGAAACTCAGCTTAGATTTTCCTGGGAGTTTGCAACTCGGGAATTTGTTAGGATTCATCACAGAACCGTTGACTATTGTTATTCGCTTTTATCAACTTTCTCGTGAAGAAAGAAAAAAAAGAAAACTAACCTGAAAGTGAGATCATAGATGCGCTACTTCTCTTCTTGTATGAATATCTAGCGAATATAGTGTTGCCTACTTCTCTTATAAGTTTACAAAGTCAAAAAAAAAAAAAAAAAAAAAAAAAAATCGCTCCGGATCATCGAAACTCCTCGAATCAAGAAAATATACAACACATTATCAATAAATTAAATGTGACCTCAATCTTCAGTATTTATTTTATTTATTACCTGATCTATAGAGAACATTACTTATATCATCATCATCATCATTATTGTCATCAGTCTTTTATCCTTCACCGTTGGATATCGACCTCTCTATAGTGGGCGTCGCGTAGCCATTACTTTCTGAACCTATCCAGTTCGTCTCATCTCGTATTCTGCCGGCCTTGGTTCCTCATTTGATCTCTTAGGATCCACGTTGTGAGTCATGATACCTATCGGTTGTCTGCCATTCTTGCAACATTACCAGCCCATTGCCATTTGAGTTTCCTAACGGATTCTATGATATCCCTGACTCCCATTTTTCCCCCTAATATCTTGTACTGACTTCTGGCCCCTCCATGTGATGTTGAGGATTGGTTCTCTCATGGGAACGTTGCATGATTCCTAGTTTGAGGATCAGTCTTCTGGTTCCTATAAATTAAATGAAAATATTACTTATTTCATGAAAGAATCACCTATATAGCCATCTCTAGTATTTATAGCTTTTCTCTTAAAACAATTTTTGCCATGAATAAGGACGAAAAACGCACAATGGTAAACACTATTCAATAACTTATCCTTAGGATTAAATAAACATCCATGAAAGATAATGAAAATGTCATTCAAAGGAGACATTATCTTGTAAGTAATGTAATATATTCATAAAATTTTTTTTCCCATGACACATCTAACAGATTCAATACATTCTTTGCTTTCTCCATTTTTCTCATTTCAAAGTGTTGTTAAGGACTTGGTAATTCTATTTCTTCATTTTCTGATTACTCTTTATAAAGAAAGTCACTTTCCAAATTTTTAAATTGCAAATTTCCTGATGATAACAGATATATCAAACTAGACCATCCCAGAACAACTCTCATACATTAGACACCGATTCCATTTGCAATTGAAGGTTTCAAAGGTGAAAAAAGGCTTTAGTAAAAAAAAGCCAAAACATTTTTAGAAATGGTTTAGTGGAGTACTGATGCCAATTTTCAAGTCAGTACACAGAACAGTATGGCTAGCAGCGCTGGTCCACACAAACAAACACACAGACACATGCTCATATAAAAATAAGATAGAAACCTTCGCTACCTCTGGTGGTTACGTTTGTCTAATAACGTTGCTACTACTGATACTTCTAGGGTGAAAACAATACCAAATATGGCTCTGAGAGTGATTAGGGAGGAATAGAGGGTAGGTTTAAAGGCTAGAATTGAGCCTCTATCAGCCATAGAGTTCTCATAGCCTAGTCAGTTACTGGGACACTTAATCAGGCTTTCCTGGCGTAAAAGAAGTTCGAATTTCACCGAGAGCTTATCCCTAATTTTTGATGCGTGTTCTTTGCTTACTATCGTAGACGAACGCCCCAAGCTATGTTGCGATGAGAACAACTGAAAAATCAAGATGAAAGAGAATACTAGTCAAAGAATAACAGTAATGGTTAAACATTTTATTGATATTTACTGAGCATTAGTACGTTACGGGGTAACTACAGCGTGGAAAAAGATCGTGTTGCGTCAATCTCCTAAGTGGTGAAGGCTTTGAAAATCAGTATTCGAATTCCTAGCTTCTCTCTGGTTTCAATTTTCGACCACCAGCGCCGGTGGAAAATGACAGCTATCTCAACCACTCAGTTACTTCCATCTTAATTCAGCACAAGGTAGCAATGGTTGCTCCCTCGGTGGGGATCGAACTCATTGACCTTGCAAATTAGTTTGAAATATTGGTTGGAAATCACTGTTCTACGACCGACCCATGAACCCTCTTCAATGAAGATGACAATTTTGATTTCAGAACGAGGACATTAACTTTTCTGTGTTAAATAAACACCTGGCATTGCAAAAACTTGTTTCCCTTGAATTTCCAAAAGATGGGAAAGAAAAATTGTTTACCACAGGCTAATGAAGGATTATTCAATCTTTTTTCACGTTTCCAACACGATGGGTGAAAAACACCCAAGTAAGCTCCTGAGGAAGACCTGAGGGTACAAAGGCTGAAATGTTGTAAATAGGTACAAAGTAATCGATAGGGATTTTGTAAAACTGTGCAAAGCTGTTCCCTACCCCTGTTATATATTCTACACTGACATCGTAGTCATTTAGTTACCCTGTTTTCATCTGCTATAATCCTTTTAGCACGCCACACTACATCCATCTACCGGTAAAGGTGATATCAGGTCATTCTTCTTGGCCATCTCAATCCGTTGGCCCCCTGGGCCTCAGACTGGTGCACCAGCTGCACCTTTGAACATATAAATAGCAAAAATTAGAACAATAGTCCGCATAAATCTACGCGTAATTAGAGCATGAATAGTCTCAGTGTGCAAGTCAGTGTTTTGTGTACCCAACCAACCCTATTATCCTAATTTCTCGCTTCTTTGTTATTTTTTCAGAGAGTCAGCCTGAACATATAAGCGAAAGTCACTTGTACTTGAAAGGCCAAATGATGTTGGTCAAGCAGTGGGATTGTCTCATGTTCCTTGGAACACCAGTGTGAGTATTGTCTTCACATACGAATACATCATTTCTGATAATGAGACGGACTTTACGTTTTATTTTGATCTATGTTACCGATCCTCAAAGGACGGTGCTCACGCCTCCTTCCAAATATCAGGCAACAGGAAGTAACGAGTAACACGGTACAAGTAATCTCTAACCTGACGTCAAACTGTCTACATTTGTAGTGCACGCGTTGGCACGCGCGGGCATGCGTATGGGTGTGGAAGCGTACGTAACAAGACCATTGTCTCGAATACTGGTAACCAGAATCAGGAGACTTCGAGTCCTTTTTTTTTCCAAATCCTTTGAGTAGAACATGATGATAAAACAGTTCTTTATTCTGATCTTGTACTATTGCAGGATGAAATCTTTGGAGGGTATGTTTGCCACTGGACTATTTATTAATGATCTCAGTATGCATGACTGCAGTCGGGACTTGGTACTCGCAGGACACCAACAATCTGCCGAACTGAAACTTGCATTGGACCAGGTAAGCACTGGCGTTCAAGTGAATGCATTATCATCATTATTATCAAAAGAAAGAAGAAAAACAAGGCTGTTTGAAAATTCTAAAGTATAATCTAATATAATAATACTGGATATTTTTGATTTTATGCATATCGTAATCAGTCATAATTCAAATGTAAAGAAATCCGAAACGTAAATGTTGCGTTCTTCAGAGAAAAGTGGAATAGAATTTGAACGTCACACATCTAAGTTCAAATTAAAAGCAATTTCTCGTTATTATCATTGAAATATTTAATTGGTCTAACCAGGGCCACACATATACACATGCATTCACTCACGCACTCTCGTCATATATATATATATATATAACGAATCCTCCATGATTGTCGCATTGAAATAAACAAACTGAGCAGATGTAGACCGTATATAGATGGGCAAGAGGTGATCACTATCCAACAAAAGGTGGGAGAAGTAATAAGGATGTACAACCAATGCATCCTCCCAATAGTCACAAATGAAGCTGAAACATGGAACCTAACTAAAAGATAGATACGCAAATTGAGAACCATGCAACGTGCACGTGAAAGAATTACGCTGGGCCTCTCATGGAGAGACCACAGGACAGCACAGTACATCTGGGAAAAGACAGGGGCCAGAGACATCATAGTATCCATTAAAAACCTCAAATGGTAATGGGCTGGCCATGTTGCACTAATGGCAGACAACCGATTGACATTGCAACTCATGACATGGATCCCCCAAGATCACATACGCAACCGAGGCTGGCAGAGAATCAGATGGAGAGACGAGCTAGACACAGTCAGAAAGTACGACGCCCACATTAGAGAAATGTGGCGAATCCTTGGTAAAGTCGATGTCCGACGACGGACGTTGAAAGACTGATGATGATGATGATGATGATGATGATGATGATGATGACACAGTGATGTTGCCAGAAGGCGCTAGTCACGAGATGGTTTCTTCTGGGTGTCCAAACAGGCCTGTTAAATTAACGATCTGAGTCGAATACAGTAGATGATCAATGTTTTGTCCTAGTCACCCCTGTAACCATGTCTCTTCCAATGAGTGAACCCGATGCCAGCGTCGGTGATGAATCATATCTAAGGGAAGCAATTACGACTGAATATAAAGTAGAAATATTATATAGCGATCGGAAAGAGACGAACCGCCATCGGTCAATGGAACTACATTAAGTTACAGTCGGTCAACGATCGGATTTAGTGAGAACGATGGAGCATTAGGAAGATCTTGCCCGATGATAGCAACGTTTATTACTAAGCAACGCTTCAGTTTAATTATTGAAATGGAAAATCTACCGACTGTTTGCTTAGAAGATCCAAGTCGGTGTTACATGCCTATCAGCCTAACGTTCGTGTCAGAAAGAGGCTCGAGGCTCTCACAATGATTTGGAAGCTGCTCGTGAAGCCTGATTATGATGAAGAATTCGTTTGAGGCACTTACTTTTATTATTAGTCTATTGTTACTAGTATTTAGTACATCATTGTGTTTAAGTTGATTCACTGTACTTGAGAGTGCTTTTTAGGCGTTTTATGCAAAGGCTGGTGAGGATCTAATTTTGACTGACACTAGATAGGAACCATATGTTTCTGCTTTGACTAAGATAAAATAAAGAGAAAACACAACAAGCAATAACCAACAACCAAATGAGTAATGTATAAATAGAATGAAAGGAAGATCCTACCACTTAGAAAACACCCTATCCCATCAAAAATGTCCTAAATAAGAATCTAAAACAAGCCAAGTCATTCGCCTAAAGAAGCCCAAACAGAGTAGGAATATTAACGTGTTTATGTAGCGGATCCTTGCTCCATTATATTTCAAGCTCTACTCTAAAACAACTTAACGTTTAATGTTGAATATACCGAGCAGTTTATGAAATAAACTCATCATACACCGTATATTATACAATATTATATTGCAGTCTTAATTTGGACATATATATATATATATATATATATATATATATATATATATATATATATATATATATATATATATATATAAATAAAAGTGCTGTTATTCCACATGCAGGGTCCAATGAATGTTAGAGATGGATGAAAGTAAGGAAACGCTATACTGGTTGGAGATTGTTTTATGCTTAATAACATGGATATTTAATAAAAAGGGATTGCGTTCATAGTTGTATTTTTAAGCCCATGGAAAAGATTTCTTCACCTGTTTTCATTGAGTTTGTCAAGAGAGAAATGAATGTCCTCAGGATGACTGGGGTTGGAAAAATTACAAGATCTTTTTTCAAACACTTATCTCCCAATCGACACTAATATATATATATATATATATATATATATATATATATATATATATATATATATATATATATACCAAGGGCTAGTTTAGCTTGAATTTATAACGTAAATTGAATCCCCCGCAAAGTTTTCAAGAAGAAAGAAATGTTTTCTTCTTTGCATAATATGGAGTAACCATGGTTGCCAATTTAGATATGATTTTTTTTAATTTTCCAATTCTGGAAACCGCTTTCAAATCCGAAAAACTAGAAAAAAAATCTCAATCGTCTACACTGGACTTCAAAATACGGAATCATCATATTAAAATCTAAATATCGCCAAAACCAAGCATACAAATTCGACCACCACCCAAAAAAAGACCCACATAAATTCGCAACCCTGAGCCGGACTAACATGAAAAAAAAAACAAAACACAGAAATCTTTGTTAATGCTGACTATGTTGATGTTAATAGTTTTTGTTGACGTATTTTTTAAAAAAATTTTCAGCTTCTCTTTCCCCATGTCAGAAGGAAGAATGTGCGGTCATTAATCATGACTCTCCTCGTGACTCCTTCTGTGAAAACGGGAAATATGATACTTCAAAATTCCGGGGCGGGGGAAAGAATAAAGTGATATCATTAAAAAGGTTGCTTCTGTATTTCCACGAACGGTTCTTTTACTCAGAGGTTCCGGGATGAAGTACAATGGAATCTTTCTAATCCAGCAACAATTAGATCTGACCCTTTCTTGACCACAGAAAATGCCAGGAAAATGGTAATAGTGCAGATAATAGACGAATATATTATTAGTATATTTTCTTTTAATACAATAATATAATATTTGAAAATGATTTGGTTTTATGTTGGCTTTTCAAAGTGGTTGTATTAGAAATAACTTTCACGGGTAAGAAAAAATATAATAAACAGGTTTGGTTCGTCAATCAAGAGAAGCCAACGTCTCTGGGCAGTTGGTAGTGATGCATTAAAAAAAATGGGAGAAGTGATTATCAATAAATAGATCATTTCTCTCGCCTTTTGTTGTGCAGTGATCACTAAATAAGTTCGGATTTTCAAAAAACAAAAACGAAACAAAAACAATTGCTGCTGGACACAAACTAAGGGACTAATTTAGCATAACCTTACATCGCAAATTAAACCCCAACAAAAAAACCCCAAACTTATGAGGTATCAAAAAACAAAAATATCGTCTTTTATATAATACAGAGTAAATAATGACATTTTTAGTCCTCTAGCTCAATTGGTGCAGAGTTTATGAGTCAATATACATGCATAAGCAGCCAGCTGCACTTACTTAAAAACTGAAGAGACAGATGTTGATTATTTGGTTGAGTGTTGATAATTTATGAAAAAACAAACATCGAAATATGTCGAATTTAAAGTTCTTTGAGTCGGTTCCAAACCGTTGTTGAGTTTTTTTTACGTTCAGTTGATTTATGACCTGCTAAATTACGGTTAATCTTTCCTTGATCGTTTTTTTTTTTTGTGTTTGCCATTAAAGTTTGTCTCCCTTGTCTCACCAAATTTTTAGGAAAAGTTGAAGAGCGCCATATTAGAAAAAAGTATGCAACGTTTGGATAGGGAGATGAAACGAACTGACTCTCTATTGTATCAAATGATCCCCAAAAGCGTGGCTGACCGACTTCGAAATGGGGAGGACTCGTTGGATACATGTGAAGTAAGTGTTTTCTAGTCATAACTGACATGGCATATTCTTATAAACTAGTTTCTTGTCGGAAATATATTTGACGGTATATACGAAGTATATGTTTGTATACATTGCATTTTTTGTACACGTGGTTAATAGAGATCAGCATTGCTGTGAGATTGGTGAATAGCTTTCTATACACATAGTATTTTATAGACGTGGATAATAGAGATTTGCTTTGCAGTCAGCTTGGAAAATAGCCTTCTATACACTTTACATTCAAAATACTTGGATAACAGTGATTTACATTGCAGGGATCTTGGAGAATAGCCGTCTACACACATTTAATTTTATAGACGTGGAATATAGAGATTAGCATGACAGTGAGGTTGGAGAATATCTTTCTGTGCATATTGCCTTTTATTGACCATGATAATAAAGATTTGCATCGCAGTGAGATTGAAAAATAGCCTTCTATACACATTGCATTTTATAGACGTAGATAACAGAGATTTGCATTGCATTGAGCTTGGAGGAGTGCCTTCCATACACGTTGCATTTAAAATACTTGGATGATGGAAATTTACATTGCAATGAGCTCGGAGAATAACCTTCTTCACTCATAGCGTTTTAAAGACATGGATTCAAGAGTTTCGCATCGAAGTGAGTCCGACCACAAACGGATTCAATTTTTTTTGGTTTTCGTTTAACAACCGTTGCTACCAAAGATGGTGAAGTGTTCTAGCTTTTCCTAAACTTCTTATGAGCGTGTGTTTATTCATGTGCTCGTTTGTGCATTCCAGTGCTCCTGGCCATACTCTTTTGTCAACATTCTTAAAAATTGGCATCAGTACTCCACTAGACTTTTTTCTGAAAATACTTTTTTAGTATTTGGGGAAGAAAAAGCTCGATTGACTATTCTAGGGCCTTAGTTGTCGGGTTTATTTGCCACATTTAGATTCTGTAGAATCTTGGCGTTTCTAGATGTCTTTACTCTATTTTTCCCGGTGGAAAACGCGTGTGATGTCATGAATAGAATACGTCCATATCTATTCTTCGACTGAATTTCTTTACATGACTTCAAAGTCTTACGCTACGGTAGTTCAATCATTGACTGCGATGGCAAGTTTTTATTGTCTCATCATACTTGAAATACTAAGTTTTTACTGCGTCATCAGAACATTAAATTCCAACTTTATGTCATAGACGAGTTATGTTCCTCAGCAAAAGTACAAATACAAGTCGTTTATTTATATTTATGTGCGTTCAAATATTGGTTATACAAAGGTGTAGACAAGAGACTAAAATATTCTGGACTTTATCTTATTTCTAAATGATGATGATAATATTCTCCTTCTTGTTCGTTGTTCCACTGTTTCTTTGTATGTACGTTTTGTACAATAATCTATAATATTATCTTTCATTTTATCCTCTTCATTTGTACTTTAGTTACGCTTCCACTGAATCTTCTAATGGCCAATCTGTAAAGTGAACGGCAATATACTCTAATATCCATAGCATTGTTTTACATTTAAATGATGATAACGTAATACGTATTTCTTCTTCCTTTTTTCATTCCTTCCTATGTACGTACGTTACGCTTTCGTTACAGTTGTACTGGATTATGATATTTTGTGTGATGTAATCAAATGTCTAATTATTCATTTTTTTTCTTTTGATCTCCCGCAGATGTTTGACAGCGTAACAATTTTATTTAGCGATGTGGTTGGATTTACCAAAATCTGCAGCGTCATTACCCCGATGCAAGTAGTTGGTTTGCTCAACTCTATGTACACCTTGTTCGACAATGTTAGTGAGAAGCACAATGTTTACAAGGTAAGTGAATTGAACTGACAGTCTCCAGATTATGGTGCTTATTTTGCACTATTTCAATTCTTGCCTCAACACTGGAAGAATACAGACCTTGTTTCTGGACACACAAGTCTATTATGACAGCCCGAGGAGGTCTGAAATAATTATGTTTCGTATCCGTCTGGATAAGGCGGAGAAGGTTACTTCGCCCTGAATTCGAAGCGTTGGTTATCATCGTCAGTAATTTTAGTCACGTAGTGTCTGCAGATTGGATGGGGTTGGGTGCAAAAGGAACTAATTTATTCCTAAACAAAACTCATCTGTATTTCGGAGATTTGTGAGTTCTGTCTGGAAGGTCTCCAGCCATTTTGAATATCACGAGGACTCTTAGCGCGTCTCGATGTAAATTGACAGCCAATCAGGGGTAAACTAACTGCGCTAGCTTAAACAGACAATCTCGCGTGGGGTTGTTCAGTCGGCAGTCAGATGTAATTGAATGAGCTCGTGTACTGTGTGACTGTTGCATTCATAATGACCGAACAAATCTTTCTCCACGTCTTGTTCAGGTTTCTTCTTGGCAAAACATCGAATCATCCTCGTCTATCAGTAAACCCCATAGTCCATACACAAATGAATGTACCATATGGATACTACGTAAGTCAGTCATCTACCGAATAAAAAATATTTCTCTCTCTCTCTCTCTCTCTAAACACACGCACACACACACACACACACACATACACACATATATATATATATATATATATATATATTTGAAAAGAAATAAGTCAAATAATATATATATATGTATATATATATATATATATATATATATATATATATATATATATATATATATATATATATAATTTCTATATCTATTTCTAAAGGTGCTTAGTCGGTCAATATATTTTGCTTATGGAAATAGATCTACAAGTGAAACTTTTTTGAGTGGCTCTTCAGTTGTTTACCAAGGGGCAACTGTCTCGAAGAACATAAAATCAATACTGCCGTTACACAGTCATGGTTCTCCAGGAAAAGAAATCATATATACATATATATATATATATATATATATATATATATATATATATATATATAGTCTGTGTGTGGATGTGTGTGTTGGGAGTATATATGCATGTATATATGGATAGATGATGACACTGGTCCTGGATATTTTTGTGTAAGGAGGCTGGATAGACAACCCTTTTCAGCTCATCTTCTGGCCTATGCCCAATTAGCACATGAATATTTTTGATAACTTTAAATTTTCGGTTGTTTGAGTAAAAGTAGTATTCCTCTTTCTTCAAAATTCGTCTCCTAATGCATCTGTCATCTCTGAGTAATGCAAATTCGAGTCCCAAAGAACTTTGTTTTCTGGCTACTATTATTTCTCTTTCAAATCTCTTTCCAATCCTCTTCGAAACAGACAGGCATTTTCTCTGTTCAAGAAGATCATGGTGGGGTTGATATGTTCAGCAAGGTGAAAGCCTGTAATGCGATCTTAAAGAGCGCTGTCAGCATAGAACAACAGAAACCATGGATATTCAAATGATAGTTTTAATATAATCTTCAGTTCGCTTTTAAATGTAACTTTGGCTATATATATATATATATATATATATATATATATATATATATATATATATCGATATTTACAAGGGTATGCAGCTGGTGTATGCAAACATTTCGAGTCTCTAGTACTTTTCATCAACTTTTATCTTCACATTCACCGGGTACATGCCTTTTTAAAATATTCTTTTTATATTAATAGATTTATTTACTGTATCGAATATTGAGCACATTGATTGAAGATCCACAACGGATAAAATCTGTTCACATTTGTTTTTTGTCTGTTAAAAATCGAGACAATATATATATGTATATATATATATATCTCGCTATACATATCAGGGATGCAATATAATGTAATACAATATCCGATATATAATGGGTTTCTTTCACAAAGTACTCCATACATTCAACTTTAAATATTAAGTTGGTTTAGAGTAGAGCTTAAAATATAATGGAATGAGGATTTTTTAATAAATACTCAGAGAAGAAACATATCACAATTGAACTGATGGAAGTACCATTTACTCATAATGTATACACTCACACCATACTCCCTGGTTTGTAATTTATAACCAACAACAGACATGCATCCGCATTAGATAAAATATTGATATAGTAAGCAATAGCTAACCCATGAACAAAACAGATAAAAGGAAAGAATGACCCAACCACCTAGAATAGTAGAACCCCACCCCAAACAGGAATCTAAAATCAACCATATCATTCTCCTGAAGAAACCCATACAAGGCAGAGACATAAACGTGTTTGTGTAGCGAGTCTTCATTCTATTATATATATATAACTGACATATATACTACTAGTCCGAAAAATCTGAAAAATTCCAATAGTGCTCAATACTTTGTGTAGAGATAATATATCAATTAAATATCGACATTTTGATTTTTACCAATGGTTGACCTTTGTCTCGTTATTTTCAACTCGTCAGATAGAGTGTGATAGGTCTTGGTATTTTTTGTATAGTATAAAGAGTTAATTTTACCTTTATTTGAAGTGTGACCGTTTGAGTACGCTGTAATTATTTACCGTGCAACAAATTATGTGATACTGCTTTATACAAGGTGTGTTTATTCAGATTACATTACAAGTAACTGTTTCGACTTTTAACTGTTACCTGAGTGTATTTTTCTTACACTTTTTTGTGTATGCATATTTTTATTTGTTCGTTGAATTAAAAAAATATAATTTGTTCAAGTTGTTTCATCTTCAATCCACATTATTAGCCTGTTTTTTCTTGTTTCCTTTAAAAAAAAGATTTGATTTCTAATTAGTTTTTTTGTTGTTCTGTAGTTGTAAAAGTTTCGTATTCCATTGTAGTATTTTATTTTGTATCAATTCACTTTGAAGTTTTTCCTTTTCGTTCTTGGACAGGGTTTATCATCTGGTCAAGTTATTTTAAATTCAGTTCGTATTATTGACTTGTTTTCGATTTTTCATTCTTTACATCCATTTAAGTTTATAAAACACTTTTTAGGGGGATGGGGGTTATTACGTCTTAATTTTCAAATCTTTAATGTTTTTCTAAGGGTATGTTACGTTCTATGCCGGAACCTGACGCCTATTCCTGACTTTGAGTTCAATATTTGATCTCTATCCTTTCATTTTTAAATGCACAAATTTTTCAAAGGGCTTTGGAGCAAAGTGATCACAGATCTTGATCATAGTTTGAACTTGTTTCGCCGATTCCATTTCCCGCGCAGCTAACTTCTTGGCCACCGGCACTCTTATGTGTGAATCGTCTTTTAAGTACATTGTTTATTTCAGTATACTGGAAGCAAGAACAATATTTGGTCACTGGGTAGTGTGTAAGCAAGTGCTCTTATGCTGCCTACGGCCACAGCCGTCCCTGCTCAGGCTTCACTTATCCCACGTTTCTCCTCGGCTCAGAGTTCTTCGAGATTTTTGCGACATGTGAAAATAGGCTTAGAGTTGACAAGTACCCGAAGTGGCGTCACTCTCTTCACCATACGTGTAGGTACCTGCAATCAGTTGTATTCATACCTTTCGAGCTCGGCTCGCCCACTCAGTTTCCCGTGCTCTTAAACGATCGGCCAGCGGCATTTCGTGCGTACGTTGGGAACTGCCATGTTTAAAATTACTTTGTCTCACACATGCACCATTTCCTCCGGCAAGAAATTACCGACGATATTGGTTCGACATTTGGTTTCCTACCTAAGCTCTCTCATCGGAAAACAAACAAACAAATAACAAAATAATTGAGGATTTGGAGCTGATCCTGTGCGGAAAGAGCTTTTAGAGAGGGAAAAAATCGACGCTATCCAAGAATGGACGAACCCTGAGTTAAATAAGAACACTCTTTTAAAGATAGATACATAAGTAGACCGGATGGTATGAGCAAACTGAGAATGGTAAATTGATGGAGATGTCTGGTTAGAGACTCAATAGAAACCGTCACATGACCAATGTCTTTTGTTGGGGGTGATCAATTAAAATATTGAAAAAAGGCTTATCAATGGATAAGTTATTTCTCTTTTGTTTGACAGTGATCATTAAAAAAGTTCAAATCCCCACCCCCAAATCAAGTGTGGATGTTGCCTGACACAAACAAAGGGACGAATGTAGCATAAACTTACAATGAATAAGGTTACCCCCTCAGAAAACAAACTTTTTTTTTTGATGATACGAAGTAAATATTGGAATTTTCAGTCATCTAACTCCACTCGAGTGGACTGTATACGTGATGCCATTGCCAGCCAACGAGTCACTCGGGCAGACCAGTTTAAAAACTGAAGAAACTTATGTTCACAGTTTCGGTTGATGTTTACTTAAATCATATATATATATATATATGTGTGTGTGTGTGTGTGTGTGTATATATATATATATACATACATACATATATATATATATATATATATATATATATATATATATATATATAGAGAGAGAGAGAGAGAGAGAGAGGGGCGGATAGAGTGAGAGAAAAAAAAGAGAAACTGAGAAAGTTTGATATGAATCACGATCATAGTCAATAATAGTGCAATCATTACATGAAAATTTGAAGTCATATAAAAATTCCAATGAAGAATAAATATAGCCAGAATGAATTCTATTAAAGACATCACTGGCATTTTCCAATGGAAAGCATATGAAATAGAGTAAAAAAAATCTAGAAACATTCTACGGTCTAGAAGATCAATATGTCATTAATAAGGCCCCAAAAGGTCAAAAATATCCTTTTCTCCAAAGTAAGGATAAAGACTTTACTGATAGTCCCTTGTAGAGTACATATGGCAATTTTGAAGCCAGTAGATAAAGTAGTAAGGCCAGGAGCGCCGAGGCACAGAAGCACACACATATATTTAAAAAAAAATATAGACCGTTACGCCATCTTTGGTGGCTACGTTGGATCAATTATCTAGTTGAACTCTCCATAAAAAATGCAGACGATACGCCTTTGAGTTCTCTAAGCTCAATCTAACGAACTAACGGGTGATTCAGAGCTAAATATTGGCGGAGGGAAAAAATTCAAATTGATCCACGTAGCTTCAAAGAGAAAACAGAAGCTGTAAAATGTAAGCTTTTCTCCAGGTACTCAGACGATGTGTTGTATTTGTGCTTCGTGTGTATTTTATTCAAAGTTCAATGGTTACTTGAAAACAAGTCAAAGCAATCTGCGGTCTGTGTGTATATGGGGGAATGCCAAGTTTAGAATTGTTTTTGGTCACGTATATGCCAATTTCTCCGGCAAGAAAGAAAGATAGGAACAAAAAAATACCGGCGATATGGGTTTGATTCTCGGTTCCGCATTTTGGTTCTATTGTCTAAGAAACAAACAAAACAGAATTAATAGAAGATTCAGTGCTGGATATGAGTGAAGGGAACACTCTTAAAAGTTTATCCACGTAGCTTTTAAGACGAAAAAAAAAACAAAAAACAACTACAAAATCAGAAAGGCTTTGCGTTGAACTGATGTTAAGAGGAAGGTGACAGCCTTCGTGCGTTTCTGGACGTGAAAGAATAGTTGTTTGAGAAAAAAAGGGATGAGACTTGTCAGGTAAGTAAGCAGAATGATATGATAAACTGAGATGAATAGATAGATATGGAGAGGCTGAAATAGACGGATATGTATGAACAAACTGAGATAGATAGAAATGAAAAGGCTGAAATAGATAGAGATGAACAAGCTAAGATGATAGATATGGAGAGGCTGAAATAGACAGATAGGTATGAACGAGCTAAGATAGATAGAAATGAAGAGGCTGAAATTGACTGAGAGAAATGAACGAGCTAAGATAGATAGATAGATTGATAAATATGAAGAGGCTGAAATTGATAAGAAGGTATGGACGAGTTAAGATACATAGATAGATGGATATGAATTGGCTGGGATAGATATGAACGACTTACAATAAATAGATAGATACGAAACTAAGGATAAATACATTCATTAATTTGATTATTCAGTCATTTTATCCTTTCCGTACTAGCTGAGACATAAACACGCAATCAGCCCATGCCACTGAACACCTTCTTGTGCTTTTGCTCCGTGTCAGTCCCATCTCTTCCAACTTCTTCATCACTTAGCTAATCCCTCATTTTCTCTTCCCAGTTTTGATGTAGTAGAAGGGTTTAGCATCAATGCGCCCTCCCGATAGTTACCTGTGGAGCTAGAACATGGAACCTTAACAAAAGATTGTCCCTCGAACCATGCAGAATTCAGAGGACAGAATCGTGCTCAACTTCACATGGAGAGATTAAAAAAAAAAGAAGCAGTGCAGTATATCAGAGAAAGAAATAGGAGTCAGGGATATCATAGAATCCATTAGAAAACTCAAATGGCAATGGGCTGGTCATATTGCATGAATGTCAGACAGACACTGTACATTACGACTCACAACGTGGTTCCTCAAATATCGAATGCTAAATCGAGGCCGACAGAATGTAAGATGGCGAGATGAACTAGACTAACTTAGTAAGTATTCGCTCTGCGACGCCCACGATAAAGAGGTTTTGCGAATCATGGGGGAAAGTCTATGTCAAATGAAAGACGCTTAAAGGCTGATGATGAGGGAGGCGACTTTTTCAAAATCAGGTCCGTCGTAGGCCATTGGATTTCCCGAAGTTTCAAACTTCTGCGGATAGTAGGACATACTCTGCCAGATCGACCCATGACACATTTGCATTGACGAGTGAAGGGGGAAGAGATGGATTCATGCCTCTTCAAAGGGTATCAATGGAAAATTAATGCATGAACTTTCTAAACCAGAGTTCGAAAATGACTCGCCGATATCTCTGTCCATGCAGTTGATCGCTTGGCCACTCATACCAACTGATATTCTTAATAATTTGGTTTCAGTTTCTTTTTGGATTCATTGTTTTTTTAAAGTGTTGTTGTAGTTTCAATGACGATGTTTTTTTCTGGGATTGGGTTGTTAGGCCAACGTTCAACACATGGTCTTGGAGGACCAGGTGCGGCTTCTCGGCTGACCTCTCCCTTGTGACCCACCCGACTGGGTTAAACCTTCTTGATTACATCCGTTTTAAAGAGACGTCCGTTTTCTTTGATAACACACACACACACACACACACACACACACACACATATATATATATATATAATGTGTACTGTAGAGAGTGAGACAGACTTGGGAGTAAAGCGTTTAAAGGTAAGGTTTATTAATCCTTAGATGTAAATTGTCCAGACATGTTTCAGGATTCTTCCCATCTTCAGTGGTGTGTGCTGTGTGAATATGTGTTAAAAGTTCCCATGTGGAACCAGAGTCCACTATCAGGAGCTATACATTGTAGGTAAATTCTATATATATATAATGTAGAAAATGATGGGATTTATCCGATATATTGATGATTCTGATAGACAATATGGAAACACAAAAGTTTCATGTTTAGATGTTGTCTATTAAATTCACTATATATATATATATATATATATATATATGTGTGTGTGCAAGACATAAGTAAGAAGTGAGATTTATGTGTAATAACTTGGAAATTTACTAAAAAGTGTTTGCATTCATGGTTGAATTTCATAGCCCGCATAAGATTTCTCTGACCGTGAGATTATCAAAGAGAAATGAATGTCCATAAGGTTACTCTCTCTCTCTCTCTCGCTATATATATATATATATATATATATATATATATATATATATATATATATATATATATGTTTGTGTGTGTGTGTGTGTGTGCTACGGTGAGATTGTGAAGAGTGATTTTATGAGATCCCTGAAGTTCTGTGATATCCTTAATTTCAGAAACAGTGAAGTAATGGTTACTATTATAATGAGTTCCAACCTCACTGGGTGCCCCATTATTGTTGCCATGTGTCAAATTGAGATGGACTTTGTAAATACTGAAAGTATCCAGTTCCAGTATTTACAGCGTACACACATTTTAGTTTGTCACGAGGTCATATATATATATATATATATATATATATATGTGTGTGTGTGTGTGTGTGTGTGTATGTGTGTGTGTGTATGATGAAAATGACCATTGGAAGGTGAAGAAAACACAAGAGAAAGTAGGTGTTACATCTTTTTTTATTATTCTGTGGACATCTCTGAAGTCATTTCTACGGGGGCTAGTCATGTTTTACAGAGAAATATTTGCTGCAGCACACAGAAAATGTTGCTGTTTACATGTTTAATGCTGAGGGAAGAAGTGGGTATATTTCAATGTTGTTTTTTGTTTTTTTTATATAAGAATAGCAGTCAGAGGAGACGGGAGGGACTGAAATGGTGAGTTCTCAGGAAAGTGTTGTTTTTTTTGCCCTCCTCCCTTCTGTTCTATATTTTGTGAAATTATACAAAATGTACGAATATGGGTAGACTTGATTCAGCTGAAATGTCGGATTTGATCATCTACACGTAGTAGAAAATAGCAACGCACAAAAATACAGAAAAATAAGAGAATGCATCATCAAATAAATTAAAATATCGAACTGTAAACTTAAAATTAAGGCAAACGTAAAAGTCCTACATTTTCTGGATGTTACTTTTAATCTAAATAATAACACCCTCAAACCACATCGGATAGAAAATTTTGAAAAAATCATATATCAACATAAAATCTAACCACCCTGACAAAATCATTAAAAAATTCCCTCAAACTATAGGAACTAGGCAAATATGCAACTCTTCAAAGAAAACAATATTCATCAATGTTAGAAATGAATACATTTAGAACTTAAATGAAAGCAGTTTTACCGAAGCTAGCTTTTAATATAATGGAAGTAAAATCCGATAAAAAAAACCGCAGCAACAGCAAAAAATCTCGAAGAAAGCATCTGGTATACACAGCCATTCAACGTTCATATATATATATATATATATATATATATATATATATATATATATATATATATATATATATATATATATATATATATATATATATATCATCAGATAATTACAAGATCAAAACATATTGTCGGTTGCTGGAGAGAGCGTTAGACATTAAATGTTGACATTCACCAAGTTATATATATATATATATATATATATATATATATATATATATATATATATATATGTGTGTGTGTGTGTGTGTGTGTTTATGTGTATTCATATGTACGGATATTTACTCACATATATATCTACATATATATATATATATATATATATACACAAAAATGTGTGTATATATACGTATGTATACATACACACATGTATATAAGCATACATAAGTTGTATATATAAATACACACATATGTGCACATATATGTATGTGTATCTGCTTATGTATACATATGTATATATATATATATGTATATATGTATATAAAGAGAGAGAGAGAGAGAAGGGAAAGGAAGGAAGAGAGAAAGAATGGTTGATTGATTGGTAAAATATATAGCTTTATCAAAGATAAACACACACACACACCTGGTGTTCTGGTTGGTTTACAAGATAATATCTTTTCTTCAAGATCTTTTGTACGAAAACTCTTGAAGTGGACGGCATCAGGATCCCATTCTGTCCACCCGGATATTGGAGGAGAGGATAAATTCGTTGTCTCTCAAAACAGACACTCGAATTGGTTCTTCACAAATTTTTGTTAAGGGGCTGGCTGGGATGCGAGTGGCGTAACGGTTAACAGCATGGAGAATGAAATTAGCAACCCGAGTTCTGGCTGGGGTGTTCGGTGTTCACATTACCCTAATGGGAAAGCCATGAATTCGTAGCATTCATCGTCCATAGCAAGACTGACAGGTCGCTCAAAGGCATTTCCTTTGACTCGGAAAAGGTTGTTTTAGCAATTATTATGTTCTTTCAACCATATTTCACCAATTTCTTTGTTACTTTCTGTTTTTGTCTCATTTGTCTTCTGCCTACTATCCCCCATCCCCAACCCAAAGGAGTTGCCTCGTTTATTTTGATTTGTCTTTTCTCTTTTTTTTTCTTTCTTTCTTTCTTTCTTTCTTTATTTATTTACTTTTCTTTCGGGTATTCATCCAGACCGATTCCTGAGAAGAAAACCATTCGAAGTAATCGGACCGATCCGTTTTTTCGAAGTTTTTCAAAGAAAAAAAAATTCCATGAGATGTTTTTGATGTTTCACTATCTATCATGTTCTTTACCGGTTAGTAAAATGTCAGGTACATCATAGAATTCATTAAAAATCTTAAATGGCAGTGGGCTGGCCATGTTGCAAGAATGGCGGACAACCAATGGGCTCACGACATGGATCCCCCGAGATCGCATGCGCAACCGAGGCCGGTAGAATATTAGATGGAGAGACGAGCTAGACAAATTCAGAAAGTACTGGCTCTGCAACGCCCATGATAGAGAAGTATGGAAAATCTTGGGGAATGTCTATATCCAACGACGGACGTTGAAAAACTGATGATGATGATGATGATGATGATGAATCATTTCTTCTATTATTCCAGTGTTCTTTCTTTCTTTCTTTCTTTCTTTCTTTCTTTCTTTCTTTCTTCCTTTCTTTCTTCTCCCACTCTCTCGTTTGCTCATTGACTTCTATTTACCTTTTGCATTTCCAAATCTCCCCATCCCCAACAAGACGTTTCGTTTATTTTGATTTATCTTTTTCTTTCCTTTTCTTCCTTCCGGAATTTCTTCCCAGGAAGAAAACCATTCAAAGTAAATGAACCGTTCTGTTATTCTTCCTAATCTCCTTCAAACATCTTTTCCTTCATCCATCGGTAAATACTGATTCCTTTCTCCCTTTCTTCCTTTCTTTCTTTCTTTTCTCTCTCTCTCTCTCTCTTCAGTTTCTCTTTCTTTCTTTCTTTCTTTCTTTCTTTCTTTTTTCTTCCTTCCTTTCTTCATTTTCTCTTTCTCTCTTTGTTTATTTTCTCTCTCTTTCTTTCTATCTTTCTCTCTTTCTATCTTTCTTTCTTTCTTTCTTTCTTTCTTTCTTTCTGCATTTTTACTTACTTTCGTTCTCTTTGTATATTTTCTCCCTTTCATTCTTTCTGCACTTTTACCTTCTTTCTCTGTTTACCCACCTTTCTCCCTTCCTTTTTCTCTATTTTCTTTTTTCTTTCTTTCCACCTTCTTCGTCTCCGTCTGTCTTTCTCTACCCCTCATCCTCTCTCTTTTACTCATAGGTTTTCAATCTGACTCCACCGTTTTCATGTCACCCCTCCCTGACGAGTCGCCTCGTTTATTTTGATAAATCATTTCCTCTTTTCTTTCCTTCCTTCCTTCCCAGAGAAAATCCATTCGAACTAACTGAACGGCTTTGTCCTTCTCCTCTTTTTTCTCCCCTTCTAATTTCCGACTAATGACTAAAAAAAAAACAATCAAACAAAAACAAAACAACAATTCAATTATCCTTGGTAGATGACTTATTGTAAATCACTATTATCATTTTTTTAGACTATTTTTTAGTACCATCTCAATATTTTTGTTGCTTTTTATCACAACTACGTCACTTTTGTTATTAACTGGTGGTGTCAGTTTCAGTAAACTAATTTATTTATTTAAGGGAATCCGGTCTGAGTAGAGTTGCGATAAAAGATGAAGGTGAATAGTTAATAATGACCAGAGAAAGGTTAGTTATGTTTTATCATCTATCATGTTCTTTACCCGTAGGGCCATTACTTTTCCTATCCGCATTTTGGAGAAGATTGAGCCAAAAACGGTTTTATTTTGGTACGCACTAATTAGCTCAACGCCGACAATTGACATATTTCGTCTTGGCTCAGACGCCATTTTTTTTATGGAGACTCGGCCATTACTCGTGTGAAGCTAACTACTGCGCGCTTGCGCACATATCAACAGCTATGCACTTGCACACACACGCGCGTGCACGCATACACACACAAAGACTAATACACACGCACCGAGATACAAACATACGCATACGTGGGCATACCCCGCGCGCGCACACACACACACATGCACAAACAAATACACATGCGCTGACATATAAACATACGCACATCCAAGCATACCCGCGCACACACGCACATACTCATAAACACAAATACACACGGACCTAGATACAAACATACGCACCCATGGACATACCAACGCGTGAGCACACTCATACACATACGAATACACATGCGCTGACGCACAAATATACGCACACGCAGGCATACCTGAGCACACACACACACACACACACACACACACACACACACACACACACACACACACACACACACACACAGAGGTACACAAACGAACATTGACATTCACTTTCTCGTTTTCTCAAAATTCATCTCGCTCTAAAAAGACTCCTCGATAAAAACAAAAAAAAACAAAAACAATAAAACAAAAAAACAACAAAAACAAAAAAAAAAATAACCCACAAACTGTCGGGTGTGTGGTATCTCCAAGTTATCAAGTGCAAAGAGCCCATAAAAAGATCCTTTAAAACCGAACGCACGCAACCCAAACAAGCAGCCTACAAAAAATCTAAAATATGAATAGACAATTATGATCGAATGTTGGTCTAATCAAAAAGGCCAGACTGAAGAACTGGTACTTGTAGAATGCTCTCATAGAACAACACACATTCCCGTTCCCCTTATCACTTTACCGTAAATTTTGCCGTTTTTTAGCACGACACGCCTAGATTTTCCCCCGGTATTTCAAATACTTGACATAACTAACAATTGTCGTATATCCTTGAATATAAGAAGATATTCTTTTACTAAAAAGGGATCCTAAATCAGAAATTCTATTTTTACTCAAATGGCACTGCGCTTATTACCGAGTGACTATGCCAGTCGTTTTAACTGGATTCATAAGCATGGCTTTGTATGAAACACCAAGTAGGTAGAATATTTTTGCATAATATACTTCTAAAATCGTTTTTCGGGTAGATTCGTTATCATTGGTGCGAATTCCATTTTTACTATCAGAAACCA
>OY735234.1:42401736-42586736 GCA_963457665.1 Thysanoteuthis rhombus
TTCAATATTTTTTATTTCTTGTGGATGAATAACATATTGCAAAAATTCAGACAATATTGGTCTTTTGATTGAGAAGAAAAAACGAAGCCATTTTATAAATTGTCTGGAAAACTTCTCAACTGTGTATCAAGTTATCTCAAATTATCGAACAACTGTTGCCGTCAAATATGATAATCGATCTTTTTTTTAATATGTACTTGAGTTTGTGAGCTTGTTTGTTCCTGGACATATCGTTTTGTCTACAGACTTGAAAATTGGCATCAATATTTAACTAGAACCCTTCTAAAAATGTTTTTTTCTCTTTGTGACCTTTTCCAGGTCTTTTTCTGACGAGATACTAATGATATCTAAAGTTTCTCCTAAATCTAAATGTTTCTAGATGTTTCATTTCTTACTTTACATTAGATGTTTCTAGAACAAAACGGCAAAATGAGATGTCATAAATAGTATTTGATATTTTTATAGTTAAAAACCGTTAATCGGAACCGTCAACATGGGTTTCTTCAGTTTTTAAGTCAGCCTGGCTATACGTGTGTCCCTAGGACAGAAAGGGAAAGGGTTGCTCATCAATAGATCTGACAAAAACGAGAGAGTTTGAGACTTAGTACAAGACCTAGGAATTGAGACCACAAAAATGTGGCAACTTAAGACTGAACCAATGCCTGTTGTTAAACAAGTCTTTGAGGTCATAAGAAATGATGTCGACAAATATCTTGGCAGAATCCAGGGAAATCCAAACATCAATTAGATACAGAAAATTGTCCTCACATGAATCACCCATATCCTTCGAAAAGGATTGTCCATGTAAATATCTTGTCTTTTATACAACCATGTACTGTTTTTTGTATGGCTACTTGTATTGATACCTTTGTGGAACATGAAAGTCAAGGTAGTACCAGTAATAATAGGTGCACTTGGAACCGTTCCAAAGTCCCTGAAAGCAAGATTGGAGGAACTGGAAATATGAGATCTGCGACCCCCAGTGGTTAGCAATGGTCTAACAGCCAGTAAAAAGGCGTGGTAGAGACAGTACACACCATAGCGCTGCTGTGATAGGTGAGAACTGTATAAGAGGAGGGCTACAGACCAGAGGAAACTCAGCTTGAAGCAATAACCACAAGACAACTGTAATTCACGGCACTGCTGTGGACTGTGAATGTGTGAAGATGAGAATTCGGGACTTGAGGCCATTTGCTGTCGCTCAGTCTCTAACAGTGGTCATCTGCAGGCAACTTGTGTGCAAATGCAAATGCAAATAATAATGATAATGATAATAATGATAATAATGGCTGAAAACCTGAGGAGACTTATTGTCACTTAGCCTTCAGCAATGACCACTGGGCAACCGGTGTAAAACTGTAAATTGCAGTATTACTGCGACCTATGAGTACTAGGAGAGAAGGGCTGGAGACTTGAGGAGACTTGCATTCACTCAAACTCCAGCGATTACCACCAGGCTACTGGTGTGAGATCGCAAATAATAATAATAATAATAATAATAATAATAATAATAATAATAATAATAATAATAATAATAATAATGGTGTCGGAAAAATTTATCAATTTAGCAAAATTATATTTTTTACTGTTCGTAGAAAAACGACACATTGCAAAATTTCACACAATATTCGACTTCGGATTTCGAAGAAAAAAAAAAAAGAAGCCATTTTATATACTGGGTCTGAAGAACTTGTCAATTGGGGTTTGAAGAGGGTTGGATTTAATTCAGTATCGTTAATCGTTCCCCCGTAAAATGATGGTACTTTTGAGAATCGCAGACGAAATTTTCGAACAAAAATGAAGCCATCTTATCGAATTAATTTTATCTGAAGATCTTGTCAATTGTGTGAAGATATTGAAATATGGTAGAATGTAGTGGAACAAGGCAGTTTTG
This sequence comes from Thysanoteuthis rhombus, assembly GCA_963457665.1. Taxonomy (NCBI): domain Eukaryota; kingdom Metazoa; phylum Mollusca; class Cephalopoda; order Oegopsida; family Thysanoteuthidae; genus Thysanoteuthis; species Thysanoteuthis major. The sequence continues at coordinate 42,403,631 of OY735234.1, forward strand.
TACATTGTTCAATGAAAATAAAACCAAGAATGAAAATAAGTTAAACCATAGTTGTGCTTATTGTGGTTATTTTTTTCGTTAAGTTCGAGCGGGAACAGTGACGAAGTTCGCATTTAAAAATGAATAGAAAACATTTAGATTCTTTAGATATATATCTAACATCTAGCAAATATATTACACATTATCAAATTTGACTTTAATCATTATCTTTTATTCTATCAAAATATTACTTGATTTATCAGAAATATAATTCATTTTATTGAATAAAAACGTTTACTTGTTCTCTTAAAAACCATCTGAATAGCAATATCTGACAACTAGATGCAACCAAAACCATTCAGATTTAGATGACAAACACATAAATTGGCAACTCTGAGCAAGGGAAGGAACTCACACTTCGGTATGTCAGTCAGTAACGGCAATAAGTGCTAAATATGCAAGCACATCAAAATATTCTCCTTTATTTTTACTTTTTTGTTTTTCGAACTCCCTTCCCCAAAGACCGGTCAATTTACAATGTCAGTTTATGCTGAGTCGGTCCCTTTGATTGTGTCTGGTTGTGTTCACGTTTTTTTTATTCGAACTAGTGATCCAACAAAAGGTGAGGGAAATAATTTTTTCATTGATTAGCCCCTCTTCAAACTTTTCTATTGATCATCCCCAACGTGACATGCTACCAAAAGATGTTGATCCTGTGACTGTTTCTATTGTGTGACTGAGCAGACCTGTTTTATAAACAATATGCTTTTGCTTGTGTTTCCTCTGCACCCGTCAATAATGCACTGCACAAGTCCTTTCAGAAAAGTGTATCTGTGTAAGTAAATGTGTCTCCTGACGCGGAAGAGTTCCACCGGAAATCTGGGCATTTCAAATATTCTGACCCATTCATTGTTCTCTCTTATTCGGCCATGTCCGCTCTTCCTGAATCCTCGGACCCCGGGGCTTAAATACAGTGAAATCTGACCAGACAAGATGTCTACTTTTGATAGGAGACCTCGTTTGCGGCAGGCGAGGGAGGACAGCCAACAACCCTGACCAAACCCTCGTTTTCGTACCGGGATGAGTCTATGTAGACGTCTAATGAGCAGAGTTGCCAAACTAGCTATTTCCTGGCTAGATCTGCCTGATTTCTGATAAATCAACGATAGCCAAGACCGGCTCTAGGCACTGCCAACACAATCAGTGCTATGGGGCTTTTGAGCTTGTATCTGAGAGAGTAGTTCTTGAAAACTTTTCAAAGTTTTTAAAACAGTCAAACAAGAAAATTCCTGGAAGTGGAGTCCGTTTTTTTAAGAATAGCAGAAAATGTATCGCTCCGAAGGGTGCCGAAATTTTGCATGCCCAAGGCGCCAGGAACCCTGTCAATTGTCGAACATTTGAACATTTACTCTGCAATGTGTCCTGAACAAACTTTTTTTTGACCCTCCTTCTCTCAAATAAAGTTTTCATGCAGGGTTCCATTTACAATTTAACTTCATGCTAAATTGGCCCTTTAGTTTGTGTTCGGCAGCGTTAACGCTTTTTTTTTTGAAAATGTTTAAGCACACTTCGAATGAGTATATATATATATATATATATATATATATATATATATATATATATATATATATATACTCTTTATACCATTAAGAATTTTTTTAATGTCATTTCAGTCATTTATTTCTCTATATCTATTAATGTAATTTATGTTATTTTCCTCTGTTTTTTTTGTTTTATTCTGACTATGATATTATGATACTATGTGTGAATTTCGGTTGTTGAGATCATCAGTCATTACGTAATCATTTCGGGGATTCAAAAATAAAACCGTTATATCAACATGGCTGCCAAGCAATATTGATCAGATACCACCTTCCTTCAAGTTACAATATTGATATATAGCTTATGTCACACAACATGTTGTTTATTATTTCTTTTAGGGTATTATCATGAAGTATTGTGTATAGATGTTTACTTATAGTATACATCATTAATTCGTTCGGAAACAAAGGTCTTACTTACGTAGGTTACCCAAAAGGTATTTGACGATGAATGATCAATAGATGTAACAACAGATGTGACTCACTTTTCGTTTCACTTCTATTGAGTGTTCACCTACGTGAATATTTAATCCGTTGCGTCGGTTTTATTCTCGGACCGCATCCAAACCAACTTATGATATCTCCAAGAATACTCATTACACAGAAAAACATCTTCGAATTGATTTTTCACAAACATATTCAACCGAAGAAGTTGACAAATTTTTCGCTTAACTCAGAGTTAATTTCTCCACGCCATGCACTAGCTTGCATCCATCAATACTTTAAAATTAATAATATTTTTAATAAACAAATGGAATGTGACCAATTTCACCCATTTTGTAAAGATAGTTATTGCTGTAAGTAAAAATACATACCTGAAAACACTGCAAATAAGAAAGTAAGAAAATTGACAGTAGCCAATTATATCTCTTAAGTTCTATAAGAATAAGGTTCAATTTTCATCAGATTTGTTTCTAAGTTATTACATATATCATTTGATAATTTGACTTTAAATGTGCATATATATATGTATATATATATATATATATATATATGTATATATGTATATAGTAACAGATAGAAAACTCGAGAGTAAACCTCGGTATTTCAATGCATTAGACGTACATTGAAATGCCGTATCGGATTTTTGCTATATCTCTTGTCTGATACTATATTCTTCTCTGACAAAATCTATCTTATCATTCTGAGGCATTGAGCCCTCTCACTAATGATTGTGTGAAAAATTATCACTACCAAAATATTCACCAATGGAAACAAAAACATCCTCGACTTAACAGTCAATTATTCAAATTATATATATATATATATATATATATATATATATATATATATATATATATATATATATATATTCGAAATATATAAGACTTGGCCAATTTTAGCCATTTTAAAGCCAAGAATAACGAATCCTACTTGGCAACACTGCTAATGAGAAACAAGGAAACAATTGTCGGGAGGTCAAAGGGCAATATTCGAAAGACTTACCATTGTAACCAAAGACGAATCTTGATGGTATACTTCCGGTCCCGATGAGGATGTTGTGCTCAGATATGGATGGGGGAAACTATAGCTATCTTCGTATTTCCTTTGACCATTTTGTTTTTGTTTTTAATTCAATTGTTTTGGAGTTCTCTGGCATATTTGTTTTACTTATATGTATTTATATATATATATATATATATATATATATGTTTCATTCTTTCATATCGACATTCTTTTTTTTAAACCCGGTTAATTAGTTAAATTGGATATAGGAAGGGGGAACGGTAGTTTCATCTATATATATCTACGTATAAAATTCAATTATTTTGTATGCAATAGTTTGACATATATATATATATATATATATATATATATATATATATATATATATATATATATACTTTTCAAATTTTGTCATTCTTTTTAACCCAAGTTTAATGACTTTGCATAACGTCTTAGCAGACTAATAATCTTCCCTTGATATAATATATATATTTGTGAGTTTGTGTGTGTTATTAAGAAAAGGATGAAAGTAATATCATATGCCCTGAAAAGTATTTATTCTATTTACGCTGTCTAGACAAAATAATGCATTCACCGTGTGTCGGGATGTCAGTTTAAATATAATATAAAAGTAATATAACGCAATCATAATTTTTTCCGTAGGATTATACATCTATTTCTCAATAACATAATTGTCCACTATGAGAAATAAATGGAGCAGATATGGACAGTGAATGAACAATGTTAGTATTTTGAGACATGGCAGTTATTTGGGCCTCTGCCTCACCGGCAGATTGATTAGCTTAAAGGTTAAGAATGATGCTACGTTGAAGCAGCTAGCTATCGGTCGCAGGTTCGATTCTTGGAGCAGTCCATTTTCCTTAATTGCTTATTTCATTCAAGCTGTCCACACCAAATAATACGATCTGCATGTATTAACGGGGGTCATTTCAAACAGAACCCCTAAGTGATAAAATGCACACACACACACACACACACATATATATATATATATATATATATATATATATATACACGTGTATGTGTGTGAAATGACCCGATTCCAGATTTTTTAGAAAGCTAACACCCCGCTTATAGTTGACCCCATTGCTAAGCCGGATTTTTGTTGTCGGAAATGGAAACATATTGATTTTCGATCAGTGTGCACCTTTTAATGTTTTTTATGAGAGGGTATGACTAATTTGATTTTGGACATTCTGACGTTGTCATTGAGTAATTGTGGGCAATACATTGGCATCTGCTAGAATACATCGTGCTTTCTCTCTGTAGACAAGTCGATGCAAAAGTTTAAACCTTTCTAATCGATAAGGAATAATGGTGCCATAGGATTGTTTTATGTAACCCCAAGTAATATTCTCATATAGGTAGACTGTATTATTATTTGCTGGTTTTGGCTCCTTTGTGTCACTCCAGGCTCAGGTCATGCGTCTCCGTCAACGGTCAAGTGCACCATCTGACATCTGGATCGTAGAGTGGGTCGTACTTGCTTATAAAATTGCTTATACTACAAATGGCGGTGGATAGAATGCCCACCATTTGACAGGGTTGCGACTTTGATATATTCCGAATATATACACCTCTGGGATTGTGTGCCTTCCACTCAACGGAAAAGTGACTTCTGAACCCATGCGTACATATATCTACTGCTGAGTGGAAGTGTGGGAAAGTTGACCGTGAATATTTTTCGATTATCCTGACTCATAGTTTCTGCCGATTCCTTCGGAATAATCGTTCGTCTGCTCTTTGCACAGATTATTTCGAACTTGGGTGAGTTTGTGCCTTTTCAATCTAACTGTTTGGGAATTTTAAGAAACCGTCAGTAAAAATTGTATTCGAAGTCGAAAAAGGTTTCTCTGGTTTCAAAGTGATTGTGATATGCTGGCTATATATAAGGATGTATGTGTCACACGTACAGGCCCACACCAATTGAGATAGAGGGCTGATTATTTGAAATTTCAGATTAAAGTTCTAAGTGTCTTGAACACGAATTCTCATTAGTTTCTCGACCCCCCTCCACACAAATGAAACATTCCATGCAGGGTTTAATTTATAATTTAAGTTTATGTTGAATTGGTTCCTTAGTTTGTGTCTGGCAGCATTAACGTTTATTTAGAAAAAAAATCCAACGTTTTAGAGTTCCAACAAAAGACGAGGAAACCAATTCAATTATTGCACCTCTTTTTTAATAGACCCCCCCTCCCCAACACGTCATTCGGCCAAAAGACGTTGGCCACGAGACGGTTTCTGGTGAGTGACTAACCAGACCTGTATATTTATTCATTTTACGTTTTTCCCTTCCGTCCGTCTTTATTCTTACCCAAGTATAATGATTCTCAATAACGTTTTCATTCAGAAAGGCATGAATCCATCTCTCCTTCCCCAGCCATTGTGAATGATTTATCAGACAGGGCTTTTTAGCCATGGTTAGCAACTAGTCTACAAGACGGACAAGTCTGATTCCAAACCAGCCTGGAGAAGGATGGGCTTTATCACGTTCGCCCACGACGTACCCATAATGAAATCATCTGCGGGATCCCAACAGTCTATTCACTAGATTATTGGGTATAAAAAACTACAACCTCTCCTTGATACTATGAAATTTCACAATAACATACGACAGCTACCCGGAAAGTATCAAGCCATATAATATAATTGAGAACAAATAGTCTTCGTAGGACACTCATACCTTATTTCTCTTCAAAGTACGTCCCTATCACTTTTCAAAATTCTCTTTTTGGAACGGCAACAGATGTCTAATCACGTTCTCTTTAATTTCATCCCCGATCTAAAACCACTTTTGGAAAAACCAGTTGTCTCAGGGAGCTAAATATGCACCGTAGGAGGGGTGATAGACGGGGATGATGTGATGTTTTGCCAGAAAAAAGCCAATGGGCGCGAGGAATGGCTTGCTGAAATAATAACGGGTTCCTTTACTGAATGTTTTTCTTTCAGGTCGAAACAATCGGTGATGCGTATATGTTAGTGTCCGGTGCTCCGGTACGGATTGAGAATCATCCAAGCCAAATATGCAACATGGCACTGGACATGATCGAAGCAATTGATCGAATCGATTGTTCAGATATTGGAGAAAGAATCAAAATACGAGTTGGTAAGTAATGTTACCCTGGAAAAGATTCTATCTATCTATCTATGTCATTCCGTTAATATATGTGTATGCATCTATCTATCTATCTATCTATCTATCTATCTATCTCATTCCGCTAAAATGTATGTATGTATGTATGTATGTATGTATGTATGTATCTATCTATCTATCTATCTATCTCATTCCGCTGAAATGTATTTTTGTATGTATGTATGTATGTATGTATCTATCTATCTATCTATCTCTCTCTCTCTCAGTCTTTTCATATCTATCTATCTATCTATCTATCTATCTATCTATCTATCTATCTATCTATCTTATTCTGTTCATACGTATGTATGTAATTATGCATCTATCGATCTATCTCATTCCGTTAATATGTATGTATGTATGTATGTATGGATATATGTATGTATGTATGTATGTATGTATCTATCTATCTATCTATCTATCTATCTACCTCCCTATCTTTCTATCTATCAATATTTATCTATCTCTGTCAGTTCATATCTATCTATCTATCTATCTATCTATCTATCTATCTATCTATTCATATGCATGATACATTGGTTTGAGACAATGTGTAGTCTAACAAACATGATGTCATCGAAGTGCTTTTAGCCTAAGGTTAATTAGTCTGTTTTGGCGATTTTTCACCAAATTATACATAAATCATCATTTGTGCTCATGATAACCGCCGGCGATGCAACGGGTCATGGACTAGTTAGAGAGAATAACTGGGTTCTCTACTGTGGATAACCCAAGTCAAATATGGAGGCTATACAGAAAGGAAACCAAACCTCCTGGACAGTATACCAATGTGTACTCACTACAGTTTGGTTGTGTGGCACTGACTGACCTTTTGTAGGAAAACAAGAACGGAATTCTGATGATATGTCTATGCACCAGGGGAAGGGGAACAGCGAATGGTGTGGGGTCACTGAAAGGGAATCTACGATTAAGTGGAGACCTCTGACAGATTTACAGCGGATAAATGAATACCACTGTAAAGGAAACCGTGGATAGGATAGGGGGGCCACTCAAAGAGAAACTGCGGATAAAGGGGACTGCTAGAGGGAAAACAGTAAGTTATAAAAAGCAATTTTAATCTGTAATTCCATGTTTGTGAATGCTGATGACGTTACTTTACCTATCGCAAGAATTGATTAAAAAAATGAGTGAATGATTGTTCTTTGATGACGTCAGTTAACCAGCGAATGACCAACCTTACAGAGATGTGTGTATGTGTGTGTGAACAAATCAAGAAACTGAATTACTCCATAATTAATTTGCATTTGAGCTACGCATGCGCTGTGCGTTTGGCGATTATTTTTTCTTACACATTGAGAAGCTGCATTCTGAGACCGTAGCCCTGACCCCCTTGGTGTTTTGAATACGGAAACCCTTTTGATAATTTTCATTCTTACCTTTTCTTTTTTTTTTTTTTCCTTGGTTCACTAGGTGTCCACACAGGTCCCTGTGTAGCCGGGGTGGTTGGAGTTAAAATGCCGCGGTACTGTCTGTTTGGAGATACAGTAAATACGGCGTCCCGGATGGAAACAAATAGTCAGGTAAGAAACTCTATCAACCATTGTTACCCACGATTAAGCAAAACCTAATCCTGATGCAGATTCACGGAGGGAGTCTTGGTGTCTAGACTCCACGCTTACAAGAGACGAACTCAATTAATTGAAAAGAAATAACCATTCAGATATTTTTATTACAAAGAACGAATCAAATAATCCCAGGTTATGAATTATCCTTAAAAACAAAAATGGATAATTTTGTTTTTCATCTTTTGTAAGTAAGATGACTTCTGCCTTAATCTGTGTCGATTTCTTTTTTTGCATCATTCCAATGGTAAAAAGCTTCTTGATTTTTTTTTTTTTGGTTTCTGTAAAATTATGGACGTTAGATTTTGGTGAAGACTAATGACAAAGGCCGTGATATGACTGCCTTATACTATCGCTATATATAGCCTGTTGCTCTCAGCAATATTTCGTCGGAATAAATAACTGCTTTCTGTTGCTGTGTTGAATGGAGACGTGAATCTGAGAATGAAGGGTTGTCTCTTAACTCAATATCAGTAATAGTACAAAAAGAAAAACAAAAAAAAAAACGTCTTTCTGTGGGAAAAAAAGGAAGAAGTACCGGAAAAATGGAACGTTTGTGGTCGAAATAAAAAGAAAAAAAAAAGATTAAGTATGAATTGAGAGAAGACGCAGAATATCGGATATTCTGAAAAAAAAAAAAGCCACAAAGAAAATCTGAATAACAGTTTCTGGCGCCAAGAGTCTACAACAACGGGAATAAGTGGAAGATAATGAAGAAAAAAAAAAGTGGTTTACTTAATTTTTTCTAATCAAAAACCAACTTTCCCACTCAGCAAGACAAAGACAATACTTTTGAGAAGTGTCGGTGGTTGCGCAATTATTAGCGCGGAAGATGGAATCGGCGAGCTAAGTTAAAACTCTGATCTGAGAAATCTACGTCCTCCTTGTGTTGTTTCCCTTCAGAAAGGCATGAATCCATTTTCTCCCCCAAAACTACAGGTGACATAGCGGATCAAGTAAGTGACGCCATCTGGGATGCTGATCACCACTCAGACAATTCAATTCACTGCAAACTTCAAAGGACTTTTGAAGTCTAGCAGACTCAGAGAAACTTGTGATATTTGGGGCCCGTGCAGGGGTGGTTGAAGTCGTTGCCAGCGTAAGAGCAGAATTTTTTAACTTCTTTCCGATACTGATGGACATGGAATGGATCGAATAGTTTTCAGAAGAGAGGCTTTTCCCAATCGTTATGACGAATTTCTCTTACTATTCTGGCGCCACAAGTTAACGGATAAGAGGTGCAAGTTACCAGGCAGCCAACGGAACGGAAAATGTGATCGGTGAACCGAGTTCGAACTCTGGCTGAGGCAGTTTGTGCTAACTCCGCATTTATACCCTCGATAAAGGCAAGTATCCATCATTGGCTCCCATTCAACACGTCATGGGTCAGCGTGGCAGGACAAGGCCCATCACCACCCACGTGTTACACTTACTGAGAGGAGCTTATGTTAAACAACGGACCTTAAAAAAGGGCTGATAAAAAAGTCTACAGAGACCAAAATAAGCGAGAGATAAGAAAATAACGGTATCTATTTTATTTTTTTAATTAAAAGAAACATTAAAAAAAATTCTCACACGTTGAGACAAGGCATGATTTGAATAGTTTTGAAAAGAGGGGGTGTTGCTGGTTGGTGAATTTCCCCAGTTGCGCTGAAAACAGTCACCATGTTGACTTTCTGAAAACGAGGCTGGACTTATAAGAAGAGCAGAAACAAGAAATTGAAACAGAGGTTCTATTGATACGAACAACTGTCGCAGCCAAAAGAAAAAAGAAAAGAAATGAAAAAAAGGAAAGAAAAAAGAAAAGAAAAAAAAAGAAAAGAAAAACGTTATCAGTGTTTCCGGATGATGCAAGCTACGTTGATGTTTTTAGCCAGTTGCCAGCAAACAGGCTTCAAAGGAAATGAACGAACGTTAAAAACATAATGACTTTTATATACAGTGGGTGCAAAAAATATCTGATACCTTCCAAAAAGTTCATTTTTAATATCCTTGTAAAGCTCAAAATTTGATATAATTTTCACTAAAATTTGAAAAAAAAACATATTGATACAAGATTGAATTTTCAAAAGTTATGTAAAAAAAATCTATGGTCCGAAATTTGTCAATTTTGGAGTTGCATAAGTATATTAAAACAAATCTTCTTGTTTTAAAACGAACCTTTTTTAGGCAACAGACTCGTACATTGGGCACTTTGCAATTACTGCATATATACAGGGTGTCTCAAAAGTCATTATACGCTCTTTTGAAAAAAACCCAAATGGGCTGGAATGTTTGAAAATCGGTGCACATGAACGTGAAATTTAAATAAAATTTATTTCTCTGACAGACTCCTTCACGTGAGCCAACTTCTCTGTAACACTTCAAACGAGTTAGCGATTGACACAGGCATTCCTGACATCAGTTAACATTTCGAGTGGAATGTTTGTTCAACAATTTCGGGTTCTTGTCTTGAGTCCTCAAAGGTCACTTGATCTTACTGCGTAAACTTTATTCTTGGTGTATCTCCTTCCCTCGAAAATAAATCCCTGACCCTATCCCTTGTCAGGATTCGATTTTGCACCTCAGTTCTATTGATGTTATCACCATAATAGCAGATAGATGTTGAGCTAGAGTGTCAGGAGATTCTTCAGACATAAGAAAAGCGTGAATCAAAGCTTCATATTTTGATCCTAAGTACTTAATTCGGGAAAAAAAATTGACCAAAATTCCTTTGTAATAAGTCGTCGTAATAACTTAGAAAATTGAAAATCGTGGAAAAACTGTATAATTCATACTGTGAGTGGCGAGACTATCAAAAACTGGATTTAGGCTCACAAATTAGTTGGGTGATTCTGATTGATACAAGATGATGGGCTTTTTTTCAAATTTCATTTTTTTTACAACCCCAAACGGCAAAAGAACCCCAAGAAAATGCTTTGTTCGTCGGGGGAAATTTCTCGAAATGCTTTCCAGAGTATGGCAGTTTGCACTAAAAAGATTGTTTTATATTTCAGGCGATGAGGATTCATATAAGCGAATGTACGATGACGCAATTAGACGAAGGAGTTTACGACGTGGAGGCGAGAGAAGTTATCACAGTCAAGGTAGATATTATATTAGCTTAGCATTGGCTTAGCCTGGCACCTGCAGGCTCAAACCTCACTTCTACTCCTATTCAGACTTAAGATGATTACTGCAACTTTTGTTTATATAACAGATAAAAGGAATTATGAAAAAAAAATATGCGTTTTTTCTGTATAAATCTATTCATGTATAAGAATGAAAGAAGCCCGTGCGTTCTTCTACGTTAAATATTCGTTGGTCTCTAAAAATTTGTTTATTTAGCTCAAGCAGTAAAACAGTCTCCTGGCGATCAGTTGGTCATGAGTTCAAATCACAATAGGAAACCATGCGTTTTACATATCGGCTTACACCTCTCATTTTAGTAGGGATAGTACTTGTTGATGTTATCGTGAGAAAACAGTCAACTCCAGAATTTTTTCAGAAGTTTGTCAACATTTTTTTTTTATGGACAAAGCTCTATGAACAACCTATGGGCTAACGTAAGATGTTTGTTTTTTTACGTATTTGCGAATGCTTTTTCTTACGACACGTTTTTGTTAATTGCGAAAACAAAACAAAAAATGAATATCGACATAAAAAATAGTTCAATTAACTTTTATTACTTATTTCTTATATTTCGCAAACCTTAAATGGGAATCTTCATCAAAATTAATCGCAAGTTTGATTTTTTCAACGTATTATTGTCAAACACTTGGAGTTGACTTTATTATCGCAAATTTGTCAAACATGGGAATTTAAGATTTTCGAATTTAAGATTTTCGAATTTAAGAGATGAATAAGAGAGAGAGAGAGAGAGAGAGAGAGAGAGAGAGAGAGGGAGGGAGGGGGAAAAGAGTGATGCTATGACGCCATGATGTATTGTCAGACTCCTTCTGTTTGAGTTTCGACTTTATTTTCGTTCATCACAACAAAGACAATGATCTCATCGAAAGTCAGTGACGTCATGACGGCACTAATAAGATTTACGTACGCAAAAATCGATGACGAATTCACTTTCCTGAGTCAGGTCGACTTGTTTTATTCCAGGAACTACTAACAAAGGAATTGAAATGAGACACGTAGTTTTGGAATGATACTTTATGGAGAGATGAATTCCGTTTTGTTTACCTTTTAGATTTTAATGAAGCAGCTAAGCTTGTTCTTTATTATTTTTCACACACACACACACACACACACACACACACATACACACACATATATATATATATATATATATATATATATATATATATGCATACTAAAAATTTGGGAGAGAAATCACTCAACACGTGTTTCTTGATTCAACCATTTGTTAAGAGTGGTGAATTATTTTCATTTTTCACTTTATTACTTTAAAATCAAATGACAATGACCAAACCCAAAACCAGTGACATCATTCGAAAATTATAGTAGCAGAGTGACGTACACAAAGACTGTTGACAAATTTACTCCCTCTACCAAAGCCGAGCCCAAGCCGCCTCGTTTTGTTAAAGTTTGCGGATCCCATTCGAACTACTTATGAAGGGCTTGAGATGAGATTCGTAGTTTTGGAATGATATTGCGTGGAGGAATGAATTCTGTTTTATTTACCTTTTAGATTTGGATGGAACGAGAGTATTTGACCCTAGCAGAGCCAAGCTTGTCATTCTTTTTTTTTCGTCCGTTAATCTTGACGTACTTTGTTCTCGTTGTCTATCTCCCATTTGTTATTATTTCATTTCGAGGTTCTTTGTTTCTCCATTCGATAAAATGCACCCCATGACCCTGTTTCAAGAAAACCTTGATCCATTCCATCAGCCTCTGACGGACCCATTCGCACACAATGGATCTCCAAGACTCACTAATCTGCTCTGAAATTCGCTTTCAACCCTTGAAGTTCTCTCTGTTAAATGCTGAGTAGCATTTGAAGCTGACCGATCGCCCTTAGTAGCTTTTTTTGCTGAAGTTCGATACATTATAACCCTCTTTCCTTTCTCACTCATCGACGATTTCCCACATGTAAAATCTCTGATTTATAAACCCCCGGGTTACTGCTGGGAAATGATCTGTTTTTGTTATCACAAAGTAAAGTTCTTAAATTAAGACCAGATGTAAACTTTGTTATCACAAAGTGAATTTCTTAAATTAAGCCCAGATGTAAACACAACGCAAATACCTGTTTTCCCAAATAGAAATTTTTTTAATCCATGATAATGATAATTATAAAGTAAAATGAAAAAAAAAAATGAATGAAAGAAGTATACGGTGTAGTGTGACGTAAAAAATAAATTCTTCTTTCTCCGCCCACTTGCTTTTTCCTTCCTTCCTTCCTTCCTTACGAAAGCGATGAGCTAATTCAAATTTGGTCTGAACGAAAAACTTTTTGCAATTCATAGCACTGTCGACTTTCGTCGCAGTTATTGGCGGGCTGTGATAATCACGTGACCGCTATGTACTTTTCCATCAAGAAAGGTTACCGAAGTACACCCATTTCTTTTTATTAGATTATTGTTGCTCGCGTATCGTTGCGATAAGAAGCCAGAAATAATTGAGACGAAGCTAAATAGTTGTATAATAATCAGTAATTATGATTTATACTTAATCAAACAAAAATGAATAAATTGGTTGACCGTTACTGACACTACACGGTAATTCTAGTGAAGGAAGCTGACCTTTGTATAGTTGCGTCAATTTGGCCTCACTCCAGCATAGAGGGACGTGAGTTCAAGTCTCAGTGGGAGCCTATTCATTATTCTGATATCTGATATTCATTTACTCATCGCTGAAGGAAGCTGAGCTTTGTATAGCTGGAATAAAACATTGAGATGAAGATCAATAGCAATATAAAGCTATTGTTAACAAAAATGCTGCAGAAGAGTTGGGGTTAAATGATTAGTTTAAGAGCCTGATTGGGATTGTTGTTTGCCACGAGTTCCCGTTGTTCAGATGGCAAGAGCGGTAGGACGTTAAGCAATCCATACTTCGGTATAGATGGACGTGAGTTATAGTCTCAATGGGAGCCTATTCTTTATTCCGATTCCTGCTGTTTATTTACCCACGACTGGAAGAGATCTTTTATGTATTGCTGCGATTAAAAAAACAAAGACAAAAAAAATCGAACAAAAAAAAACAAACAAAAACAGCCGAAATTGAGATGAAGGTAAATAGTTGTATAAAACTTGAATCTTGGATCAGTCTAATTTTGTAATTGTACAGGCTGGTACTGTATCAATATTAAGCAGTGCCCTTACGTTGGCCACAGCTTCAGTCCTTCCTGATTGGGCTCTAAATATCGTCTTATTACTTACTCAGACTCTTTCCAATATGTGAAATAGACTGATGTCACTTACTTCACCTAGCGTTATTTTATCCATAGCTAGGGGACAGATAGTTTCATGCCTTCTCCTAGGGCATTCGAGTGAACTGAACGTAGATTTTCAAAGCCGGGTCGTCAACACTGCTTCCACTCTTCAGAGCTTTATCCGTCTGACCACTCTATACCTTTACTGCTCTGGAAAAAGATGTTGCTTTGACCAACTTAAAAAGATCATGTCAATTTGCTTCATCTAAATTTATTAGTATCTCTCAAACTATATCTATTCGGTCGAATAGATATACTTTGAGAAAAACAAATAAGTTAAGGTTTGACAAATAAGAGTATTTTTTTCAAATTAGATAACGTAACACTTTTTCCAGTGTTGGTCAAGTATTAATTTTTTTTTCAAGTACGTTAAATTTTTAGGGTAGCAAGTTGGTCTCTCCTAGTGATAATAAAAACAACTTTTAATTGGTCTCGTAATCATATCACTTTTCGTAGAGAAATAACTTGATATTTCGTTTCCATCTTTACATATTCATTGTTTTATATAGTAATGTTCTGTTTTTTTAATTTCTATTTTGCAGGGAAAAGGGGGAATGCATACTTATTGGTTGAATGGCAAATTGAGCGCAGAAAGAATTCAGGAAAATTTGGTCGAAAAGCAGGAAGACACACCGAAATGTGCAGCTGAGTGCATGGTGGTAGCAATTCCCCATGAAGTATCAAGGCACCAGGTCATGCCTTCGTGTGAATTTAATAGAACGTCTCTTTCAACCTCAGAAAAGGATAATTTTGACAGTCGATCTCTATATTCACCGGTCACTTACGAGGCGGCCACGCGTCGACGGAGTTCCTCTCGTTCTATCAAATACTCTGTCAGTTCAGTCAAAAATGTCAGAGATTCTTGTACTGAGAAAGAGAATTCAGCCCAGACAAACTTTTCTTCGGTGGTCCCTAATCCGGACAGTGTCGATTCGTCGCAGGCTAATTCAACCGCCTGCTCCTGTCCGCTGTCTCTCAAAGGTGACTACGTCAAATCAAAAAACGCAGGGAAGAACGGAGACCATAATCGCAATCAGCATCATCGCGAAGACTTGAGCCAAACTGCAAAGTTTGGTCAGAACCTTCTGAAATCAGAATTTGGAATCAGGAATGGGTCGCCCAAAAAGCCTCTCAGCAGAAGCTACAAAAGTAGCCGCCTCTGTATGATCTTGTAAAACAAGACATTTATGAACATCCAAAAAAAAACAACAAAAAAAA
Organism: Thysanoteuthis rhombus; assembly: GCA_963457665.1. Lineage (NCBI taxonomy): Eukaryota > Metazoa > Mollusca > Cephalopoda > Oegopsida > Thysanoteuthidae > Thysanoteuthis > Thysanoteuthis major. The sequence continues at coordinate 42,419,000 of OY735234.1, forward strand.
ACAAAGATTAATTTGGAAGCTAGTGTGTTTTGACCTATCAACTGCGGATGACGGATATATTCGTCAGTGCAGTTCTATGGCTAACTCATTGAAATCTTTGTTTTATTGTGATCGATGGCAAGCCATTTCTATCTGTGAATCAGGGCTTTAATCTTGCAATGGATTTATTGCAATGAATGAGTTGCAATCGATTGTCTTGCAATGGACAAGGGCTTTTATCTTGCAATGGATTAGTATTACTCTTTACCACCTTCCGCAGTTAATGGGTTGACAGTGGTTCCACTTGCTAAACTCGCTTTTTAGTGTATACTTTGTTGACTGTTGAGAACTTCACAGATCTGGAAAGAAAGAAAGCAAGATAAGAGGGACCAGATTTTGACCAATCAAGTCGAAATGAAGTTTCGTAGAAAATTTAATATAAATCCATGCTTCAGTTTTAGAGTTACGAAAAATTGAATACTCGATTCTTATCTGGTTCCAATGACTTGAAACACTTTTATGCTTCATCTTAAGACTCTGATAAAACGATTTCTATCTTGAGGAGGACGCCAATCAATCACTTAATCCATTGTTCTTTCTTTGAATTCAATCGGAAACTGAGCTGGTTGGATGGAGAAATTGCTGTTCTGGACATTGTTTATAGTAACAGTCCTGAATGGCCTATGGATACCTTTAGACTTAGGACTGATGGTCCCATGCTCCTTGATTTTTGCAGATAATGCAATAATTCGCCGTCGAATCTACGTCTTACTAGATCAACCTAACTGGGCAGGATATCATTCAACCTTCAACATTCGACTGTGATCTATCTTGTTGCGTCTGTCCTGAATCAGTGAGCACTCCCTACCTCCTTCGATCTTCAATCTCAGATGATCCCAGACACCACTGGGAGCAGCAATCAGATTCAACGTTGTGCATTTTTAGCGAATTAAAATGTTTTCCGAAATGGATAGCCCGTTTGGGACAGGATCGTCAATTAAGACGTGGTTTTTACAATTATTCGATTCTGGAAGTCACTCTCTAATTCGAAAATTTAAAAAAAAAAGTGTCTCAATTGGCAGCTTTGGATTTTTAAACATAAAAAAATAAAACCTGAATACTATCAACACTGTAACCACAAATAAAAACGACCCCCCCCCATCTAAATTGGAAAACCTGATTGGGGTCAACAGATAAAGATATTTAGAAAATGGAACCATTGTTAAAATTACTTTAGAAATCAAATATACTGAATCTTTTTCCCCTGTCCATATCTGTTATTGATTGTCGAACTTAATTTGAGACGAGGAGACGATTGCTTGACTCATTAACTGCAAATGACGAGAATTTCCAAGTTCTACGATTAACTCGATAAAATTTCCATTTTATTCTTTTTGATGGCAGGCTACTCAGTTTCATTTCTGAGTCGGAGCTTTTATCTTGCAATGGATTATTTGCAATAGATTTCAATGGACAATTACTTTGACCTTGCAATCATCTTGCAATTACCACCGTCCACAGTAAATGGGTTGCAGACAACAAACAGGAAAAGAAACCGTGGTATCTTGAAATGATTGTATGATACATTGGACAAAATGACGATTCGCGTAGCAAATTCAGGCTAATAAAAAAACAATTAAAAAAAAACAAACAAATAAGAGTGATCATAAAGAGCCTGATCATATAAAACCGGGTGTGTCTTGGAAGGTTGGCAAAAGGTTCTGGGTCAAATGTAGAATCTGGCCTTAAATATTGATTCAAGTCAAAAGTGTACTTTTTCAGATTACACCGTAATCGATATTTAATTTGATCTGATCAAAATGAGGATTAAAAATAAAATTCAGACCCCTAGAATTACATAAGAGAATATTGTGAATAAATAGCATCACGAAATTTGAAATACTTATTAATTAAATTAAATTTTGAATACGGTGTTGCGTGAAAATTGGCACCTCTGACTTGGCTCAATATTTGGGTCTGAATTCTAAATTTTATCCAATTTTTATTTTACCTGTTAACACAGGTCGGTATAACTATAGTTATACGATTTTATCTACTCTTAAAAACACAGTTGTTCCCATGACCGACAAATTTATTAGTGTAAATATTCAATCAACTTTGCAAAAAGAGTGCAATTATTTTTTATTTATACCGGCTGTCTTTGTGTAGTTGAGATATTTAATTACTTTCTATAAGATAAAAATATCAGACCAAAATGCTTATGAAAACAGACTGTTGTGTCCCTTTATACAGACTATGTAGTTCATTGTATATGTTAGGTTTTTATTGGTTTTTGTCTGTATTAGATAGAAACATCTGACAGAATACAAAACAAAATAATAAATGTATTGTTGTGTCTCTTTATAAAGACTGCCTGTAAAGTCCTTGTATATGTGGGGTTCTAAGCAGCTTCTCTTTTATATGAGATAGAAATATTAGAAAACAAGTTTATTGTTGTGTATTTTTTGCAGGCTACCTATGATTAAAAAAAAAATTACTTTCTATGAGATAGAAATATTAGACCAAATGATTATGAAAGCAGAGCTATCGTTGTGTCTCTTCGCATGCGCTGTCTATAAAGTGCTTGTATGTGTGGAACCTTTGATAATTTTCTTCTGTATCAGATAGAACCAACAGACAAAATACAGAACCAAAAAGAAAACCCCAAAAATTCATTGTTGCATCTCCTTATACAGACTGTCTAAAACCCTTGTACGACTTGGATTTTTGATAACTTCCCTTCTGCATGACAGAAATATAAAATAAAACAAACACCCAAAATACTAATGAAAGCATAATAATTATGTCTTGATAGAAGCTTCTCGTCTATAAAGGATGTTTATACTACACCAAATTTAAATGAAGAACAGATTTACTATTGTGTCCCTTTATACAGTCTTTATAGAAAGCCATTGTACGGTTGACAGTTTGCCCAACTTCTCTCTTATATGAAACAGAAATGCCAGACTAGATGCAAATGGAAGCAGATTTATTAAAGACACAGCAGACTAGCTAACACAGTCAACAAATTAACAACCATAGCGTCAAAATTTGAAGTAATGTAAAAAAAAATCCCATTAAGAAAAAGAATTGGTCAGAATAAATTCTACTTATGACATCACTGGTGTTTCCACAGAAAACATATAAAATAGAGCGAAAAAGACAAAGCAAACTTCAGAAACATCCGAATTCTGGTAATCTAGATGTTATTGATAAACCCATCAAAATAAAACCCAAAAGCTTTATTTTCCAACAATGGAAAAAACAAAAATAAATGAATAAAAAGAAACATTTTTAGAAGTGTTCTAGTGGAATACTGATGCCAATTTTCAAGCTTGTAGACAAAACGGTATGGCCAGGAGTGCTGAAAGTAACAAACAGGCAAGCAAGCAAGCTAATAAATAAAAACACGCTGATATATATATATATGAAAAAAGATAGAACCTTTAATCATCTTTGATGGCTACGGTCATTCAATACAGTAATGGAACCAATAATTTTTGTCGTATCCATCGATTTAAAAAAAAATGCAAGGCTTAATACGTGTTTGATGTTCACTGGATATGTTAAATGGTTCAACAGGACAAAAATAAATATGCAAATTTTTCCTTTCTTTTCTTGTCCTTTTGCCAGACTATACTAAGTTTTATAACCGATTCACTGCCAAGTATATTTTTGAATGCTGTAGCTCTTGTGTCAGCTTTCCTTAGAGAAAAATTGATGAAAATAGAAAGTATTCATTGCACTTTTAAAACATTTTGCTCTCAAACAAATCAATTATTATACACATCAGAATATTAAAATAAATTTAATCAATACGTACAGTAAAGTAGAATATTTTAGTAATTTAAACAAGTATGAGATATACATAGATCTGTACGTAAGGTTATCTTACGTTTAGTACTTCTGTTTTTTTACATTTGTTTTTTTCGCCGTTTTGCACCTTGCGAACATACTTCACCCCGTGGCGCTGAACTGACGACATGCTAAGACGAGTTATTTCGTCCATGGTAGCAAAGTGGTTAAATAGTGTTGTTCTGGACTAAATTGCTTTCATTTGCATTTTGGACAATAATCGTTTTTGATATTGAAGTGAAGTTATTCCAAATCAGAATCGCATTAGGATTTCGTCCCATGTATGAATGTAAATATTAACAATAGACAACACACACACACACACACACACACACACACACACACACACACACATACAAACGCCCACATAGACCCCCCATATATATATATATATATATATATATATATATATATATATATATATATATATATATATGCATCTTTTTCATATACGTGCGTGTATATATTGCAGGGGTGCCCTCTATAGAACAATGGCCAGCAAGCTAGTTTTCAATGGATTGGTGTATTTCTAAAGTTAGATAATTAGCAAGGCCTTTTCATCATATTCAATCCCTATCCTGTCTGTAACACTAACCTCAACAATTCCTGACCAATGACAATCCATTTTCCTGAACTTCAATGCATTTTCTAGTTAAATGATTAGCGTATATATTATACACATAACAAACGTGTTCTAATAGTAATGCTCACCTTAATTCTTGACCGAAGTCGATTTATTTATGAAATACAATGAATGTCTTCAGAGGAAACTTTAGCAATGCATCTACAGGACCCATACAGTGTGTCTCAAAAGTAACGTCCGATTTGTCCCAAAATGATTTCGTTGATAAAATAAAAAAAATACACCCATATAAAATTTAGCAATATACAGAAGACTTCTATGACGCTAAGGAACGCAACGAACAGGCTTTCATTCATGCAACTGACATAGTAAAAAAAAATTTCATTAACGTTCTAATGACGTAATAAAGATATTAAATTTAAAGAACAATGTAAAAGTATAAAATGTAATAAAAACCAAAACAAAAAAATAATGAAAATCCGTTCGTGGTCAACAAAACGCAATTCTCCTTGCTCACCGCAATACAAATCTCTATTTTCCACGTCTATAAAAATGCAATGTGTATAGGAGGCTATTCTCCAAGCTGACTGCAATGCAAATCTCCATTATCCACATATATAAAATGCAGTGTGTATAGAAGGCTATTCTCAAAGCTTACTGCAATGCAAATCTCTATCATCCACGTCTACAAAGTGCAATGTGTATAGAAAACTATTTTCTAAACTCACTGCAATACTAATCTCTATTATCCATGTCTTTAAAATGCAATGTGTATAGAAGGCTATTCTCCAAGTTCGCTGCAATGCAAATCTCTATTATCCACGTAAGTAAAATACAATGTGCATAAAAAGCTATTCTACAAGCTCAGTGCAATGCAAATCTCTGTTATCCAAGCCTATAAAATGCAATGTGTATGGAAGACTATTTTCTAAGCTCACTGCAATGCAAACCTCTATTATCCACGTCTATAAAATGCAATGTGTATAGAAAGCTATTCTACAAGCTCACTGCAATGCAAGTCTCTATTATCCACGTCTATAAAATGAATTGTGTATAGAAGGCAATACACCAAGCTGACTGCAACACATACTCCATTATCCACGTATATTAGATGCAATGTGTATAGAAGGCTATTCTCTAAGCTCACTGCAATGAAAATCGCTAATATCCACGCATATAAAATACTATGTGTATTCAGATATTTCATACCATGCCGTCATTTTTGGTGGTAAAGTTAATGTAGAATCAGATAAACATTAAAGCTTAGATGAAACGCTTCGCATTTGCTTATATGTGACTGCAATCTGTTTCGATCCATTTATTCCGCTAATCTACTCAAACTCTGAGAGAGGTCAGTGTCTATAGTGCAGGGTTGACAATTAGGGTGTGATTTTTCAATTTTTTTGCTTTATCGAACATACATCTATAAGTAAGGTTATCTTACGTTGTTCATTATTGAATTCAAAAAATCAACAAAAAAACAAAAACAAAACATCCCAGTAAGTCACTGTGGACTTTAAAACCCGAAACAATATTTTTAAAATCCAAATATCGTAACATTTAACTCACAAATTATTAAAAAAAACAACTAACAAATTAAAACAGAGAGTACATCTGAATTGACCACACAGCTATAATGGAAATCTTTTCTTCAATTTTGGTTTTCAATTCCTCTATGGGGGCTTTCCTTGTACTATTAAAACACGTTCTTTAGGACTCTCAACAGATCTAGGGGATTTAAGTCAGGCGATCATGGTACCACGTTGTCCTAACCAATGACTTTCCAGATTATCTTCAAACCAGTAGTTATTTTGGTTATAAATTGAGTGTCATTCTTGAGACGAATTGAGTTTTACTCCTGGGACGAATTGTGCGCTACTTTTGGGATAAATCCTGCTGGGTGTTCGATGGTACCACGTCGTCAAAATTAGTGACTTTCCAAATTATCTTCAAGCCAGGTGTTATTTGGGTACAAATTGAGTGTTACTTTTGAGACCAACAACTGTTACCTCTACGACAAATTGAACATTACATTTGAGAATAGCCCTATTCTGTCGATAAATGAAGTTGAAGCGTCCATCTCTTTAGAGTATTTGGGATACATACGTCTATCCCGATTCCTGTTGCCTAGAGATCCTTGCAAGTCTAGAGTCTGCTCGAGAACGGGACCTTATTCATACAAGTTTTTCTTACCACATTTTGGCATTTAATCACACAGCTTAGAATGTACTCAATTAGCGGCTGAGTGCACCGCAAAATTTGCCTCAATGAAGGGTATTCCATACTCTTTGCTCATATTAAACCCAGGACCTGTGTGAGATGCAGATGTGCTTATCATTACGCTATCTGAGCGGATATTTTTCTGTCAATAACGCTTGCCTTAATTCCTGACCTCTGACAATCCCCCCTTCTTGATCTTTAATGCATTCCTATAGAAAAATGATCGCGGTGCATTTGCATTCTAAATATAACAACTTTATTCTATCAGTAAAGCTTGCAATAATTCCTGACCACCGACAATCCTTCCCTTCCTTATTTTAAACGCATTTTTATAGTGAAAACGGTAACAATACATTTACATTGTACATGTGATAGTTCTTACCTGTGTAAGCTGTTCGCCTTATTCCTGACCACCAACAATCCTTTTATTCTTCATTTTTCAATTCGCAACACACATACTGAGAATCGACGCTTACTACAATATTCATACGAGAAAAATGAATGATTAATATGTAATTAATATGGACTGTAATCATTTTCGATGATTTATCTACTATATACTCGTAATGATAATCTAATAGGTTACTTGCAGGACATATGTATATGATAAATATATTTGTATGGACTTATGGATGATCCGACTATATGAGGGTAAAATGACGACATCAGAAGACATTTTAGGACGGACGATTCCTTATTTCAACGTTTCGCTCATATCGTGCTTTATCAAGAAAAAAAAGCTCACTATGAGTGAAATGTTGAAGTAAAGAACTATTTATCTTGAAAATTCTTCTGATATTGTCATTTTACTCTAATATATATATATATATATATATATATATATATATATATGTGTGTGTATGTGTGTGTGTGCTTGTTTGTGTGTGCATGTGTGTAGGAAAAATGACGATACGGAAAAGTGAAAGACGACTTACAATTCAAATGTTTTATTGAAGATATGTATTGAGATGTAATAAGTACTCTCAAGTCTTTTCGCTTTCTATATTGTCAAGTTTTTCACAATACTCTGTCAGATATACGCCCCTCCTTTATCTCTCTCTCTCTCTATATATGTATATATATTAAATCAACATTGGTACCTATTTCATGTAAATATAAAATAAATATCATTTAAACAAATGATTTCGGAAGTACCAATTATCGTATTCATAAACCATTTTGTGTTGCAAAGATTTTAAGTATTGTTCTTCGTAGAAACAGGCTGGTTCTTCTTTACTCCGGATTCTTAGGTGCAAATATTTTTGCAAACATTGTGGATTCATCGGGCATTATTTGTGAATCCTTTTGCTTAAATAAGCAACAAAAAGTTTTAAATATTTGAATGAAAGACAAAATGCTGTGCATTGATATGGTCTAAACTAGTAAATATCCGTTGTTCTGCTAACAGTATACCAAAACCTGTATTCGGTGTTAGTATAGTTATACACTAATCAGAAAGGTTAATGCGATGTATATTTCAAATATTGTTGATTCATAATCATTTTGGGCAAAAAAAAAGCGACTTTGATACGTAAGCTACAGTAGCAACAAGGGCAATAGTAATTGAAGTTATATTACCAGCAGCCAGCGAACTGACTCACGTATTCATGTGTTCGTATCATCCTCTACCCCCTTTCTTTTTTCCTTATGTCTCAGACAGACTGACAACTTGCAAATAAAGAAGTATATCAAACGGTTATTTACTGATGAATTCTGGTCGGGAAAATATCCCAACCTTTACTTAATTTACTTTGTTTCATTTTCAGAATCGACATGGCTTTATATCTGTGTCACGATCAAAATTTATTATTAGGCACCATAACGTTTTCAGGGACCCAAAATTTGTCTTTTACGAAAGATTCACATTTCGGCTAATATCGGTTGTGACGTAAACTGTCAACTGCTATTGTTTTGAATTTAAATAAATGATGTTTTTAAAATATGTGTCATTGTTGATATAATTCAATTGAAATAATAAAAACTGTCTAAATAGAATTTTCCACGGATTTTTTTCTATAATTTTTTCCGTTTAAACAATAATGAATTCAATCAAAACTCTTACTATACGACAGGTGTTTAGTTGTAATATAGTCATTGTACCTTTTCTCTCTATTTTTTTCTACAAAATCAGAACATGCATTGATAAAGTAAGGAGATTAATAAAGCAGACTTTCAGCGTTTTTCCTCTCTTTTGTTTAAACGTGAATCTTTCGTCAGAGTCAAAGTTCGGACCCCTGAAAATGTTACTGTGTGCACCATTGATCATCATAACAGATATTGCAAGCATGATAACATACACGTATGTGAATTGATACTTTTTCTTGGTTCAGAGAAATTATCCCGGTTATCTACCCAATACGGATTTGATAATGACAGGAAGCAAAACGAGACAATATGATCACCGGTACAACAAAAAAGTTCCTTCAAGCTTTTATCAATGTAAAAGTTCCTAGCATTTTTGAAAAAAAAAGCATTTTATTTTCACTGGCTTTCTTTGATATTACGCCACGTTTCAGCTAATTTGTGTATTCCATTATAAAAGAAAGGTTTCAGTTTTGATTCAATAAATTCTTCAAGGAAAATTTTGATATCTTCAATTTGCTGGAACATTTTAAGCAGAAAAAGAGCGTTGTATTCAAAATGGGCTGGGGATGAGAGATTTGGTTTATAAGCTGCTTGTAGAGGAACTTCTTATACTAGCTTCATGATTGTTTGCTGCGTCGTATTTGCAACTTAAGAATATGCATTGTCATGCGACAAGACCATTGGTTGACTCCTTTTCTAGTTAAAAGGTCTTTTCTCATCCAGTGCGTCGTTCAAACAAGCCAATTACTTATTCAATTATGCACAGTAACAGTTTGTGTATGTTTGTACTATCCATAATAAAGAATCCTGAACAGAGGATAATTTTCAACTCTATAAAACATGAGTATGTCAAACGAACAATGTTCAAGAAGTTGATATTTTCATTATTTCTAGAGCTGCGATGCTCATTTTTCAAAGCTTGAACTCTATGTATTATGATTTATCAAAATAAAATAAAAACAGAGAATTGTAGCTAAGAAAATAACGGAAAAATTACTTTTTAAAGATGTTTCGTTGGGTACTTATCATGCGCGGCCACCATGAATCAAGTTGAACCTGTTTTAGGCCATTTCTTGTTTTAAACACAATTCGTATATCTTCGTAATACATCCAGCAATTGTTACCTTTACCGCGTTGAATTCAAAACACAGGGGAGATGTGAACTATGGAGAGACGACCATTGCAATAATAACAAGATTTGCTAACCCCAACATAGACTATAAACACTAACCCTAACCCTAAACCTAAACACTAACCCTAATACTAACCCCAAACGCTAAACATAATGTTCTGAAGTTGATGCGGAAAAGGCAACAATCGTCATAAACCTGTTTTGATTGCCAGGCCTTTCGTGTAAAAGGTAAGAATAGAAAGAAGAGTTTAAACAAAGATCAATAATTAATAATTTCATTTGTGTTGGATGGATGATAGACTGTTCAGTCGAAATCAAGTTTGTATAAATGGTCGGCACTTGAGTGACTTCAGTAGTTCTCATGTAAGTGACTCACAATGGGAAACCGGAGTTACGGTTCAAGTAACCGAAATTTCTTGTTACAGTATCAATGGATACAAATTCTGTCCACGAGAACACTTCCTTGCAACTTTCTCAACAATATAAGCACGTAGAACACATTTTCGTATGATCTGAATTTTCCTAAGGCTTATTAATGACCTTTTATTATTGACTAGTTGTAAAAGCCATGAGCGCCTGAGTAAACATTGAAAAGACTTCTAAGATTTTCCTAACAATATGTAGATAATGGCGCTGAGAACTTTTGCATAAATAGAGGGAAGCGTTTAATATAAAGACAATTCATGTTATGAAATGGTTATTGTTATCAAAATCGGTCGCTCGTTTTCACTTTATTTAAAGTCATCACGATAAGTGTATATCTTCAATGTAATCAAACAGTTACTGTTACCAAAAAAGACCTTGTCCCAAAGTGATCACAGTGAGGGGCATCCTCTGTGTAGATATAAAGATAAAAAGTAAAAGAAATTTCAAAGAAATGATCAGTCTCGGGGAATAACTTCCACTCCAATTTCTAGCTATTGAGGGAACAATCCGTTGAGTAGCCAAGTTCTGAAGTCAAGGGGAACGAGCGCATCGAAAGACGTCAGGATATTTACCAAAGAATTTTAAATTCATTTTACATTTTTCATTTTCTTTTTATCACAAAACACAATGAAGAAGTTTTACGGTATGTGCAAAAATCCATTTGAGGCTGTCAACCAAATTTGTCTTCAAAACTGTTGACACAGGTTTGAGCAGTTATCAGATCGGTCTGGCTGGTTGGTTATGTAGTTAGCACACATACAGAGGCACTAATGGAACAGGAGGCTGAAAATTTCAACATTTACACCTTGTTATGTTCAGAATTTTTTTTTTGATGTAGGGTTCAATTTGCAATGTCAGTTTATGCTAAATTTATCCCTTAGTTTATTTCCAGCAAAATTAACGTTTTTTGAAAATGCACACTTTTCTAGTGATCATTGTCCAAAGGCAAGAGAAGTAACTTGTTCATTGATCACCCTTTCTTTCAATATTTTGATTGATCATCCCCAACATGGTATGCTGCCTAAAATACATCAGTCATTGGACAGTTTCTACTGATCAATTTATCAGCTCTTTTTTTTTCAAAAATAAATTTGCATTCAACACGAGAAAACAACAAAAAAATTTTATGGTGTACTCATTAATCTATATCGTGTTAAAAAACAAAGATAATTTAAAAACAGACTGTTCACGGTTTTGAGAAGTGTCATCGACTTTCCAAGTGTTTTTTTTAAAGATTGAACTCCTTGTTGTTGTTTGGTTGTTCAGTTGTTTGTGTTGGACGTTTTGGCCGATCTATTCTACGGTCTTCTTCGTTAAAAACGTTGTTACCCTATCATTGGAGGTTTGATAAAAAAAAAATCTGTTAACCACAATCACATTGAGCTACTGCAGCTGAAGAAGGCTGGATTAAATGGTCGAAACGTCGTGCCAGTAATACAAACAGCAAGAGGGATTTCAATTGACCGAAAAAACTCTTTGAATAATAATAATAGTAATGATAATGATAATAATAGTAGTTATATTAATAATAATAACAATAATAGTAATAATAATAGTAATAATGATAATAGTAATAATGATCATAATAGTAATAATAATAGTAATAATAATAGTAATAATGATAATAATAGCAATGATAGTAATAATAATAGTAATAATATTAATAATGGTAATAATAATTAAAATGATAATAATGGTAATAATGGTTATAATAATGATAATAATAATTCAATACTATGGTAATTGTAATAAAACACACGTGTTATTCATTTTGTTAGGTTTAAAAAATGAAAAGAAGAATGTATGAATCATTCACGAAAGTTCCTTCCACCTTGAATTCATTTTTTCTCCAAGTTATTTATTGTATTACTTTTAATCCCTGTAAGAACATAAGATTTTTGAATAAATATTGAAAAGAGCTCCACTCTGGAAGAATGTGCTGAGGATGGGGGAAGTGGCGACTGCTCCCCCTCATCCCCTCTAGCAATGCCACTTTGTTAAATGATGCCTTTATTTGCTAAGAACTCTGATGAACTTCTTAGACTGCAACGATTCCAAGAATTTTCTCTTTCATATCAATTTTTATTGACACGAGTGTAACCACTGCATATGAGGATCTTTTGTTATTGAATCCCCAACTTTCTCTGCTGGGTACATTATCTAGGTGTGTCCATGCATATCTATAAGACACTTTTCAGACGGTCGGTCTCCAAAATATAAATTTTTCCAGCCGATCATGTTGGTTTCAGACCTTCGGATGAACCATCCCCTTTTTCATCTTTCTCCTGTTTCTTTTCTACCTTCTGTTACTACTACCGCAAGTAGTAAAACTAAATATTTATTCCCTCCGCCTCATAATGTTGGATCGATACAAAACTTGACCAAAACCTCTGGATGAACCATCCTCATCCCCCTCTTCTTCTGTCTGTTCCTCTCCCACCTTCTGCTGTTACTGCCACTATTAGTGATGCTAAATATCAGTTTTCTCAACAGTATCAAATTGGATTGATATTAAACTTGGTCCAGACCTTCGGGTGAACCATCCTCATCTACCAACCCCCTCCCCAATCTGCTACTACTACCACTACCGATGGTCGACGCATATTTTTTCCTCCTAAAGGCGAGGAGCTATTACATTGGGCTGTATCAAAAGTATTTTCGTTTTTCAATCTCCCTTAACCAACTGTATGTTTTTGAAGCTTGTGTAACGCTCTACAAATGGCACCATTCGAGTGTTGGTCGTTAGGTTCTCATATACAACGCGTTTTTGAAAAAGTATGACGGACATCTGATGGTCATCCACTTCCTGGGTTTATTTCAAAGGACTGATCACCAGACTTAAAACGCTTGAATAAGTTCTGGGCAAATATTGTTTCTATTCCTTTCACTTCATGAATTATGTGAACAACTTCAGTCGGTTTCTGGCTCAGTTTAAAATAATGCTGCAAAATTACCAGGTTCTCAATAGTAGTATCCATTATAACATCTGGAACAAAGGCTTCGGCTGATTAATGTTGATAACAATACACTTTATATAATGATGATGATATCAATAATATAGTTCAGCCATAGATAGTCTTTAAATGGGTACATGAAATAAGTTAAAAGTCTGTGAGAAAACGGAAATACTTCTGATGCAGCCTAATAATAGTCGAACAGCAGGTCCTTTGAGAATACGTAGGTAATGAAGGTTTGGCCAACCTCCTTGACTCAACCTCATCAGTACAGGTGAAGAGGTTGACCATAGGTCAATTTCGATACATTCCCATGTAAGTCTTCTCTGGTGAGTAAGTGTGAGACTGGTAAAAGGAAGTTCCCTCCTTGCTGGTGAAGAAAAAGACAAAAGTATGTGTGAGGAGCATTTGGCCATAAGCTTTTTAGTCTGGCTATTTTTGGCATTTGGCCATAAGCTTTTTGGTCTGACTATTTTAGGCCCATTTTAAAATTTTCTTTTAAAATCGTGAGTACTTTTTTACGTTTTCAATTCCGAAATCTTTCGTTTCCTTAGGAAATATGTCAAGTTGAATTTTTTAAAAATTATGCAAGGTGTTCTATTTACAATATAAGTGTAGTGCCAAACTTTGTACGGAACAAAAAGGTTGTCTTCGTTGCAGTTGTATTTTTAATAAATTCATTGTTTTGGTGTGTACTGAAGTATTGCAAAGTTTTATAAACAATTTTGACATTTGGCCATTTCCAGACATTTTTATATGTTTTCGGCCAAAAACGTCTCCAATTATCTGGCAACCCTATATTTCAGTGCTTTATAAAGGATTGCATAAAGGATTCGATGGTCAAAAAGCTTGAAGGTTTCCTTCTTCAAGACTTTGAGGTAAAGGATTGTTTGACAAAGATCAACTTCATTACCGTGATATTTGTAGAATTTTCAAAAAAATTTGGTGCATACTCAGTAATTTTTCATAAACTGGTTTTGCATTTAGCCATTTTTGACCATTGTTTGCGTGTTTTCGGCCTTAAACGTTTCCAACTATCTGGCATCACTTGTATATATATATATATATATATATATATATATAGTGAGTTTCCTTCATTTACTTGACTGCGCCTTCGTTGGGGGAACCTGAGGTCAGAAGAATGTGAAGTCCTGCTCAGTGCTTTTTCCATCTTTGGCTTGCACCGAGAGTTCTGGCTTGACCCTGCCCGTCCACTCCTTCACGTTGTCAGGTCAGCTCTTCAAAAGCCACCCCTGTATGCACCCTCTGGTGACCGTACCCATGCACGGTGCTCTTGCATAGGCGTTTGGACTGTGTGACGTGACAGAACCACATCAGCTTCCGTCACTTCATGACAGACAAGGAGAGGTTCCTGGGGACCCACAAGACACACAACCTGTATACCATATATATATAGAACGATTGGAAAAAAAAAACTTTTCTAAGTGAATTAGTAGGTGTGGTCACATCACCTCAGTGAGTATGTTCTTATGAAGTTATCACGTGGTAATAACAGGATTTCCTGATGAATTCAAACCATTAGACGAGGTCATTAAATAGGATATCAATATGGCTGACAAATGCAACTGACCATATACAGGGTCTTTGAAAGTTTTTTTTCGAAAAGGATGCATTCGTCTTTCTGGACAACATATTTAAACTAGGGATTGCCAAACTTTTGAGACCATTAATGTAATCTTTTATTTCTCATCGAACACCAATCAGAGCTCTCGAGAGAAATCTATCAAACGTATTTTTGTGGAGACTTCATGGTTCTAATAGCTTCTCCTCATGATTCGATTTTGGCGCCAACGTTACTGGAGATGTAGGAAGGAAGGGGAGATGTGGGAAGGTCATGCACGCCAAGTATGACCTTAGACGCGGAGATAGAACAAAGTAAAAAGAACACATACGAGTATATGGATTGAAAATAAGACGTACACTTAATACAAGAACATAAATGACAAATGAAGAATGAAAATGAAATACATATAAGTATAAAATCAATCTGATTGATCGTGATAAGAGATGAGAAGAGAAAGATATCGAAAGGTGGGAGCTTTCTTGTTGATAGTACAGGCGTCGGAGTCGAAGCGGTGTTGTCTGAACTGCTTGGATATCCGTATGGCTTGGATCATACCAAGAGCTACGCGGAAACCGTGTTCAGTATGCGACCCAAACTGCCAAGTATGCGTGGACTTGGGGGCTATTATTCGACGCTGATAGACTCTCGACGGACAGACCATGAAAGTCAGAGAACACGGAGTTTTATCATGCATGTTTCCTGAAGTAAAGAAGTTTAGGAAAGATTATAGTGACTATCGGATAGTAAAAAAAAACTTGCCATTTCATTCACGAGAGTGAGATGTGTATATGCGTATGGATCACGTAGTGAAGACACGGTGGCGTCGCTGCGTGGCTGT
Source organism: Thysanoteuthis rhombus (assembly GCA_963457665.1). Taxonomy (NCBI): domain Eukaryota; kingdom Metazoa; phylum Mollusca; class Cephalopoda; order Oegopsida; family Thysanoteuthidae; genus Thysanoteuthis; species Thysanoteuthis major. The sequence goes on from OY735234.1 coordinate 42,434,657, forward strand.
GCGTATGTGTGAGGCCCCGACATCACTGAAGTGAAAAGGGAAAAGTTAATACAGAGATATTTCTCCGTGGAAAATGGCTAAGATTGGATCAGCCGGGAGGTCTGCGAGATGACAATGATCTTAGGGAGAAGAAAGAGAGAAAGAGTGGCCGGCAACATGTGCCGGGACCAAAAGCGTTACCAGCTAAGAATGCCGGCGCTAATGAGCATGGGACAATGGGCGTCCAGGGATTTTATAGGGGTCGTCGTCGGAATTGATGTTTTCGATATCTATCTAAAAGAAGGGTTTGTATTTAATTCCTAGCTAGAAGAATAGAGGGGCGCAACAAGCCTCCCAAAAACATACCCAATTCCTTGTACATACTTATTTATCAACCGATACGACAATAATGATATCTCCTCATAGCACCATTATCTTTGGACCCAAAGTTCAATAGACGCCTCCAGTGTCTATCGACCCCTGGGATAGTCTTAACCATCCCAGGGGATCACTATCGACCACTTTGGTGACTATCAACATCAACACTGGTTTATTCAGTTTTTAAGGAGGTGGGCTGGCTGGTTGGCTATCTATCCGTATGTGTTACGTGTACAGGCCACTCGAAGGGAGCTAGAGGGTTGGAAATTTAATTTTACTTCTTATGTTAGAGAAGTGCAAAAAATATTTCTGGGGGTGTGGGTTTAATTTACAATATATGCTAATGCTAAATCAGTCTCTTAGTTTGTGTTTGGTATTGTTCACGTTCGATTCTTGGGAATTAAGACGTTTTTTTAGTGATCACCGTCCCACAAAAGGTGGAAGAATAAAATTATTAATTGATCACCCCTTTCTCCATTTAGAAGAAAAGTTGATCTTCCAACACTGCACGCCCCACCCCAAGAAAAAAATGTTCATCACATGACAGTTTCTATTGGGTGACTAACCAGACCTATTTTAAATCGATAAAACTATTTATCAAACACACAAATTACGAAAAGATAGTAATCACAGATACATTTTAACTTTACAACAGATGTTGAAAATGTTTTCCTTTAACCTAGATCCGGGCTTGCGCCTGTTTCATTACATTACATGAACGTTTCATTACACTGGCAAACTATATACCCTGCAAATCATACTGAAATAGATGCTTGAATGAGGCTAGCGTATGATGCAATCATTTCAACAGCTAAAAACTGTTACTCTGAGTACAGAATTCCACCTGTCTAGTATAGCAGCATTAAATTCACGCGCGTAAAATCGACCCGATTATCGTTGCGGTTGTATCTTATAATGAAACAACTCTTTATTTCACAATCAGGTGAATTTATTCAAATAGAATTTTAAAGGCAGTCCCAACTTTGATTAACAAACCATACCTATCAACACTGATTCCTATTTCGGTCCGCACACCCATTTCGTCGGTAAATCAGAGGTCTGCGTGCCCACTATGTCGGATAATTAGGGACCCTCGCCTATCCAATGAAAATCAGTAGCTATACCCTTGAATGGGTCGAGTAATACAAACGGACAATACAGTAGCAATGCAAGACCACCTGTCGATGCCTGGCTCACACGAGAAGGTAGCAATTTGGTTACGTCATCGTAGATTGATGGTCAGGAAGCCGGGCTTACAAGATCATTGCAACTGCGTTCACTGATATCTCTGCACGATGCAAATTTAGAGACGACTATTCAACACACGACAATACAGCACACGACTATTCAGCACCGATAATTCACCACAAGGAGCAAGAAAAAACTAGCCCGCTCTTTCTTTGATAAAACAAACCTCACAGGGCTGATTTATCAAGTTTAAAATTAGTAAAAGGGGGCAACAAAATAGAAAGCTAAAATCTGTGCCACTAAAAAGAGAACAAAACCGCACTAGAGTTGTCAAACACGATTATTGTCATGCGAAAGTTGTCCACTATACATTAGCATTGAATTATCGACACTTAGTTGTTTTGTGCTGAATTGTCAGGTTACGTCGTAATCGTGTCAAGATTGATCCTATTGTGACCCTGTGTCTGATTAAGCTAAAGGCGCCATGAGGTGGAGTATTGGTCAATAACCTTCATCAACGATGATCATTGAAAGAAAATCATGTGTCTCATCCAAAGATAAGTGGCTTTTCATCGCAACTACACAGACTCTCAGTCTACAGTCATCAGGGAACAAAACAGATAAAAGAATGAAGAACATGTCTGGTTAGATATTCAATAGGAACCGTCACGTGACAAACGTATTTCGGCAGTATGACGTGCTGGGACTGATCTATTACAAAAAAAAAAAAAAAAAAATGAATAAAAGGGGTGATCAGTGAATAAGTTACTTCTTTCGCCTTATGTTGGGCAGTGGAATTTTCAAAAAGCATATGTGAGCATTAACGAATTTAAATTGAGGACTAATTTAGCTTAAACTTACATTGTAAATTGGACCCCACTAAAAAACTATTTTTTTCTAGATATTATAAGGAGCAAATGTTCGAATACTCTCCCCTTTATCTCCATCGGTGTGTTCAGTGCGCGCGATACATCGAATATAGATAGCCAGATATTCAGACCCAGCCAGACACACTTGATAACTGAAGAGACTTATATTGATGTTGACAATGCTGATGTTGATAGTTTCGGAAGGCAATTTTTTAAGCTCGGAGACTCGAACACAATTGAGTCCTAGTATTTCTTCGTACAGCAGAGTTTCCCAAGCTGTGGGCCATCCCACTGTACAGTGCCGCAGGATAATCTCTAAATGTGACGAAGTTGAGTGTCATTTTGTATATCCTCCAAAAGATACCTTTCCTGAATCATTTATTTGGTTTGGCTAACAACATTTGAATAATTGCGTGGCCAAAAAAAAAAAAAAAACTCTTCTAAAACGTTTTGAAAACTCTTAAATTCAAGAAGGAGTCCGCTTTACGTCACTTTTTAGTTTTACAAAAAAGCATTCAGAGTTTGTTTGCAAGCTGTTATAGAGGCAACGCACTCCCTCTCTCTCTCCTCTGAGTCTTCTGTACCTTCTACAAAACGTGTGTCGGCACCGCAAAAAGTATTGAGAGATCTTTGGTACGAGTATACGCTGCCTTTCGGAAGTCCGCTTTACGTCACTTGTTCGCTTCTACGATAAAAGCGAAAGTAATGTTCAACGTTTATTTGCAAGCCGTCATAGAGGCAGTGTAAACTCTATCTTTCTCTCTCTCTCTTTCTCTCTCTCCCTCTTTCAACTGCATATCCTCTCGGCCCCCACCACCCTTGGACAACTCAGCTTTACGTACGTTATTGGGATCAGTCAATCAAAGATAAAATCCTGTATGAATTGATGGTGATTGCTTCTCCCTTTACGCCATTTCGATTTACGAAAGGGTTTTTTATATGGTGAATTTCCTTTCAGAAAACGTACAATACCTATTTTTTTTCATCGCCTCGTTCTATCAAAGGGGAAAAACTCTAGATATAGCATACAAGAGTTGCTTCCCTTGTATCAGAAGCTCGATTGGATCAGACACGTCGTGTCTTTTTTTTTTTTCTTTGCATATTCAGTTTTTTTGATATTCAAGAATTTTCCGAAACCAGAGACTTAGTTAGTGATATAAGGCCTTCTAAAATACAGGAATTAAATTGTCATGGAATAAAAGTTTTCACTCCAAGAAAATGATTTTCATATAATTTTACGCAATATTAGGTTTGATCTAATATTGTTTCAGAATTTCTCAGAAATTTGTTAACCACCAGAAAAGAATTTTTAAGAATAACCACTTCTTTAGCTGAAGCATTGCTTGGGATTTGGGGGCCTGAGATTTTGAATCCTTGTGAGTCCATCTCCAGCATTTAGTGAGATTTGTCAGTAGAAATGCACTAATAACTACTATTTATAAAGCTTTAGGGTCCGTCTTTAGTCATTCCTCCCTAAGGTGCACCTCGGTACCCACGTAAAAGTTATAAAGACGCAGAGGTCAGGCATGAATATATTCCATGATCAATTCATTCAACCTATAAAGAAAGTACTTACATAACCATAGCGTTACTTCTAACATTCTTTGGTGAAAAATTTCAAATTAGGGAATTTTCCTTTGGGGAAATATATTACTATCAACTTGAGAGACCCCAATCCCCTTGAAAAATCTCACAAAGAAAACTCAGCTTGATTTTTTTCGTAGGTTCACTCATTGTAGATATTAATATTGAAATATTTAAACAACGTCAGGATATATGCAAAGCTTTTAATACCATAAGCATTTGCTAGTGAGGACGCATTTGAATAAGTGTCGCTTTTGTCAAAATAGGTTCGTCATCCAAAGTAAATATTATACAGTATATTGTACAACATCTTTATCAACTCCAATTTTGCCTGAAAACACCTCAATACTTTCAAAAACTGACGAACATCCCCCACTATATATATATATATATATATATATATATATATATATATATATATATATATATATATATATATGAAAATAGGTAGATAGATTCCACAATAAAGATTGAAGAGATTTCAGAAAAAGTGGAAAAAGAATTTTTCAGATTATGGTTTTGAGGTTTAATAGTTTCGTACACATAATCAAAATTCGCTATATTCGCTCTGACAAAAATCTATTTTAAAACGCAGCTTTTACTTTAAATCGGGAACTTCTACTGGTGATTCTCATGTTCAGCACAATGGTACATATATTACTACGATGAAGCAGGTACATATCGTCAGCAGGTTCGATTCCTGCAGCAGCCCCATTTTCTTTACTGTTTATTCTATTTTCGTTGTCTAAATTGAATGATATATTAACCGGGTAACGACGGGAAATCATTTCAGATGAGTTTCTGTGTAATATAACGCAATTTATAATTTATTCTGTTGGACCAACATGTCCATTTGTTTTATATATTTATTCGCCAGACGCAAGCAATGTTGTATCTGTTAAACTAATAAAAGCCGATCATTGAAAATTATTTACTTCCTTTGTAATCGGTAAAAATAAAATATACCAAAAACATTTTATGATGCATTATTTTTCGTTAATATCAATCGTCTTGGAGGTCTGCTATTGTACGTAGAAAAAGGAGTATCCGCTTTGAACTAAGAGATCATACGAGACAATACAAATATTTCGATTAGCTTCTTCATGATCAAATGGGACAATCTTCCGTGGAAAAAGTCTCAATAAAGTCAAGTAAATCAGCGTGTTTTAAGCCCCCAAAAGACACAGAAATCAAGATTCAGTTAATTCCTGCAACTATAACTCATAAGTATGTGATCAGTCCACGAAGGTCTATGCTGGGCGATTGGGGTCGTGGTAATGTTTCTTGATTTTATATATTGGTCCAGAATAGCATGACAGGCGAACAGATATCAACATTAAAGAGTAGCTGGTATTTATATGTTTAGATATATTGAATAATTCTAATTCAAAGATGATAAAGCCGAGTCATAGCTGAGGCTATTCATGACTAAAGCTATGTTGTCGTGTAATACTGGCCACAGAGATCGCAAAATCAAGGAATAACTAGAGATACGGCCATGCAGAAATCTCTGGAGTACCACAAAAAATAAAAACCGATAGTTTAGCACAGAATGGAAATATCATTGCTATGATTTAATCCCTTGTTAAATCTTATTGCTTACACTAGAAAAGAATAATGTTATCACACACACACACTCATACACACACAAACACACATACATATATATAGATCTTTATTCTTGGACACTAACAATACAAAATACGTTTTTCCAAAAGATTATGCAATTTCAGCCAATTATTTCTCAATATCTGTTTATATAATCTATCTTTATTCTTGGGGTGCAAAGACATTTGATATCATGGATCTATGCATGAATCTTTCTTGTTGAGCTCATCAGTTGGTTTTATATATATATACACACACACTCACATATATATATATATATATATATATATATATATATATATATATATATATATATATATATATATATATATATATATATATATAAATTCTGGACGGGCACATTCGTATTTTGAAATTGCTCGGTCTTCAGATTAAAGGGAGATAATCCAGTAGAATCTCCTACCAAGAGTTTTCGCCCCTGCATCTGATAGCTGAACCTGAAATGGAGATACAATTGTTATCACGTAATCAAGGGAATAAAATGTCCTTATTGGAAACCTTCAACTAAAATTGTATGTATGTATGCATATAAGTATGTATGTATGTGTGCATATGTCACGTGTACTGCCCACATTAGCGAAGCTAGAGGGCTGAAAATTTGAACAGTTATTCTTTTCTATGTCTAGAAAAATCTTTAAAAGATGCCCGTTCTAAAAAGTTATACTTTGCAGGGTTTCAAGTTGTACTGTGAGCTCATGATAAATTGGTCCCTTAGTTTATGCCCGGTAGCGTTCCAGTTTGTTTTTCGTTTTATCAAATTGGTACTTTTTTTTCAGTGATCATTACCCATTCATTACATAGATCACCCTCTTTTCCCCGATTTTTAATTGATCGTCCCCAACACGGCATGCTGCCAAATGGACATTTGTTGCATGGCAGTTTCTATTGAGTAACTAACCAGGCTTGCTTTTAGAATAAGCAAACATGTTTACTTCTTGAAAGGCATTCCAAGTTCTCCGATGCCTTTGCGATCTTCATCACTGACTGACATATCGAAATGTACCCGAGGTATCCTTGGGTGAATGTAGATGTTCATTTTCATTCACCGTTGTTTTGATCACATCCGATTAGTTATAATCCACTTCCGGCTGTCTAAGCCCGTCGCAGCTCCACTGGGAGCCCTCTTCAACCGTACATTTCAGGAACAATTTCTTTAGTTTGCCCATTGCCAATCTGTTACGAACCTAGACGAGAGGTAGGACTTCATCAGTTACCAAGACTGGAGACCCCAACCCCCCCTATCAACCCATAGATGGGAGAGTGGAAAGATGGTTTCATGCTTTTAGCTATGGCTATTACTGCAAACTAATACTCACTGTCACAGTTCGAGCTCGGTTCGCCAATTCCATTTCCTTTGCAACTAACCGTTAAGCCACCCATGACTTCCAAAGTCTAGCCCACCATAAAATATACCCTTGGATCGTGTGCTGGATCGTTTGGGTATACGGGTATTCAACGCTCAAAATGACCCCTGTTCTAGTGAGAAAAACCAACACTACTTGCTCACCATTCGTGACATTGTGTCGGACTAATCTAAACTTAGTAAATAATTCTTGGGGTTTCTAACCGTAGTGCAGAGTTTAGCAATGACTATTTCACCGTGCAATGTGATTTTTGTTCCTGGGTAGTGAGTGTTATTATCTCATTGCTTATGTATAAAAAGTGAAAGAGATACCTATTCCCTTCGAGCTTCGGCTTTTGTGACCTGAACAGAGATATTCATGAGTAGCTGTTCTTCTTACTTTATTTGAAAGAAAGCGTATGAATTTGTCCATTGACCGATTTGAAATCTGCAAATTTCCAATAATCCCTACCTTGGTCGCAAAAACAAAATTAAATGAGAATATTTCACATTTTCTATATTCTTAGACATAATTAATAATAAGAAGACATTACATATCATTCAGGAAAAAAAAGTGGAAAGAGATGTTGCTCAGCGTTATTACTGTAGTGAGTTCGGTTCTTACCCGGTGCCCTACACTTGTGACCTTGAGTCATGCAAAGCTAAACTTTGTAAATACAGCGTGTCGTCGTGAAGTTATGGTTAACAAGCTAATCTCGCAGGCAATTAATACTGTAGTGAGTTCCTCCATTATCCAGTGCCCCCCACGTGTGGCCTTGTGCCAGACTAATCAAAGGTTAGTAAATGTAAACGTGAAGTTATGGTTAACAAGCCAGTCTTCCAGGCAATTATTAGTATAGTGTTCTAAAGTGCTCCACATTTGTTTTTTTTTAATAATCGTGGAACTTTTGTTGGAATCTTTGAAATGAATAATTATCATTGACTCGGTTATCCTACCGTAACAACAAGGACAATCCTCACCAAGATGAGGGGATAAATCGATATTCAAAAGCCACGTATCTCTATCGCAATTTGAACTAGTGATAAACTTATCATCAGCAGGCTGTTTTTAAAAGTGGCTGAAGGTATAAAATAATGATGATATTCATGATAATAACAAGGCGAATAAGATATCTATGGTGGTTAATCTATATTATATCTAGAAGTGGTTAATTAAATTATGTTTGTTAATAAGAATTTTGAGCGATGCCCGCATTTTAATGCTACTACATTTTTTCTATTTGCAAAAGTGAGGATTTCAAATTTCTCATCTAGGCATAGGTAACATGGGTATCAATATTCTGGCATATGTATGTATGTTTTGATATTTTCCAGTCTACAGTAGGTCTGAGTTTGCTATCAGTAAATCTCGAATTATATGTAGACATTTATGTACTGTTTTGAAATTTTTCGTTTGTAAATGATTATATATGGTTGGCTAATCTCAGTTTAAAGAGTGTTTTAGATATTCCTGTATAATATTTCATTTCTAAGGGTTTCTCAGAGGTTAATATTTCAGCTTGGTATACAATATTCGATTGGAGAAATTTGCTTTGCAAAAGGCATCTGTTTTCGTTTATACAACTTTTTTCTGGTTCATTCATACTTTCTCCGTGTGTATCACTTGTAATTATTTTATCTTTCATGTTTTATTATGAACTTATCAAAATCATACGTACAAATATAGCTGATTTCCAATTTATTCTTGTTAGATATTTTACTCAGTGGGTTTGTCGGAGAAGTGTTTTTCTATTTATTGGAGGAATATTTTCCTGAGTTGATTTCTACTTGTGACTTTTAATTTAAGCAATAACTCCAATAAACCACGGCAGAAAGAAAATTCTGTAATTACTTATATTAAGAAAAGTTCTAAACAACAACAACAAAAAAATCATTAAGACGATACCAAAATCAATACAAACCAGACTAATACATAATTCTTGAAACGAAACAATATCCAACGATGTTAGAAATAAATATACTAAAGTCCTAAAAGAGATCGCTTTTACCAGAATTTGCTTTTGACATGGCGGAAAAGTAAAATCCAAAGGAGTAAGTATTAGTAATAACAAGAAAAGTCGAGATTGAAAAAATCATCAGTTATACACAACCAATCAATCCACAATTAAAAAACAACTTAGGAAGAATATTCATCCAATTAATAGAAAAATACTTCTCCCAAACAACCCACCGAGTAAAATTTTTCACAAAAACAAACTAAGAATAAAATGCCCTCAGAGAGGAAACATACTAAAAGAACTGATGGTTTAAGTAAATACTGATAACGAAAATGCTTACATCATATACTCCTAATTTAGAATTCATAACTATTGATGAGTAAAGCATCTCCACTAAATAAAAAGAAAAACATACCAAGCAATGACCAATCAGCAAACAAGGAAAAAAATCCTGTAGTATTCCTGATTTGCATTGTGATATATATATATATATATATATATATATGGAAAGAGAGAGAGAGAGAGAGAGAGAGAGAGAGAGAGAGAGAGAGAGAGAGAGAGAGAGAGAGAGAGAGAGAGAGAGAGAGAGAGAGAGAGCAGACCCTGCGAACTCCACAATTAAGGTGGGGACATTTCTCGTTGCGTAGTATATCTGGGGGATCCTGAAAAAATCCAAGAAGGTAATCTGCAAAAATCTAAAAAAGAATCTGAAACTTGAAAAAAAAAATGATATAAAGAAATGCAGCGTAAGACACCGTCGGACATAGAGCCACAGCTGTGATCTCAGGCGGAAGTACCAATCCATACATAAACAATCCCATCATTTTTACGGGTACTATATTAGTTGGAGAATAAACAAGCTTTTTTCTTCTCTCATTCGAATTTTAAATGGAGAAAAACGAGAGGACCGTCATTTTCTAATTGGTTTTTCGAATGTCGTGGGATACGATGCAATTTCCATTTACAGGATAATTATATTTTGTGGAAGAGAATTACATCAGAGGAAAAAAAAAAGAAGAAAAAAGAAGGAAAACTTCAGACACAATGCATTCAAAAGTCTTTTATTTTGGAGGCAAATCCCTTCTCACCAAAGTCATTAATATTCTCTTTGCAATTTCAAATTTCGGGATTTAGAAAATTCAATAGAAATTTTAAAATGCAAATTTAGTTCGATAGTCAAATATATATATATATCTATAAAGATACTTTGGTATGAGAAGATGGATAGACAGGTATGGATAAAAAAAAACAGTAAAAAAGAATCAATTTATCATCGAATTTATTTTAATAAAATATTATTATTGTACAATACTATAATATAATAAAAAATAAATGAATTGTAATCGTGAAAAATGGCCATTTCGATTACATTCGGATATAATGGACTTTTGATATTAATGAACAACTCCATTCTTCCTCGTTGAAGTAAGTTATTCATAAATCATCCATTTTTTCTATTTTTTTAATTCATCACCCACAACCCGGTATTTTGCCAAAAGACCACACCAAAAGACTTTACAGGAGTCTTTTAGCATGTGACAGTTTCTATTGAGTGATTAATCTGACCTGCTATTTCTGTGCTCCTGATCAGACATTCGAATTTGCAACCATTTTTTTTTCAGCTGAGAAAGCAGAAAATTTCACTGTCAAATGAGTAGAATTAGTAAGGCCGTTCCGATTGCAAACCCCTGAATAGATGGATAATTACTATTTCACCCGTTTCATGTAACCTCCAACACCCAAGCTTTAATGGCCACCGTGATTAACGGATTCTCAACTCCCCAGGGGAATACTGACTCACCCCTCCCACAGAATTCATTAAAGAAGCCAGAAAAATATTCCCGGCAGCAATTTTCCACAGAAATTAGATGCCAGTCTCCACCCACGCAAGTGATTTGTCTTGCAGCGTTTCCTAAGGCATAGGAAAAAGGGTTTCCCATTAACACTTCGTCTTGGAGCAATTATTTAGCAAGACTGACTGCTTCAGGGTCAAACTCTAATCTGACTGAAGCTTAAATGACTTGGTTTATAAGTTTTGAAAATATTCAAACTTTTATAAGACCAGTTTACTTTTGAGTGAAAAAGCATAGAAGGGAACGTAATAGAGTGATATCTAAATATTTTCTAGATGAATTGTATGGAAATCTAGATAATTCTAGGTATGATTTGAGGTGATCATTGACATAAACAGAAAAAAAATAATTAGATGCCCTGGTGAGTGAGGAGGGTCAGGTGCCCCAATTGTATTTTATAAACCATCTGATGGGGTTGACATATGGCTGCGTGCCAGATTTCAGTCTCTTTAATAGTCTTGCCTTGAGGGGTTCTAATTTTGGTGAGGGTCATTGTTGTTGCCATTGTGATCGTTGTTAGCAGGGGAAATTGAATTGAATTTCAAAATAGGAGTTTAGTAAAAATCTGAACCTTTTTTTTGGAAAGAATCAAGTTCAAAGATAGGGAGCTATGTATAATCGTGTGTTATCAACGCAGAAAATGGAATCGTCGGGACGAGTTCAACTCCAGCTGATACTTGGCACTAATGCTTTAGGGAAAGGTATGAATCCATCTCTTCCAACTACTAACAAGTTATGGACCAGTGTAGCAGAGTAGGGCATATGTTCAACAATGGACCCCAAAAGCATGTAAGAAGAGAATATATGAAATGAATTTGACAATAAATGCAGCGGAGTTTGAAAATATTTAAATGACACGTCTGGTTAGTCACCCAATAGAAACCGTCACAACCCTCGTCAATGTTTTGTTACGAGTGATCAATCAGAAGAATTAAAAGAAAACAACGAGTGATCAGTGAATGAATATCTTCTCTCGACTTTTGTTGGCCAATGATCACTGAAAAGTCCAAGTTTTCAAAAAATAAGCATGGACGCTACCGGGCACAAATTGAGGGGCTAATTTAGCATACACTTACAATGTAAAACTGAGCCCCCTCACAAGATCAGGAAGAAATTTAGCTTTTATTCCTTTTTTTTTCTGAATAATTTCAAATGCAGTAGTATAGCCTTTGCCATTCCTACGTTATGATAACGTCAGGCACGAAGTTACATCCATGCAAAATCCTCATTTCACTAGCTAAATGAATCTATTAGCTGTTAAGGACATCTAAAATCGAAGAAGCAATATTATATACACGGTTGAAGTCACAAATTATCCGTTGAGCGACTCATAATATACTGCCGTTGAGCAACAGGAAATAAACTGAGTTACAGTCGAAGTGACCAGAAGTTATTTTATTATCTTTTGTGACTAGAGATAACAAAGACACAAATGTAAGGATCAGTCAGTTTGGATATGAAATAGCCGACACAGAAAACCAGGAGATACAACACTTTTCTTTTATTCTAAACTAAACAGCGTTTCAAACCGAAAAACGTTGAAGGATTTCTGAAATTCACTTTAATGCAGATGTCATTTTGAAATTTAGTTTCACCACCAAACAAGGATACGTCAACCAGAGCAGTCAACAGATTAATTGCAGGTTTCTCTATTTTTAAGGCATTTTGGTAATCTATCTATCTATCTATCTATCTATCTATCTATGTGTGTATGTATGTGTGTCTGTGTGTGTGTCACGAGTATAGGCCACACCAAGAGAGCTAGGAGGCTGAAAATTTAAACATCATTATGTCTAGATGAAATCAGAAAAGAAGTTTTTAACGGTGGGTTCAATTTACAATGAAATTTTATGCGAAATCGATTCTTCAGTTTGTTTTAGGACTTTTTATGGACCACGAAAAGAAACGCGAAACAAGTAACTTTTCTTTACTCTTTTTATCCCCAATTCTCTGATTGATCACCCCCAACGAGGCTTTCAGCTAAAATATGTTGGTCACATGATGGTTTCTATTGGTTGACTAATAAGACCTGTTTATTATTTCCTTTTCCCGTCTCAGACTTACGTCTCTTACAAAAATGCTATGTATGATTTTTTTCTTCTCTTTTTGATTCTGAGAAAGTTATGGCTGACTGCGTTTGTTTCCCGTCAAGAAAGAATTTATGTTCTCTTCGCTAGCATTTCTTACGCATCTAAACGGCCTTTCGTATCTTTTCATTAAGGACATTATTTGTCATCTAAAGTAGACAACAGAAAAATCGCCATAGTTATCAGATATATTTGAATATCAATGAGGCGTTTTCTTTAGCAAAGAAACTGAACACGCACATACACACGCACGACCTCGTATATATATATATATATATATATATATATATATATATATATATATATATATATATATGTGTGTGTGTGTGTGTGTGTGTGGTACAAATCAGGCTAGCAGTATAATATAATATAATAATATATCAATGATATAAAGCCACTTCTGAAATGTAATGGATTATTTCATAGAGTGCTCGATACATACAACTTTTTACTCATGAAGTTAAGTGGTTTTAGAGTAGAACTGGGAATAGATAGTAGAATGTGGATTCGCTACACAAACTAGCGCCTGATGAGGCCCGAAGAGGGCAGAAAAATGAGCTAGTTTGTGTAGCAAATCCACATTCTACTATATATATATATATATATATATATATATATATATATATATATATATATATATAATTGGGTTTCGCTACATGTTCATGTTTCTGCCTTGTCTGGGCTTCTTCAGGCGAATAATTAAGTACGTTTCAGATTCCCGTTTTTGAAATTTTCAAAAATCTTTTTTGTGTTAGTAATTTTGAAGATTTTTTTTCGTTTTTCATTGTTGATTTGTTGAATTCGTAGTTTGTGCATTTTTTTTCTGGTTGTTATAATACCTTCAGTTTTTTTTGTTGTTGCTTTGTTTTTTCCTATTGGATTTCACTTTTCATCATATCTAAAGTCCGTTTCGGTGAAACTGCTATTCTGTAGGGCTTCAGTATAATAATTTCTAACTCTGTTAGATACTAATTCATTTGAGGAATTGTGCATCAGTCTAGTTTTTATAGATTTGGAGATCTTTTTAATTATTTTGCCTGAGTGGTCAGAGCTACACTTCATGTACTTGATAACAGAATTTTTTTTTATATGGTTCATATGTGTTGTTAATTGAATCAAAAGTAATCTAAGAAGCTTAGAATTCTAACGTTAGCTTTGATTTCAACTTGCATTTCTTCCATTTATTTTATGACAGATTTTCTAATGTTTTTCGTATTTTTGCATATTGCTATTTTCTACGATGAGTCAGCCGTCGTCCCAGTATCGTCCTATGTTTTCAAAGTCAGGTTTTCTGGTGAGGTTATATAAAACATACAAAACGTTTAGATCCGACATCTCAGCTGAATCGAGACAGCCCATAGAAACATCAAAACCTCTATTGTCGTTTTTTTTGTCTATTGTTCTTGATTGTGGAATAGTACCGTCAATCTACAGTGTTTGATTATTTCTATGTCTCCATTGTTGATATTGGTGTAGGTTTTGACGAATTCCTTGGTTTCCTCGAAAATGCCTTTGGATATGGAGGGGTAAAAGTCCGTGATGTCGAATTGTATAAAGGCGCAAGTATTTTTCTTTTCGATGTGGCTAAACCAGGTAATGACATCATTGGTATTAATTTATTGGTTTAGTTGTATTTGTTGTTTTATACTATTGTTTATATTTTATAATACTTCCCTACTAATTCTTCTTATCTTTGATTCAGTGGGTTTGATAAGTCTCGTTTTGGGTTTGTTTGTGAAGTCAGGTTTTTGATCATTCATGAATAAATATGCATTTCAATTTCAAAATTTTCTCATCCGATTGCTGTTTCGGTTGTCTGTGATGCCTTTCCCCTCCTTATTTACGATTGTTTCCCGGTCATTTTTCTTGGATATTTAATTTTTGGTAATTTTGTGTGATGTTGTTGATCAGGAGTTTGTTGTAGGTCTGGAAGTTCATTCCATATATATTATTGCTTTTATCTCCTTTCACACACACACACGCATACATACATACATACATATATATATATATATATATATATATATATATATATATATATATATATATATATATATACTGCCGAGTGATCAATATTCGAGAGAATACATAACCAAACTACACACACACACATACATATATATATCCCCAAAGCAATTACATTGTAAACCACTGATGATTCCAACAAGAGGCAATTTATACATTGTACAAAGATAATAAAGTATTGGGGAAACAAAGAAAAATCACTTTGAAAAATTACATAAATTGCATGAACAGATAATGGGAAATGAGTAACTGAAGTGACACAAACAAATCTATTGAGAAAGTTTTCAATGTTTAGGGTTCAAAGCTGTAAAGTTTTTGAATATATATATATATATATATATATATATATATATATATATATATATATATATATATATATATATAGCAGTATAGTCGTATATATTTATATATACATACACAATATATAATAACAATTTACTCAGACTGTTACATTTCAATTCAGATTGAAAATAATTCGCTATAGTATATCCATATTATGCAAGCCTGAGATGAAGCAGCAAAACGAAGGTTCAACCATTGTTATAGATTAAATTTGCACCTCCAATCAATCAATCAATCAATCAATCACTATATCATATATATAAATTGTTGATACGAAAAGTAATTATTATTTAATGTAAATAGATATATTCAATCAAGGTAATATTTCCTCTCATTTTTGTCAACATAATCCCATCAAATACATTCAGTGTTATGTCATCAAGCATAAAAAAACATTGGGATTTTGGGGACAAAACCATCAGTATGTCAATTTCAACCCTTTCATAATTAGGAATCTGTTTCTGTCACAGAAATGCTGCAAAGATCAGAAAAGGTGATTATCTTTTGAAGCCATATTTGGCGACCAGAGAGAATGAAGCAGAACTCCTATATCCATTCCCAAGGTCTTTTCTCAGGTTTATCTTATATCATTACGTTTTACGCTAACATGCAACAGTGAAACACCCTCTGATTGACCAGTGAAGCTCACCCTTTTAAAAAGGACTCGTGCAATGCTCTCAACTGACGACAATATCTCTCAGCATTGACCTTTTAATTACGATTAAACACTTCATGATGGATGACATCATTAATATTCCACCCAACATAAAGCGTCACCTTCTCAGGGTGCAATTATGGTTTGGGCACAGGCAGAGACTTTTCCTCAGGTCATAACAATTGTCTCTCTCGCTGGATACGTTTACGGAGGTCCTACCTTTACTCACTGGAAATGATTTTTTTTCCAGAAATGTTTCCCTAACATTTCTCGTCTTTGGGGATGAACAGATTCTGACTCTCCGATTGAGTTGAGAATCTGTCAGATTTTGAACCCAATAACAACGAACATGAAGGTGGTTTATTCTTGTTGTGTGGGTTCCATTGGCTTGGTGGGTCATTTTTCGTATTGTCAGCTTAGGATGTTGATCATTGAGGAGAAAGGGAATTTTTTAGGGAGGCTATCCTGACCGAAATTGAACAAACTATCACTGGCATGCCCTGAAACTCAAGTCATATTTCCGTAGATATAACAGATATCATTTGCCATTTCAGAAGCTTATAAACCCTTTTATTCTTACTTGTCTCGGGATTTCCCTAATTGGTCATTAGATAATACAGAAAGAAAAGAGGAATGATTGGAACACACAGTTTTATGGTTTGTTATGGCCTACATAAATGGAAACTAATCTCAAACTTATCAAATCAGTAGGACTGTCTCTCCAACCTAATCTCTCTCTCTCTCTCTCTCTCTCTCTCTCTCTCTATATATATATATATATATATATATATATGTATACGACAAAACAATTTTCGAACCCCCTAAAATAGGTATTCAGAGGGGGTTCAATTTATGATATGAGCCAATGCTAAATTGGTCCCTTACTATTGTCATGTGGCAGATTTATTCATTAACAAACCACACCTGTTTAATTCAAAATTCTTGGCGTGAGCTTTACCTGACAGCGATGTTCAACTGCAAAGAAAATTGAAATCTGAGAACGGAGTTCAAACCCCGGCAGAGTCAGATCGCATTCGCTTTGCACCAATGTCCCCGGGAAAGATATGAATGCATGTCGTCCCCACCTCAATCACTGACTTGGCTTCCCATTGTTGGTTAGCAACAATCCCAAGCGTATGAAAAAAACTTTAAACTTAAACCAGGAGAATCCAACCTTTCGTACATAGGTGTGAGAGGCTGGCGATACAGAGGGGAGGGCAGGGGAGGTGTTTACGAAATGTACGCTCAACGGAAGTCTGATCCTAGCAAGCCGGAAGTTTTATTAAATGAAATTGCTCAAGTAAAATGAAGAAGGATGGAGACAAAATAAAGTAACCACCATCTCGACCGCCCCCCCCTGCAACACAACGAGTACAAGTTAAAAATTAAGAAAAGAAAAAAAAAAAGAAAGAAGTAAAACAGGTCTGGTTGGTTGCTCAATAGAAACCGTCACGTGACTGACATCTTTTGGCAGCACGTCGTGTTGGGGTGAGATCAATTAAAAATTAGAAAAAAAAGTCAATTGATGAATAAATTATTTCTCTCGCCTTTTGTAAAGTACTGATTACTATCAAGTCTGACTGTCCCCCCCCCCCAAAAAAAACAAGCAGGCTCAAATAAGGGCTAATTTACACATAAACTTACATTGCAAAGTGACCACCCACCACTAAAAAAAGAAACAAACTATGGGGGACTTTCGAGAATGCAGAAAAAAATGTTCATTCCAAACATAATAAGGAATAAATCTTAAACTTTTCAGCCCTCCAGCTCCATTGATATAGCCTGTACGCATAGTACATACATATGTACAGCTACATACACGTATGCAGGGATCCAACCAGTCCAACCCACTTAAAAACTGAAGATATCTATGTTGACAGTTTTGGTTGATGGTTTCTAGTGAATATATTGAAGAAATTCAATTTTTTCTGGAATCTGAATTTACGAGGTGGTTGGCGGAGATTAATAGTCGTTTCAAGCGTGAAAAACAGATTAAAAAAATAAAAACTGTCAAATTTTGAGTTCATTTATAAGATGCCTATAAATATTTGGTCATTAAATATGGTGAGATGGGCTGGTGTAGGGGATTACTTACATGATGAATGAGTCAATTAATCCGTTGTTATATGAGCAGGAATGCCTGTCTATTAGTTTTCTGCATATAAAACGTTGGTCTCTCTTAAATAGCCAGATGAAAAATGATATGAACCACAAAAGAGCTAAATATTCAATAAATATATGACCCGTTTGAAGGAAAAAAACTTCAAACACTCCTCTTCTGATAATACGGCATATCTATAACATTGTTTAGGTTTAGTAGTCACTGATTTAGTATGAGCACGAATTATGGCTTCCCTATAAGAAACCAGAATACTTTTGTTGAGAAATGTGCGGCGTTCTACTCGTACATAAGCATTACATTGGGAGTTATGTTGCAAATTATCAAATCCTGAATTCGCTGGTTATCAAAATGTATATTTTCATTTGATACCAAAAGAACAAAAACAAAAATCCCTTATCAGAAATATTATTCAAGACGGGTTATGGAAGGTTGGATGACAGAAATGGAAAGATACTTTAGACTGAGGTTACGCTTGGAAACCCAAGACAGAACCAAGGGGTTGTTGTCAGTACGAAAACCTTATCAGAATCTTGGCATTGTTGGTGTCATATTGATTTCAAGGCGTTGGAGAAAAGTTGAAATCTTTTTGGTAAACAAGATGTCAGAAATAGGTGTACCCAGGAATAATAGTAATTAAAGAAGGAGTTAGTAAAAACAAATCTACTTATCAGAAATATTAGCTGAGAAAGGTTACGGAAAGGCTAAATAGCAGAAATGGGGAGATATTTTGAACTAGAATTAAATATCTCCACATACCATCAGACCCACTCTTGTGTGGAGGCGATTGCCATATAAACAGCGAGCGCAGAAATATCAGACATTAGGACACATGCGTTCTCAAAATGACTGGCCACGTGAGGATCGTAGATTTTACTGAAATCCAACAGTCATCATCATCATCATCATCATCATCATCATTATTCTTTCAAGTCCGTCGTTGGACATAGACCTTCCCCGGATTTGCCACACTTCTCTATCATGGGAGTCACGGAGCCAGTACTTTCTGAACTTGTCTAGTTCGTCTCTCCATCTAATATTCGGCCAGCTTCGGTTGCGCATGTGATCTCGGGGGATCCATGTCGTGAGTCGTGATGTCCATCAGTTGACCACCATTCTTGCAACATGGCTAGCCCACCACCATTTTAGATTTTTTGATGGATTCTATGATGTCCTTTTGTGCTTTGCTGGATGTACTTTGCTGTCATGTGGTCTCTCCATGTGAGTCCCAGCATTATTCTTTCATGTGCACGTTGCATGGTTCTCAATTTACGGGTCTGTCTCTTGGTTAAGTTCCATGTTTCAGCTCCATAAGTGACTATTGGGAGGATACATTGGTTGGATACCCTTCTTTTTAGGATTAATGGGATCTTCTTGTTTTTGAAGGTTGAGCTAGCTCTGTCAAAGGCTTGCCATCCTAGTATGATTCTTCACTTGATTTCCTCTTCTTTTGAGGATCTCATGGAGATTCGTTGTCCCAAGTAGATGTAGTGATCTACTTCCTCCAATTCTGTGTCCTTGATTTCGATCTTAGTGTTTTAATCTCCGATAAGGTTGTTGCACATGACTTTTGTTGTACTGAAG
Source organism: Thysanoteuthis rhombus (assembly GCA_963457665.1). Classification (NCBI taxonomy): domain Eukaryota; kingdom Metazoa; phylum Mollusca; class Cephalopoda; order Oegopsida; family Thysanoteuthidae; genus Thysanoteuthis; species Thysanoteuthis major. Next base: position 42,454,249 of record OY735234.1, read on the forward strand.
TTCCTGTGTAGGCCGACTTTCTTGCTCTCTTTATTTAGTTCATCTATCATTAGTTGGAGGTCGTGTAGGTTCTCTGCGAAAAGGGCAATGTCGTCTGCAAATCCGAGGTTGCTCAGATACTCACCGTTTATTTTGTCATCAACTCCAAATTACCCTACCAATAGAGAATCATTCGGAAGAAACAAACTCTGTCGCAAATCGCTCACTGCTACACACTCATCGTTCCATACGAGGAGGCCAGCCAAATCGATATCACATTATCTCAATCAAAAGGGAAATTTTTTTCTTTGATTGGAGCTCTAAAGGTATCAAACTTTATATTTGTTGATTTAAACCTACGCGTTATTTATCCAGCTACTTTTTATTTTTTTCATGTGTACCACCTGTTGGACCCAGAATCAACTGGTTCGTCGCCTGCGTCTGAAAGCGACATTTTGATTTTGAGCACAACGTGGAGGAAGGTTAAAAACAGGCGTGAATATTTGACCCCACCAGAGAGCAATTATGACAAGAACAGACCCATCGTGCTTGTTCATATTCTTCCACTCCTTTGGTAACGAGTCGACAGGTTTACAACTGATATGTGTTTGAAAGTGTTTGTAAAGGTGATAATCTATTGGTAAAATGTCAGCTGAATATGTCAGAGGATGCTTCAAGACTTCATGTTCGAATTACCTTAGCTTACACACAGTCATTGAGCATTTCGTTTAGTTCACATGGCACCAATCATTCAAACTTTTAACTTTCCTACTGCCTTGAGATGATGTGATATGATAGCTGCTGAAGTTCTAAAGTCTCCAAGAAGTACTCGAACCTTTGTGACCGTTGTTGTCGATAATGTTTACTCATTAAGAATAGGTTTGTGCCTTCAGCAAAATTTATTACTGGTATCTATATTCCAAGATTTACACCTATTGAACAAACGCTGAACAGTTCGCTCTGTAGTAATGTTCACTCTAAGGCTTCTAATGACGTTATCAGTAACTTTAGAAGCAATCTTAATTTGAAATCGCACTTAGCAGTTCTTAGTCTCTCCTCTTAGGCAGATATCATTGCTGTTAAATTAAAAAAAAACGCTTTTATGATTACAAATACCTGATAGCGAAGTACCTGTAAAAATTGACAGGATTATATACGAATGTATAAATTACGCAAGTATATCATCATCATCATCGTCGTCGTTTTTCCTCATTTAGTCTCTTTTCCCCCCCGTGAAAATCAAATATTGGCATCGTTTTTTGTTATGGTTCGTAGGTCTTCATTTGAAAATTCGAAGGGCCAATCTAATTCGCCTGTCATCTCAATAGCAGTTTCTTCTCTTTATTGTCTTTTATAGCCTTTTAAGACCATCTTTCGCAAGAATCTATGCCAATTACCATTGACCATGGCGGAGAGGTCTGGCAACTTTGGGGGAAGGTCTATGTCCAACGACGGGCGTGAAAAGACTGATGATTGAGTATCATTTTAATGTTTTATGTCTTGTAAGATATTGACTTAGTTTTGGATGTAATCTTGAAAATAAGGTTGTCTGCACTGTCAGGCTAAAACTCCGCCCAAGAAATGAACTACTGCATCTATGGTCTGATTTACAGACTTGCAATGGGAGAAAAAAGCCCCACTTCCGTCTCAGTAGACAATAGTACTATACAGATGTGACATCTTTAGGGCGCAAGCTTGGGCAAAGCATACGTAAATCTTGGGATTTCCAGTCGTTAAAATTCCTTACTCAGTAATGTAGTCCAAAGAAAAGCGGATGGCGATAGAAGAATTATATATATATATATATATATATATATATATATATATATATATATATATATATATATATCACAATACAAATCAGGAATGCAATATTGAATTAAAGAAAAATTGCTTTTCTTCAAGAATCGAACCTGCCGCCGTTAAAGTAGCTGCTTAAACGTAGACAGAAAGGCGAAGGACCCAAATAACTGATTTATCCCAACTCTTCTCATCTTATTCATTCACTGTCCATGTCTGCATTGTTGCTTCTAACGCAGACAATTATATCATAAAGACACGGATGTATAATCCGACAGAATATTCATGGATGAGTTATATTAATTGAAACTGTATTTGAAATGACTTCCCGTTGTTACTTAGTAAGTCACTCAGCCTAGACGGCGTAAATAGAATGAACAATTAAAGAAAATGGGACTGCCACAGGAACCGAAACTGCAAGTGCTAAGTTAACCGCTTTAACCAAAAGAGTTGGAAAAATCAGTTATTTTGGCCTTTGCATTTCAGTCAGACAGTTTAGCTCAGTGGTTAAGAGTGACGCCAGTTTGAAGCGGCTACCTTAAAACTCACAGTTTTGATTCCTGCTGCAGCACCCTTTTCTTTAATTGTTTATTCTATTTACGTTGTCTAGGCTGAGTGACCCATTATCCATGTAACGATAGGAGGTAATTTCAAATAAAGTTTCATATGATATAACAAATTCACAAATATGTCGAATTACATATATATACATTTATATTTATATAATGCCCCCCAATCCAAGGGTTGAGCCCTGTTAAGTGGGGCACCCGCTACAAAAAGCAAATATGCAATGCTCTTCTAACTTTTGACTTGAACACTCTGGTAGATGGCGATTTTATGTATAAATGAGATATCGCTAAATTCTGCATAGGGCAGGGATAGAACACCGGACTCCGGCATTGAGTGAATATCGAGTTTATAGCCACACTGAAGAGTCTGTGGATGACATTAATATTAATATATATATATATATATATATATATATATATATATATATATATATATATATATATATATATATATATATATATATATATATATATATATATATATATATATATATATATATATATATATATATATATATATATATATATATATATATAAACTTCATAGAAAAAATTGACATCATGAAGAAAGAAAAAGAACTTAGTGACTAGAGAGATGATACACCATTCGTTTGAAGACCGTTGAGTGTGAAAGAGAATGCTGCGAAAAAACATCCATTAATTCACAAAAAGATGACCACACACACACACACATATATATATAGGTAGGTAGAGAGAGAGAGAGAGAGAGAAACAGAGAGACAGACAGAGATAGAGAAAGAAAGAGAGACGTAATTATCACCTGGTAATTTTTTTGTTACTCTTACAGCTAAGTAATTAAGTTGAAGTTATTAGTAACTGTCAAACAAAACCGTCACCAAAACTATCAACATAGAATTCTTCAATTTTCAAGTTGGTCTGGCTGGCTGGCTGACTGGCTAGCTATATTTATATCACGCATAAGGGTGGCATAAACAGAGCTAGAGGGATGAAGTTTTTTTTTACTTCCTATCATGTCAGGAGGAAAAGTTTTCTTCTGCTTTTTTGAAGTTCCCTTCCTAGGTAAGATTTTAGTTGGGGTGTCAATTTGCAATGTAAAATTTTGCTATATTGATTCCTCAGTTTGTGTCCGTGCTAGTTTTTAAAAATTCAGACTTTTTTTTAGTGATCATGGCTTAACAAAAGGTGAAAGAAGTAACTTATTCATTGCACACCTCTTTTTTCTAATTTGAAAAAAAAAATGATCACCCCTAATACGGCATGTTGATAAAAAGACATCAGCCACACGACAGTTTAATATTGAGTTGTAATTGGAGAGCAGAAAACTCGTAAAGAATGAAAACTTTTGTTTTATTTTTTTTACATAACAACTGGATGTCTGACCTGAAGCGCTCATGTGGAGAAATGATTTGAATGGTCAGATTAAACAGCTCTGGCTCGAATCTGATTCCGTCGAAGAATAAATACAGTCAGATTAAATTCTTTTTCTGACACTACTGGTGTTTCCTAGCGGGAAAACATCTAGAATAGGGTGATGAAAAAAATAATCCAGAAATATCTATATTCTTCAGAATCTACATGTTATTTCTACACCTATATTTGAGTAAAAAAAAAAAAACAAACAAAAAAAAAAACACGCCCAGAAACATCTGGATTCTCAAGAATCTTATTTTTTCTGGGTGTGTTTTTAATCAAATTTAATAGCATTTAGATTCAGTCTTAAGAATCCAGATATTTCTGGATGTTGTTTCTTTTACTCGAATGAAGATGTTAGATTTTCAAGAATCAAGATGTTATACACATAGGGAAAACATCTAAGTTTGAGTAAAAAAACAAAAAAACAAAACCAAAATCTAGAAACGTCTAGAATCTTGAGAATTTAGATGTTATCAATGGACTATTCCAGTCAAAACAAGGTACCAAAAAAGTCAAAAAAACCTTTCTTATAAAAATAATTAGGGGCAAGTGAAGTACTGACGCCAATTTTTGAGTCTCTAGACAAAACTGCACAGCTAGTCGCGCTGGAACGAACAGACGAGCACCTCCCCCACAAAAACAAAAACAAAACAAAAAACGAACATGCCTATACAAAATGGATTAAAGCTTTCACGATCTTTGTCAGAAATCCTATCTGATTTATCCTCTATTTCTTTATTAAGAAAGAAAGTGCCGGTGGCCAAGCAGTTAGCAACTCGGAAAATAGAATCAGCGAGTCGAGTTCAAATTCAAGCTGAGGTAATCTGCGTTTACTTGGCAAAAATTCTCTTGGGGAAGACATGCATCCATCTGTTCTCTCACCACCCTGCCATAGCATTTAAGGAAAAGTACGACCCCTCGTTCTGCACTGAAAGAGGCTGACAGAAAAAAAAACAATAAGGAGTAATGAACGTATTTCTGAAAGGTCACAGTAGGTTGGCAAGTTTTCGGTAGAACAAACCCAACCCTCAAGAACAAGAAAATCTCATTAGTTCTAGAAAAGAAGAGAATACAATCAATGCATCCTCCAGATAGTCACCTATGAAACTGAGACTTGAAACTAAACCAAAACAGTGATCTTCAACCTGAGAACCATGTAACAAGTAAAGGAGAGAATCGTCTTCAACCTCACATGGGGAGATCACAAGACAGCAAAGTATATTGGAGGAAAGGCATGAGTCAGAGATAACATATAAACCATTAGAAAACTCAAATGGCAATAGGCCGGTCATATTTCAAGAATGTCAAACAAGCGACGGGTATCACGGCTCACAATGTGGATTCCCGGAGATCATATCGGATATCGAAGCCGGCAGATTGTAATATGTGATGAGGTAGACATATTCAGAAAGTACTGGTAAGGTAATGTCCAACGATTAATCTTCAAAAGCTGCTGCTGCTTAGGTTGCTACTGCTGCTGCTAATAGAGTTGTCAACAAGAACATGAACAATAAGAACAATCCTCACCAAAATTAGTGGTGTAAACCGATGTTTGATATTCATATTGCTTTATCGTGATTTGAACTCATTACTACATGATTGCCAGAAGGCTGTCTTACTAACTGAGCTAAATTGACATGTCTCAGATATTGACAGCAATGTATTGTTCAGATACACTCAGGATTATTTTATTCTAATGGATAGATACAGTTATGCAAACAATATCTAAAGAAAAAAATATTTGATGATTGAACAGTACTAAAGTTACATTATTCATTTCCAGTTAGAAACTAAGTTGGAGTGAAGTTTGACCATGCAGCAGTCAGTCTTGTTGTTCAATAAAGATTCCTGTGACTAATGTCTTGATTTCATTTTGTACAACTTTCATAAAGACGTAAATCGATCAAAATGTCAGCCACAAGTTTGTTGATTAAACCGAGTTTTGTTGGAAAATAATTTTTCTCCAAACGAATGAATTTATGTGATGGGAATTCAAGTGTCTTTTGGCTGAGGAGAATATAAATGGATTTATATGAACAGTCTATAACAGTCTGGGGAAGGATATATATATATATATATATATATATATATATATATATATATATATATATATATATATATATATATATATATATATATATATATATATATATATATATATATATATATATATATGTGTATATATATATATATATATATATATATATGTGTATATATATATATATATATATATATGTGTATATATATATATATATATATATATGTGTATATATATATATATATGTGTATATATATATATATATATATATATATATATATATATATATATGTATCGTAGTTTTTCATACTATGGATACACAGATACTGACTTACACACAAACATACGCACGCACGCACACACACACACGCACACACACACACACACATATATATATAAATATATAAGTAATAGTATGTAAATATATATACATAGATGCATGCATGGCAATTAGTAAATACGTATATATATGTATGCATATATATATGGTAAATAATGAATATATGTGTATACACTAAGTATAGAATACAATGAAAGAATATATATTCGTGTGTGTGTGTGTATGTGTGCTTGTGTATGTTATATTTATAGTAAATTGCATATGTATACACACACACACACACACACATATATATATATATATGTATATATATATATATATATATATATATATATATATATATATATATATATATATATATATAACCTAACAAAGAATAGAATAAAAGAATAATCGAAACAATTATTTCTTCCACAGATATACACCTTTTTTGTCTTGTATACACTTCTCCCTTCTCCCCCTATATATATATTAATATCTATATACCTACCTATCTATCCATCGATCTATCTATCTATCTATCCATATGTATATATATATATATATATATATATATATATATATATATATATATATATATATATATATATATATATATATATAAGTATGTGTCAGCAAAGTGGATGCGCAAAAAAGTCCAAGAATCATCAGACGATGGTTAATTTCTTTCAACGAGATGGTGTTTTTTTTCTCTCCTTTTTTTCCATTTCATTTTTTCCAGGCGTCTAGCATTGCAAAGTGAAATTGCTTAGCAAATCAATGGTCGATCTCTGTGGAATAAGCGAAGCTTAGGATTAAAGTGAATTTGAAATGGAATACATGAATGTCATGGTCTCTTAAGACGGACGAATAATTGATACTACACTTGCAGTGGTCATGCCAGGACTTTATCTCCCTGTAACACACACACACACACACACACACACAAACACACACATTCTCTCTCTCTCTCTCTTATACACACAGATACGAATAAAATATCTGTCTCTCAGTCGCTCCTTCACTCTTTATCTCCTATACACACATATACACAGATTGGCCCTCTCTTTCTCTTTCGTTCAACCTCTCTTTCTATCTTTCTTTCTTTCTCTCATACACTTCAGAGACATATAAACTCCCTCTTTCTCTCTCACTCCCTCTCCCCTTTTCTTTCTTTCCCTCTTTCTCTGTTTGTCTGTTTCTCTCTCTTATACATACACAGACACATTAACTCTATCTTTCACCCTCTCTTTCACTCTCTCTTTCTTATACACACACAGACACATTAACTCTCTCTTCCTCTCTTGCTCTCTCCCCTTTTTCTTCCACCTTCATCTCCCCGTCTCTCTTTTTCTCTCGAACAGATGCAAATATACATACATCCCCTCTTTGTCTTCTGCTCTCTCTTTCTCTTTTTCTCTCTCCCTCCCTCATTCTCCCCCCCCCCACACAGACACACATAAGCTCTCGCTCTATCCCTCTTTTTTCTCTCTTTCTCCCTCCCTCTCCTTTTCTCTTTTTCTTTCATATTCACACACATGGATGAACTCTTTCTTATCCTCTTCTTCTCTCTTTTCCTCTCTCTCTTCCTCTCTCTGTCTCTCCGTCTCTCTCCTTCTCTTGTACACGCACTTTGACACAAATGAACTCTCTCTTACTTTCTCTCTCTATATGGTACAAATCAGAATACAATAGAATATGATTTGATGCAATATCTGATGTGTGATGGGTTGCTGTCATAACGTGCTCGATACATTCGACATCAAACATTTGATTAGGTTAGAATAGAGCTCAGAATATGATGAAATAAAGGATTTGCTACACAGACATATGTTTGTTTAGCGAATGTGTGTTGGATATACATCGTTTCCCCTTATATATATATATATATATATATATATATATATATATATATATATATATATATATATACATACATATATATATATATATATATACATACATATATATATATACATGTATATATATATATATATATATATATATATATATATGTATATATATATATATATATATGTATATCAGATATCATGGCAATATGTGTGAATATGTATTGTCGAGGGCATCAGTTATTTACCATGTAATTATTTATATATATATATATATATATATATATATATATATATATATATATATATATATATATATATATATATATATTTTAAAACTCTGAAACAGTAAACAATCGATGATCCCATACAAAAGTATACCAAAATAGTATCATAATAATAAAGTAGAGATAAAACATAAAAATAAAAACACTGGAGAAAGTGACATAAATCACTTTAACTGATATTTGGAAACAAGTGACTGAGAGGGATACTTTAAAAAAAGTTTTTTATTGTTTCAAGCTGTAAAGCGTTCTAGGATATATATATCTATATATCTATATCTATCTATCTATCTATCTATCTATCTATATATACATATATATATATATATATATATATATATATATATATATATATATATATATATACAACAGTCCCTTGATATAACGTTATTCACGATATAAATCGGGTTGGTAATGGACCTCAAGTTTTCATCAATATACCTACATAATGTGACTAAAATATTAAATGTCATCGAATTGTAATCAATTCATACATAATTACATTGAGTACTAATTGATTGACCAACTGTAAATCTCCTGGGACCAGATTCCAAACGAAACCTTTGGAGGTCTCGTAGGTACAGGGGGTAGAAAGATTTTATCAGGCAGCTGATCATAATGTTTTTGTTCATCAATGCCTATCGATGCTCTAATCATTTGTTTATTAGAAAACAAACTGATCTGAATAATTTTGACAAATTGATTCATTTTGCCAACAAAGAAAAAATCAGAACGAGTCAATGTTATCATGTTTATTGGGCGTCAAACAAAAAAAATGAATTACCATTACTCGGGCATTGCCTGTTTCAAAAATTCCTGTTTGGAAAAGACTAGACTTTATGTAGCAGGAGGGGGCAGCCTGTTATCATTGTCAAGTATAACAATTTTCCATTTGTTGTACAAAAGCACAGTTTCGAACGATTTTGCCTTGTTGCTTCAGTATGGCCTTTTGGGATATTAAGCAAGAGACAAACCTACAAACTGAGAAGCATGCTGCGTGCGCATGAAAGAATCATGCTCAACTTCACATGGAGAGATCACAAGATAGTACAGTATATCAATAAGAAAACAGGAGTCCGTGACATCATAGAATCTATCATAAAACTCAAATGGAAATGGGCTGGTCATGTTGCAAGAATGGTGGACCACCGATGGAAATCACGACTCTCAACATGGATCCCCAGAGACCACATGCGGAACCAAGGCCGATAGAATACCAGATTGATAGTTGGACTAGACAAATTCAGAAAATATTGGCTCTGCGACGCCAATGATGGAAAATTGGGGCCAATCCAGGGGAAGATCTACGCTCAATGACAGACATTAAAAGACCGATGATGATGATGAATTCTGAATGAGTAGAATTCAGTGGAGACAACTGACAGAAATTATTGAGAGACTCATATAATCTGTAATTTTTAAAATTTATTTCATTTGGTTTCTTTAGAACCACTAATCCTATCAGAGGATCACTCTATTCATATCACATGAACTTTGTGTTCTGACTGATATATCTGGCGAATTTTGACTTCATACAATGGCCAGTTGTCAGGTAATCGTGGTGCACGTACATAGGCGCACAGTCACACACGGATAAAGATTTCTTTAATTGTATTTAGATTATGAAAAGATTAATGAAACAATCAAAATTACAAAATTTGGAAGTTGAGAGCTGTTGAAATATTTGAGACTAAATAACGATTGAGCTTTTGTAATTCGAATCAAGAATTGATATTTTTCTAATGAAATCGTCTGCTTGTTCCAGTCAATAAGAAAAAACGTTTGACGGGAGTAATTGTTTGATTTGATAGACGATGAAGAGATTTCGATTGACTGAAAAAACAGAGGCTTGAAATTTAATCTTAAGTATTTCGTGGAGACTCGCTAAAAAAGATTTCAAAATGGAGAGAGAGAGAGAGAGAGAGAGAGAGAGAGAGAGAGAGGGGGGGGGGGCGAGACAACCCCCTAGAAGAGGAGACCAAAATATTCATACACACACACACACACACACACACACAGATACACAAAAAGACGCAGACACACTCAAACATAAAAACCCACCCATACATACACACATGCGCTGACGCTGACACAAATGGACACACTCACAAACACACATATACACAAGTGCACAGACACACACACATATGTGTCTTCATAGACATACCTTTCGTAAATAAATGAAAAAGAGATGTTTTGAACATTTTCTTCAACGGAACATTCGATATCTGACTGTTTATCATATTTTGGAACTTCAGTTCTTCCAGAGACAGAAAAAAAATGAGGGAATAAACAGGTCTGGTTAGTCACTCAATGGAACCCACCACGTGATCGATATCATTTGCCTTGTTGGGGGTAATCAATTAATAAATTAGAAAAAAAATGAACAAGTCACTTCTCTTTTGTTGGATCGCAAAAAGACCCTATCAACGTCTTTTGCTGGGGTTACTCCTCTGGTCTTTTGCAGAATCACTAAAACTTCTGCATTTAAAAAAAAACAAAAAGAAAAAAAAAACAAGTGTGAGCACTGCCGGACACAAAAAAATCAAATTAGCATGAATTTACATTGTAAATTGAACCCCTTTAAACACTTCTTTCGGAAGGAATTTCCAAGAGACAAAACCGTTTTTTTTTCTAGGCATAACAAGGGGTAAAAGATTTTTCATCTCTCTAACTTTATCAGTGCAGCCTGTACACATAACCTTTACATACATAGATGGACTATCAGCCAGCCAGAATTACTTAGAAACTAAAGAAATCTATGTTGACAGTTTTGGTTGATGGTTCTTGACAAACATAAGTATTTAACATTTACCTGATGAAGAACCCATCAAAACATAAAAGAGATTCCTTTAAAAACATCCGTGACATTTATAACAAGAAAAACACTCTCAAAGCATATAAAACATTTCTGAAATAATCAAAAGGCTTTTAAGGGACCTTAATTATGCAGATCAAGATATTTCATTGGAGATCTTTCCGGTGACATTTACAGCTAAAAAAGGACTCAGGAAGCGCGTATTTCTGCTACATATTGTACCTTCAGATTATACTTTATTCTGGACTTTACAGAATACACTTAATAAGAAATGTTTCCCAGAAGACTACGAAAGGCACCAAGGGCTGTTGTTTTGTATTTGCATAATCAATAATCTATCAAAAGATAAAAAGATCTCTTTATAAACATTTATGACATTTATTAAAATCAATGATACCAATTATATTCGATTTGACAGATGGAAATATCGACTGGCCGAACGGATAAGTGTGTGGAAAAATGGAATTGATGAATCGATGAATCTATCTATCTATCTATCTATCTATCTCAGTGTGGTCATATGTATCTATCTATATCATTTTGTTCTTTTTTCTCTATCTCATTCTGCTTATTTATCCCATTTTGTTTCATCTATCTACCTACCTTTCTATCTCGGCCAGTTCATATCTATCTATCTATCTATCTATCTATCTATCTATCTATCTATCTATCTATCTCAGTCTGTTCTTAATTATCTATCCATCTATTTCTGTATGCCCATATCTATCTATCTATCTATCTATCTATCTATCTATCTATCTATCTCAGTCTGTTCATATCATTCTATCTATCTCAGTCTGTTCATATCTATCTATCTATCTATCTATCTATCTATCTATCTATCTATCTATCTATCTATCTCAGTCTGTTCATATCTATCTATCTATCTATCTATCTATCTATCTATCTATCTCAGTTTGATCATATTTATTTAACTATATATTTCCATCTATTCATCTATCTATCAGTCTAGTGATATCTATCTATATCTCTGATCTCATCTATCAATGTATGCATGTATCTATTTGGTCATGTCTATCTATCTATTTATCTATTTATCTATCTATTCATTTCAGTCTGTTTATATTTATCCATCCCCGTCTGTTCATATCTATCGATCATTTATTACGTATGTAACTCTTAACGATGAATTTTGACAAATTGAAGAAAAAATGATTTTTTTCACCAATCTTAACGGAAGATTTCATATCTGGCAGATGATCATATTTTGAAATTCCAAAGGAAAAACAAAAAAAAGAAACCAACATTTTCACTCGGCATTTGTATAATCAATAATACAGGAAAAGATAAAACATCTCTATAAACATTTGTAATATTCTTGAAAGTCAATCATAACAATTATGTTTGGTTTGTCACATGGAAATAGGAAGTGGCCAAACGGTTAACTGTTTGGAGGATGGGTCCAGCAGTCTGAGTTCTATCTATCTATCTATCTATTTATCTATCTATCTATCTATCTATCTATCAATCAATCATTTAATCAGAATGTACGTGGATCTCTTAAGAAACATCTTAGATATCTATATCGGGATTTGACACCCAATATCAGCTTTTATGAACATTCTTTGTCACGATAAAATGATTGATCCAGTTCTCCATTCATCTCAGAGGCTGCTGGTTTTCTTAATGAAAAACTGATCACTTCAATGAACGGTGAGTGTTGACCTTATCGTTGGCCTTTGACGAGTTATCTGCCCTTGGCATTGCTCTTTGTTTTTTCTTCAAACATTGGATCAACGAAATGCCAAGAAGGTCCACTTTTAACGGCTCGGAGAATGGAGTTCAAATTTCAGCTGAGGTAGGTTTTGATTTAAATGACACGAATTCACTTCCCTGTCCCTAGCTATTGGTAGAACAGCCGGGTGTATGGAACCTTTTCGATTCTTAAGGCAGTCCATCTAAAAGAAAAAAAAAAATAATACTCGCTGCACTATCAAGGAATGGCACCATGTTGAGAGAGTGTACACCGTGTGCGCCAGCCAGCTGAAAGAGCTGAACCAGAGCGCAGAAGCTGATCTCCACAATGAACAAAAAAAAAAAAAGAAAAAGTGCAGGCGAGAGGAGAACATACTATGTGATTCGTTAAAGGAATGACATAGCCAACAGCGACAGATCACAGATCAACTGTTCATTCTTCCTAGTCTTACATTTTAATTTCATTTTAATGCGCAGATTTAACGACCGTCACGACCCGTAAGCTGAGAACCACGCAACGTACACATAAAAGAATAATGCTGGGCCTCACATGGAGAGACCACAAAACAGCACAGTATATCCGGGAAAAGAGAAGAGTTAGAGACATCATAGAATCCATAAAAAATCTCAAATGGCGCTGGGCTGGCCATGTTGCAGGAATGACAGACAATCAATGGACATCATGACTTACAACATGGATTCCCCGAGACCACATGCGCAACCGAGGCCGGCAAAATGTTAGATGGAGAGACGAGCTAGACAAGTTCAGCAAGTATTGGCTCCGTGACGCCCATGATAGAGAAGTGTGGTAAATCCTGGGGAAGGTCTCTGTCCAACGACGGACGCTAAAAGACTGATGATGACGATGATGATGATGATGATGATGATGATGATGACTAGTTCAGTTCAGGTTAGTGATTTTCAACCGGTGTGCCGTGGCATATTAGTGGTGTGTCGAGTGAGTTTTGAGAGGATGGATCCTTCCAATAACAATGGCCGCGAGACAGTGTTCGCAGAATGGATACAAAAATAATATTTGAATACGTTTGATATTACTGGTACTCTTATGAAGCGTATTAAACACCTCTATTCCAATGGTGCAATGAATCAATATCATTGAAGTCCTGAATGACATAATGATTTCTCTCCTAAATTCCATAGGTCAGAACCGATGATCACATATTATGTTTTAATGAATGGCATCTTGTTCAAGTAGACCATTATATCTTCAAAGGACAACGATTCTCTATAAAATCCTAAAAAAACCCTAAGAAATCAAGCAAAGAATCATACTTGGTTTGCAAACTTTCGGCAAAAGTAAGCTCGACTTTCAAGAAAAAGAAAATACCACTAGTCTTTGAAAGGAAGGCTCACGATAATCGCCTACGAAACTGAAGCACTGAACCTAACCAAAAGACTGACCCTTGAACTGAGAACCATACTATGTGCACATGAAAGAATCATGCTCAACCTCACACGAGAAAATCATGAGACAGCATAGTATATTAGGGAACAGGAGTCAGAGATACAATAGAAACCATTAGAAATGGCTCAAAGGGCAATGGGCTGGACATGCTGCAAGAATATCAGACAACTGCTGGACATCCCACCTCACAATATGGATCCCTAGAAATCGTATACGAGATTGTAGCAAAAAGTAAAATGTCAGGACATGGTAGACAAATTGAGAAAGCTCTGGTGAGGTATTGTCCATCGGAGGATGTTAAAAGACCGCTGCTGCTGCTGCTGCTGCAGATGGTGATGATTATAATGATCTTATTTCAATGTATAGAAAAACAAATATGCATAAAACTTCCAAAACTTGACAAAAACCATGATTAACAAGTGTCAATAGTTTTACGAATGAGCTTCATAGATTTCGCTCTCATGGCATAATTAATAAATGAAATAGACAATTCTTGGAATTCTCGGATGAAATTTTTTAAGAGAATGCGAGTCAGTTGAATTTCATCTTTGATTAGGATTAGTACAAAAGAAATTACATTGTTTAAGATGGCCAGAGAGTCATTATTATTTGATGAATGAATAAGCAATATACTTTTGTCAATAAGAATAAATAAATTATTAGTCTGTTCAACTTGTAAACACATTATTATCATTCATTTTCTCCAGAATGATCAAATCTATACTCGAATACAGATAGCGTGTCTCGGCCATTTTTGTGCCTGGCTAGCACTGCTGCGAGATGAAAAAAAGCTTGAGAATCACTGCAATAGGTAGACGTTCACCTGAGAAAACTTTGGTCTTCACTGATACTGCCGAAGGAGTTTGCAGGATCGGATCCAGGATTGTGGTCAGGAGGGTTCACATTTTGAGCAAGGTTATTTGGTATCTGAATCGAAAGAGAGAAAAAAAAAAAAGAAAGAATATTTTTACAAGTAAATTTGTGTTTAAAGAAACGAAACAAAACGAAAAAAGAATTTGAAACAAGAAAGTATGCGATCCGACATTTTCGCTTACATTTGAGTCGTGGTTCTTTTTAGCACTGGTATTGACAAAAGAGGAAAGAGAGAAAAAATAATCAAAGAAATTTACCGCAGAACCAATCAATATTTTTTTTTACAAAGGAAAAAAAAAAAGAATGGAAGACATCTTACTTATATTGGATGAATAACGTAACATTTATTTTTTCTTTAATCTAGATATTTAAAAAAAAAATGTGATTGTGCTTTCCCTGGGCAAGGGAGGGGGCCCACACCTGATTTGGTGAAGTAGATTTTCGATAAGAGGGACGATTCAATCAAAATCTCTCAAAACTTCATTTCGAAATGTTAGAAACCGTCAACAAAAACTGTCACCTAAACTGTCGACACAGGTTTCGTCACGCGTGCAGGCAGCAACAACGGAGCTAGAGGGCTGGAAATATACACAACTACTCTTTATTATATTTAGAAAAAGGTTTTCTTTTTGTTTCTTGATGATATTTCTTCTGAAAGGTTTCCAATGGGAGTTCAATTTGCTATTGAAAGTTATGCTGAATTGGTCCTTTGCTTTATGCCCAGCAGCATTCACGCATGATTAAAAAAAACAAACTCAGACCTTCTGATTGATGACCGCGTGGCAAAAGGCAAGAGAAGTAACTTATCCATGGATCAGCCATATTACAATTCTTTCATTGATCACCACCAATGCAGTACGCTGCCAAAAGGCATTGGTCAAGCGAGGGTTTCTATTGGGTGACTAACCAGACCTGTTGTTTTTCTTCATTTCGGTTGCGATTTTCAATTAAAATAGAATAAAGTTGCTTTCATGGTAAAATAATGACTTTTTCATTCGTCGGTATTTTTTGTTGTGAAGTATTTTTTCTTTAATTCATCTTATAAGTAAGAAACAAGAACCGAAAGTTCAATGGTGAGTCCACCATAAAATTTAAACGCTATTATTCCCAGGTCAAATGACCCTGAGCAATAGATAATTTCAGGTAAGAAGCATCTTATCACGGAACAATTTCCTATCCAATTTGAAATGAATTTGGCATGATCCTGAAGTTTTAAAGAGAAGACACATATCAAGAAAACGCCTTTCTACCAGATTTCAAATCTGACTAGAAACAGCTGATCAAATCGGTTTTGACCGAATTAAGAACACGGAGTTTGGAAGTAGTTTCTCTCCAAATTACGTGACTTCGAATTGGAGAAATTTATTTAGGGACACTCTTCTACCAAATTTCAAGTGAATCCGACTTAAAACGACCGAGAAATGATATGGGGATCGAGCAACCGAACGACGGACTGAGCCTCATAGAGAGACAAGGATGTCTCGAAAAAAAAACAAAAAAAAAACGGGAGTGCGTCAATCAGATTTTACGTGGTTGCATTTCTTATATCTTGGTTACACTTTTCAATTAATAAAAACTGCTGCTACAGAAAGGATGTTAGTGTGGACATAAAAATATCAAATTATGCAGATGCCTTGCTGGGTTCTCATTTAAAAATATTGATTCCCTTGTTCGAACTGAGAAGTACGAACATACTTTTGTCAAAGGAAAAATAGCACGACATAAAATATTTATGGAAAATGACAGAAAAAAATTAGAGAATGCCACAGTCACGATAAAATACTAATTCATTTCTTTGTATTTTTTGTAGTGAAGTTTTTTCTTTAATTCATTTCGTAAGTAAAAGAAAAAAGACGACTATGTCTGTGGAATAGATTTTACGCGATTGCAATCATACAAAAAAAAATGTTGGATAGATAAATTGAACGAACAAAAGTTAATCGAGGTTCTGGTGAGAAAGAAAGGAAAAAGCTTCCTTTCCAATTATATGTAGTTTTTGATAAAATGAAACCACACAAAAAATCAATTTTTCTCGTGGAATTTTCAGCGAGGATTTGTATCTGGAAATCACATACACATCACTCGCAGCTGGTTCATCATCATCATCATCATCATCAGCAGCATCATCATCATCATCATCAGTCTTTCAAAAAATCTGATGTTGACTATTTGTCTATAAAGATTAGTTTTCGGGGTGATAATAATTTTCTGGATGGATTCTCAATTAACAGTTGAAAGGACGCTGGCACGGATCCATCCACGCTTGTTTCTTTTTTTTTTTTTAATTCAAAACTTTTAGTGATCACTGCATAGCAAAGACGGAAGCAGTAACATATGCATGGATCAGCCGTTTCCCAATTCTTTTCTCGATCGATTACCCCCAACACAGAATGCAGCCGAAATACATTGGTCAAGTGAGGGTTTCTATCGTATGACTAACCAGACCTATTGTTTTTCTTCATTCCAGTTACAATTTTCAATTAAAATAAAATACGGTATCATAAGTTGCTTTCATGGTAAAACAATGACTTTCATTCGTTGGTGAGTCTTATTGTGAACTATCTTTTCTTTAATTCATCTTATAAGTAAGAAATAAGAACCGAATGTTCAATGAGGCGTCAACTATAAAGTTTAAACGTCATTATTTCCAGATCATGTGAGCCTAAGCTGACACAAAGAACGATTAATTTTTTGATCTACGAAAGTAAATAAGTTTCATAAGTAAATAAAAAAAAACTAAAATGTCAACAAAGCCAGCTATCTTATTCAACTTCTGTCTAGAACAGAGTAAAGTCCCGAAGGACTGGGACACTGCAATCATAATGCTTCTACATAAGAGAGGGAACCCCAAAGACCTTAACAGCTACAGACCAATAAGCTTACTCAATTGGATATAGAGACTTTTTGCAAAAATCATCACCAACCGTATCACTAAAACAGATGGATGAAAACCAACCACGGGAGGATGCATCGGTTGTATACTCTTTTTTTAAAATTTTTGGGATCGTCTGGTTTTTTGAAGTTGAAGTTGCTCTGCTGAAAGCTTGGCACCCTAAAGTGATTCTTTGCTTGATTTCCTCTTCTTTTGAAGATTTCATGAAGATTTGTTGTCCTAAGAAGATGTAGTGGTCTACTTTCCTGAGTTTTGCATCTTCGATCTTCTCATTCTCTATGTGATTGTTGTTCATGGTTTTTGTTTTACTGAAGTTTATGTGTAGGCCGACTTTTTTGCTTTCATCATTTAGTTCATCAAGCATTATTTGGAGTTCATGTAGGTTCTCTGCAAAAAGGATACACATATGAGAAAATCATGCTCAACCTCACATGGAGAGATCACAAGACAGCACAGTATATCAGGAATAAAACAGGAGTTCAAAACATCATAGAAACTATTGAAAAACTTAAATGGCAATGGGCTGGTCATGTTGAAAGAATTGCTGATAACTGATGGACATCATGACTCACAACATGAATCCTCAGAGCTTGCATGCAAAACCAAAGCTGACAGAATACAAGGAGAGATGAACTAGACAAATTCAGAAAATACTGGCTCCACGACGCCCATGATGAAGAATCGTGGTGAATCCTGTGGAAGGTCTATGTCCAACGACAGGCAATAAAGTACTGATGATGATGATAATGATGATGATGATTTTCTTGAGGTTTTGAGGTGGAAGCTTCTCACTATTCCACACATCATTTTGATAAGGATGTTTCTCAAGTAATGGCTGAACATCCTGGGGGAGGTCTATATCCAACGACGGACGATAAAAGACTGATGATGATGATGGTGATACTACTGCTGCTGCTGATTCTTAAATTAACCAAAAAAATGAAGTTGACGTGCAGTTTTGTCTGATCACCCCCCCCCAAAGTCTGTACATCAAATTCCATCACTATTCGCAAGGCTGCATATCGATTCCATGCGGGTCACAAGTAATTTGAGTAAACATCTGGCTTTCCCCCACCATAGAAACTATCTACAGGATTTTGGCCCAGGATGAAAGTCGTACCAATTTAGTTACATGAGAAGTAGATGATCTTCTCCCAAGCAGTTGCAGTCTGGGCTTGCTCTCCTTTGCATTGCCCAGGTCAGCACAAGATCGGTCACCCCTGAACCTCAAACCGTATGATGCATTCAATTTCTATGACGAAGCTAATATTGCCCAGGAGGTGGTGAAGACACAGGTGAGAGTAGAAATCGGTCAAGTTTGCATTTTCTGAGCTGGTCTTTCTCTTTGACCCTAAATCATTTATCTCTCAAATGCAGGCCTCTTATTCTGGGTGACTATCATGGGCTTCCTGGGTCAGCACGCGTTTTCCAGGGTATACCTCTAGACCAGGCGATGCAGATCGTCACGAAGGAGGTCAACAGCTGAAAACGTCTGAAAAAGTGCGAAAAGGGACATCACTTGAGAGATGAATAACATAAGGGAAGATAAAGCTCGGTCAACCATGTGACTGAGATCTTGATGCATTCTGAGAATAGAAAAATCAAAATGAACTTTTTGATTAACCTGTGATCACCTGCGTTGACAAGATTTTTTAAAATCTCCGTCCTTATCAGTCCATTTGCTGAGCACGTGTCAAAGATATTTCCCATAGAGAGAACCTTCTGACGACGAAGCATTTTTGTAGCGAAAGGGAGAAAATGGTGAATAGCGAATGGTCGATTGACCGTCATTGGATGTTGAAAATAGTCCTTGAGTGATGGATTCTTCCCGGGCCTTGAAATTCTCAGATCCACCTTGCCAGTAGGGGAAGAGATGTGGGAATGTGTTTGAAAAGTAGCTGGTGATGAGATCAGAACAGTTGCCAACTGAGCTCTCGTCGGCCAAAGCAATAGATCAAGAGCTTGGTTCCTTTATCAGTCTGATTTGGTTGTAGAGCAAGCGACAATGGAGTTTACAATGACTAGCATTCTCTGTAGGTGACTCTACTCTGACAAAGTCCCGATTAACCCGTGATGGCTATTCTGGAGGAATCCTGAGTTTATCTGGATTCTGTGTGAGCACGTTGTCCCTGATTCCTCCTTTTGGAAACTGGCTAGCATTATTTTCAGAGGTCTGGATGTTTCTGTAGTGGGTTTTGTGTGTTTTCATTTACCTTTGCGCTTCCATAATGTACCTGTGTGCTCTGTGATGGCCTCATTAAGGTTCTTGGAAAATGATGATATCCGGCGTCCGAATGAAGTTATGGAAGGATTGTTGCAACAGTTTGAACCATTCGAAAAAAGCTAAAACGGTGTCCCTTGCTGGTGGTACCCGAACTCTTCTTGGTGAAGCACAGTTAGATTTGGGGAATGGCAGACCTTTTAACTGATGACAGCCTTAAGAGACACATGGGTGTCAGATAATTTTATTCGGTAAAAATTACACGGTGGTCCGTTTTGTTGCTGTAGCAGAACTCACCCATGTGATTGACCGGCTTCATACCGATCTTTGAATCTTTACAGCTGTAGCGTGTTTCCCATTCCAACTCTTTGGGTTTCTTGTTCATGGTCTTGCTAGCCACTGCCAAAAGGTTGTTGAGGAAGATTTTGAAGCTGAAGTTATCCTGTGCCAGGTCCTATCAGTAGTTGGTGAGTCAGATTGGGCCTGCTGCGCTTCTAAACAGAGCCAGCTGGGGTTAAGATCAAGACCATGCTCAGACAAGCAGCTGTTCTCCTTTTTGGCATCTTGAACTGGACATGAAATGGCATTTTTGCAAGAGCAGTGGATCCTCATTGTAACGAGTCCTAATACAACTAATTCGTGCTTTAACGAACTAGCAGATTCATCCAAACTGACCAAGATCGATAAATGCACCAAACACGTGAACTATAACAAATCTTTTCTTACATACCGAACGAAATTCGTTAAATGCGACAAACGTGTTGACCATATAAATATGAGTAATTGTTTTATTTATTTGATACTAAATAAGAATACATAATATCATGTTGATACAAAAGCAAAATTTGAATCCCTATCGGAATATGATACTGAATGAAAGAAAAAATTACTATTTGATCAATAATATTTCCACCACCCTTACGTCCATATCTAAGATTTCCGATTTCAAAAAGATTTTAAGCGAGTAGAATATTACAAACTAGTTGAAGCATTACTAGTTGTGATAGTAGTAACAGGAGAACAGTGAAGGGAAAAGTGTGTATGGCTCGCCCGAAAGTCAGTCTATTAAAAAAACAACAACCAGTGAGCCTAAATCAAAGTGAGTGTACAGTTTTTTTAATATCATTAGTTTGTTTTTGAGTCTTATTGTATGGTTATCTATCTTCATGTGGGCCTTAAATGAGTCTTTATCATATTTTTAACAATAAAGTTAGCTGAGAATTGGGAAGTATAGCCGATTCTTGCTATTTTGAAGAGAGCCTTAGCTATTGATAATAAACGATACCAGGCAACACACCTATTGATCAGAAGGCATGTTTTGATGACGTCACACAATTCCTCCCGTTGTTTACATAAACAGAACCGACTGGCTGAGCGAAAAGCGTCTAATAGAGATGTATGGATATCTAAAAATTGAATAATAATTTTGACTTGCTTGCCTCTAGTCATGTAAACAAACGCCAGGAAATATAATTAGGTTACATACTTTAAAATTCTAAACAACACGTTTTGTTTGGCTTATGAAGTACACGTCTTAGCATCTTTTTTTTTGACTTTACACTTTTGTTAATTCTACGGCTGAAAAGCAATAACTCAAATGTTAATGAAAAATGGTGGGACTCATTTTTATTTCCTAGTTTTTGAAGCTTGGAATTTGATGTTTTTTTCACGTATTCATTTGTAAAAATCATTTTTTTCCATTTTGGACCACCTCTGCCTTTTGTCAGATGTTATTTGTTTTGGAATGTAGAATCACTTCCGAGAAGGCATGGTCGTATTGGACAAGAGACCCCACACCCGAGTTGCTTCCCTTTCATTAGGTGATCTGTTCTCTTTTCCGGTAATGACATTTTAGGACCAGGAACATCCGACAAATAAAAAGATAAATTATTCAGAACAGTATCCACATACTTGATATTATATCACCAGGTTTCGACTGGTATGTGGCCTATCCAATGTTGTCTGAAAATTTACTCTCCATTGCATATATTATACGATAGAGATACAGGGTTAGGAGTTTCGAAATTACATGAGAAGGACACTGGGCGTGGTGGGTAGTTGAATGAGAATGATTTACCCAAGACACTCTCCGTAAGGAATAACACGCTATTTGTCTGCATTTGGAATTCGAAAGAATAAAATTGATAAAACTAATTCAGAATATGCTTGCTCACCTTCGATGTCCAGTATTTGTATCCTCATTTCCAAACCTGAACATATTGGACATGAGATTAAATTTGGAAGCTCGGTATACGCCCAACTGCTCTTCCATTATATATTTGAAGGTTATCAAAATGATAGTATCGGGTTTCGATGGAGCGTTGATCTAATCTTCAGTTATCGGACCGGGAATCTGCTCACAGGACGTGGGGAAGCTAATCTCAAGAAACGATAACACATTTGCTGACTCCGTTGGGATTTGAAATTGGAAAGAATAAAATTCATCCGAGCTTTATCATTTCTATCAATTCTTGGCCTGAACCCATCGAACAAACGCTGCACAGTTCGCACTGTATTGGTACCGATAGAAACTGTTTACATGATCAACGTCTTTTGTAAGAATGTCTTTTATTGGAGTCACTCCTCTCGTCTTTTGTTGGTTCACTAAAAAGTCTGAATTCATAAAAAGATAAGGTGAACGCTGTAGAACACGAACCAGAAGACTAATTCAGCATAAACTTACTCAGTAAATTAAAGCCTCTTAAAAGTGAAGTTGGAGGGAATTTAAAAAGAATAGAAAAAAAACAACCAATTTCTGATAATGAACAAAATATTTGAATTTCAGCCCTCTAGCTGAAACTTATACCTGTGACCATTACATGGATAGACAGATCTACTTTGATATAAAAAAGGACCCCCCCCAAAAAAAAACTAAACAAACAAATAAACAAACCCCCCCAAAAAAAACCAACAAACAAACAAGCAAAAGAAACAGACAAACATACCAGTAAGTTGATTTTTGGTCAAAAATCAGTTGGACCCCTATTTGAGTTAAATAGGTTTAATCCTTTTATATTTTCATATACAGATTTGGAAAACTCTTCCTTATTGGAAGATTTTCCTTTAGAAGAACCTTATCAGTCGGCCCTTCTCAATCATGAAGCGCAAAAGTTTTCACTTTTCTCAAAATTGACTCAAACACACTTTCTTCTTTTCCATATTACAGTTGAGATAGCCATCCAAACAGTCAGAATCACTTATGAGCTGTAGAAACCTGCGTTGAAAGTTTTTGTTCACGGTTTCTACTACACCAACTCATTTCCCAAAAGTTCTGATGATATGACCAAAATAAAAAATACATTTAGAGATGTAAAATTTATTCTGAGTATATAATTTGTTCGTGCAAGCTGCAGGTCTCTGAAAGGGAAAATCGACTCTGAATGACTTTTACATATATACATATATATATATATATATATATATATATATATATATATATATATATATATATATATTCAAACATACTTACAAGTAGTTCTAATTATCCATGTAAAATACGAAATACATTTTAGAATGTTTCATTTGTATATTGCATGCAATTTTTTCAAGAGAAAAGACCATTGCCATCAATATACATCGGAAAAGTTTTTGAGCACTTTCAGATCCGAAATGCTATTGATGGTATGTTACGCTGAGTCGTTGGCAGCTGGGTTGTTGAGAAGTACGGGGGACCTTGTGTGAGAGAGAAAGAGAAGGTGTATGCTTCATCTATAACGTCTGCTGCAAAACAAACGCTGGACGCTATGTCCGTTTTTTTCTTTTTTTTCCTTTTTCGTAAAAGCGAAAAAGAGACGTGGAGCATAATTCCCAATCGATTATATATATATATATATATATATATATATATATATATATATATATATATATATATATATATATATATATATATATATATATATATAATTTTTTCATGCTAATCACTGGCATATACAAGAGAAGATTCAATGTAAACAACTATTATTTATATAATGACATATTTAGAATACATTACTAAAGATCAGGATGAATTCAAAAAATATCATATTTCATTTAGTTTGTGTATATAATTATTTCCTGCAAGCTCCAGTTATATAAGTAAAGTATAAGTAAAGAACCAAAGTGAATGAATATGAATGAGAATACAGTAGTAACATACCTACTAATAGTACCAATGATATAGGTAAGATAAATTGAAATTTTGGCGATTTCCAATACTTGGCGTAACTTCCCCGAAACTGTGCCAACTTTGTGGAATGTATAGTGTTGGGTCATTCAAAGTATATCATTTGAAAACAAGACAAAACGGAGAACAAAATTACACGAATTCTATGCAACGAGACACATTACTGGATAGCCTCCAGTTAGTACTCCAAGCAATACTTCCGTTAAAATCACATAAAGATCAATATCATTGTTTCAAATCCCATTATTTTGAAAGAGTAATACATTGTACAAAAAGGTAAATAAATGTTACTTTTTTTTCCAAAAGTCGGCAAATTCCAAAAGTCGACTCGGCACTGAACCTGATCTTGGCGAGTTTTAGAAATTTGCTTTGTACATAAAATTGTTTTACGCTAGTTGGAAGTATATGCAATCGACGAGTGAAAGTAAACAGTCGTTAAAATATAGTTAAATATTCACAAATATTACTAATGATCTGGGTAAAATAAACTATGTATTTGGAAATAATCGATTTATTTTGTAGAGGATAAATTTCCCAAACTTGGTAAGTTCGAAAAGCCGGCAAGTATTGAGCAATTTCAAATATCCTGCAAAATTCTCCATACTTGCTGCTGGCTCCAGTTAGTGTTGATTTGGTTCCCAGACCTACCACTGTGTTTTGGTGGCGCACGCGATATTTCGTTTTCAAAATCACCTGAGTTTTGTGGGCTGTGCATTGCACACATCAAGATCATTTTCGTTTTACAAGTTTTTTTTTTCACAGCAAATATGGCTTCCAAACACGCAGGAACACTCCTTATTTGGAATGAAAAGAAACGAAAGAACAAAGTGTTACTAAATGAGAAATTTGACCTTTCAGAGAAGTTAAAGTCAGGAACGTCATTGCGTCAACGCTATGAAATGTACGATGCTGGGTCACCTAAATTGTATGATTTGAGAAAAAAAGACCCCCCCCAAAAAAAAACAAAACCAGAAAACGAAATTATGTGAATTCTCCAGAAGTAGTGTAGCGAGGGAACGCATGGACATACATAAAACAATGAAGTGTGGAGGAGGTGGAATTTAAGATAAAAACCTTGATGCAGTGGATACGGCGGTGCTGTAATGAAGGCATGTAAATATAGGGGGAGGGGTCGGTGATCCAAGCTGAATTCTTCAGAAAGAATTGGATCACGAATGACATTCTGATCGATGACCGAATGCATTCAAGTTACGTCGATGTTTATCGCATAAAACATTAAAAAATAGCTGTCACTGTTGCACAGAAGGGTATGAAAGAAAATTCAAACAAAAGATACGTGAAGAGACACTGACCCCCCCGGACAAATATACAATGCAGTCGAAGCTGTTTTGTATCGGTGTTACATGCCCAAGAAAACACAAACAACAGTGGACGAAGTAAATCTCATTGGGTTGAATGAACCCCAAGACTGACTGTAATGGGTTGTTCGAAATGCTGCTGGGAATAATAAACTGAAGTTAACGGTGATTAAGAAAAGCTTCCTGCCCAGGGCCTAAGAGTAGGGTGAGATATATCCTGTCAGATACAAAGTATCCAGAGGTGTTTTGGATTACAACAAAGATAATGGCAGATGAATTGTTTTGTCTCTGATGCTTGGGCACGCAGCAAAAAAGTCCGTCTTGACCCTAATTCGTAAAAAAAAAAACATCATAAGTATTTTCAATTTACGAACTGAAACACGGGATAAGAAACCAAAGTAGATGAAGCAACATGCCTTGGATCATTGCTTCGAGAGCAACAAGAAACAGATCTGGTTTGTCACTCAACAGAAACTGTCATAGGATCAATGTCTATTTGCAGCATGTCGTGTAGGGAATGATCAATTAAAAAGTTGGAAAAAAGTGGATCAATTGATAAATTACTTCTCTCGCTATTTGTACGGCAGTGATCAAAAAACAAACGAATGTAGGGTTGGATATATCAAGGCTGTATCTATTGTCAGTAGTAAATTCTTGCTGGGAGACGGGCACGAATTATTTAGCAAGGTACGATGGAAAAATAGAAACTTTTTCAACTGCTAAAATGAAGTCCCCAGACTAAAGATGCTGTTGCAACCTTTTTTATTAATTTAACCTCTGTGGACTTTATCTAAGTTAAAAACTTATTATATAAGGGAGAGGTATCCTCCAAGCTGTCCCCACCGGAATTTGCATCCAACTCACTTCGAAAATTGATCCGATCTTTTTTTTTTTTTTTTTTTTTTTTTTTTTTTCAATCGAACCGTGGTGCTCCGAACATCCACTTTCGTTTCACAAGAACAGTTTGGATGTGTATCAAGAGCCGGTGGAGCTCTTTTGCCACTGACCCGCAGTGGACAATCCACCAGACCCCCTGCCAACACGTCCTGGGCCAGCGTGGCAGGGCATGGCCCATTACTCCCCATGATTTGCACACCAAATATTATATCGGCCGTTCCTGCTGGGACCTCGGTACCAAAAGGCCCAGCCATATCACTTGCTTTGGGTGGGGGTGATATGCTCCAAGGGCGACTACCCAAAAACTACTCCAAGAGTACGTCAGTTCCTGCTGGGTCATCGGCCCCAAAAGACTCAGCCACATCACTTACTTTGGGTAGGGGTGATGTGCTCCGAAAGCGACTACCCAAATCCTTCACCAAGGGACCATCTGTCCCTACTGAGTCACCGCAGAAACAACGACCATTTCAACAGAACTCTAAGACTATCAACAAGAAGACAAATTTATACATAGGCACATACAACGTCAGAACACTGTCAACTGACATGCACCTAACTGATCTAGAAAGTGAAATCAGAAATGTCAAATGGGACATCATAGGCATTAGTGAGGTAAGAAGACCCGGAGAAGAACTAATCGAACTGAGAAGCAAGCATCTTCTTTACAGCTACGGTAAAGAGAAAGTAAAACAAAGTGGAGTTGGCTTTCTCATCAATAAGAACCTGAAAGACAATGTAACTGGCTTCAAAGCCGTCTCTGACCGGGTAGCTAGCGTCACCATACAACTTTCAAAGCGATACAAACTCAATATAATCCAAGTCTACGCTCCCACTTCACAATCAACCCAACAAGAAATAGACAACTTCTATGATGACTTGAACTCCCTACTCCAAGGCACCAGAAAACACTTCAATGTTATCATGGGAGACTTCAACGCACAAGTAGGACAAGGAAATGAACATTGCGTCGGCAAATTTGGATACAAAATACGCAACGAGAGAGGAGAAGATCTTGTAAACTTTGCGACGGCTAATGGATTCAAAATCATGAACACCTTCTTCAAGAAGGGACCCAGTAGGAAATGGACTTGGAGGAGCCCCAATCACGAAACAAGAAACGAAATAGATTACATCCTAACGGACAAAAACGATATCGTCAAGGACATCCAAGTCCTAAATCAAGTCAATGTAGGCAGCGACCACAGAATGGTACGATGTAAAGTACAAATAAACACCAATAAAGAACGCAGGAAAATGTTCCATACAAAACCGCAGCCTCTAAACATACCAAAAGAGCATGTTCAATCTTTCAAGCTCGAATTGAAGAACAGATTCAGAATTCTTACTGAACAAGACAGCACCAACATCAACGAACTAAGCAGCAAAATGACAACGTCAATAATTGAAGTAGCCTCTACATTCAAGCCAATGGGCAAACAACCCATTAGCAAAATCTCGGATGAGACTAAAAATCTCATGGAAAAACGCAGAAACCTCAAGCCACCGACAACAACGAGGGAGAAAATTGAAGAGGCTGAACTAAACAAATTAATCAAGAAGAAACGAAGAGAAGACAGAAGGAGATACACAACGGCAGTCATTGAATCAACTCTTGAAAAAGGTCGGGGCTTCAAAGCTATAAACAAACTCCTCAATTCGGGACGAAGGCAAATAACTAGCATACTCGAGGAAAATGGAAACCTAACAACAGACAGAGACAGGATTGTCGAACGCGCCAAAGAATTCTACCAAAAACTTTATTCGTCCAAACAAGGACTGCAAAACAATGAGCAAGATACGCAAGACACGGGCAAACAACTAGAGGACTTCCCAAAAGTAACCCCGTGGGAGGTGAAGGAAGCCATTAAACAGACAAAGAAAGGAACTGCCCCTGGACCAGACAACATCACCATCGACCTACTCCGAAAAGCAGGTAAAACCATCAATAGGAAACTGGCCGTCCTCTTCAACCTGTGTCTAAAACACAGTAAAGTCCCAGACGATTGGAATACTGCTATAATAATGCTATTATATAAAAAAGGAAACCCGAAAGACCTCAACAACTATAGGCCTATAAGCCTACTCAACTGTGTATATAAACTTTTCACAAAGATCATCACCAACCGAATCACAAAAACACTCGATGAAAACCAGCCACGTGAACAGGCTGGCTTTAGAAGAAGCTACTCGACCATGGACCACCTGCACTCGATAAATCAACTGAAAGAAAAAGCAGCAGAATATAGACTACCACTTGCCGTAGCATTTATCGACTTCAAAAAGGCGTTCGACTCAGTAGAAATCCCTAAGGTCATGGAGGCCATCAGTCGGCAAGGTGTAGATCCAGTATATGTTGAAGTGTTGAAACATATATACAATCACGGCAGCTCATTTATCAGGCTACATAAAGACTCGGACCCCTTCCAGCTCCAGAAAGGAGTAAGACAAGGTGATACCAGCTCACCTAAACTCTTCACAGCCTGCCTCGAGATGATCTTCAGAAGGCTAGACTGGGAGAGTAAAGGAATTAAAATAGACGGCGAGTATCTGAGCAACCTCAGATTCGCAGACGACATAGCCCTTTTTGCAGAGAACCTACACGACCTCCAACTAATGATAGATGAACTAAATGAGGAGAGCAAGAAAGTCGGCCTGCACATGAACTTCAGCAAGACGAAGATCATGTGCAACAACCACATTGGAGATAAGAACACTAAGATCGAAATCGAGGACACAGAACTCGAGAAAGTAGACCACTACATCTACCTAGGGCAACGAATCTCCATGAGACCCTCAAAAGAAGAAGAAATCAAGCGAAGAATCACACTAGGATGGCAAGCCTTTGGCAGAGCTAGCTCAACCTTCAAAAATAATAAGATCCCATTAATCCTAAAGAGAAGGGTGTATAACCAATGCATCCTCCCAATAGTCACTTATGGAGCTGAAACATGGAACTTAACCAAGAAACAGACCCGTAAGCTGAGAACCATGCAACGTGCACATGAAAGAATAATGCTGGGCCTCACATGGAGAGACCACAAAACAGCACAACACATCCGGGAAAAGACAAGAGTTAGAGACATCATAGAAGCCATAAAAAATCTCAAATGGCGGTGGGCTGGCCATGTTGCAAGAATGGCTGACAATCGATGGACATCACGACTCACAACATGGATTCCCCGAGACCATATGCGCAACCGAGGCCGGCAAAATATTAGATGGAGAGATGAACTAGACAGGTTCAGGAAGTACTGGCTCCGTGACGCCCATGATAGAGAAGTGTGGCAAATCCTGGGGAAGGTCTATGTCCAACGACGGACGCTAAAAGACTGATGATGATGATGATGATGATGATCATTAAAAAAGTGTAAGTTTTTAGAATGTAAACGTGGATGTTACTAAATACCAAATAAGCGCCCAATTTAGCATAGAATTTAATTGCAAGTTCATTTACCCGACTGAAAACCTATTTAAGGCAATTAAAAAAACAAACGTTGTTTAATAAGGAGTGAATGTTCAAATTTTCAGCCATCTAGCTCCATTTGGTAAGTGTCTTGATTGACGGTTTCTAACAGTAGTCATTACATGACACACTCAATCTTCAACGCCAGACCTCACTACGATTAGCAACCCAAGCAACATTCCTTATAAAATCATCAAAAAATCAATATTCTCCTTCTAAACCTCATCATGTTGAATACATATAGTCGGCAAATTCCAAAAGTCGGCAAATCCCAAAAGACGGCAAATTCCAAAAGACGGCAAATTCCAAAAGTCGGCGAATTCTAAAAATCGGCAGATTCCAAAAGTTGGCTCGGCGCATAACCTAACCTTGCTGAGTTGGTGAAATTTAACCTGTATATATTATTATTTCGTGTCAGGAGCATGTATATACAGCCGAAGATTGAGAGTAAACAATTATGTAAATATGATATCACATTCACAAATATTTTTAATGATCTGGGGTAAAATTTAAAAAAAAAACGCATTTTGAAATATTTCGTTTTATTTTGAGTATGTTCTACCGGATCAGCGAATTTTCCTATTTAACGAAAAGAAAACTACGAATCAATTTATTGTTTGCAGAGAAAAATTAAAACTTCAACTCACTCAGTTTTAGTTTGACCAAAAGTATTAATCAAAGCAAGGATAAAAAACCAACTATTTTTTTCAATCAAAAGTTGATATAATTGAAGAAGTAGCTTATGTGATTTTATTCATACAATATATTTACAAGTAAATACTGAAAGTGAATGGCTAACAAATATATCAACATATTTACAGGTATTATTAATGATTTGGGTGGAATAAAAAAATGTGTTTCGAAATTTTACTTATTTTCCATGTATAATGTTCCTGTTAGCAAGTGGGTATTTTGAATGACTCATGAATTGAATACACCCATATCACTTTTTAAATATAAAGTCAAGTTTCTTCTGAACTAAACATAGAAGGATGCTATTACTTATAAAGTCATCTAAAGAGCTGAAACATGCTACCAAACCAAACGATTGACCCCCAAACTGATAAGCATGCAACGTGCACCGCAGATAATCATGCTTGACATTACATGGAGAAATCACAAGACTGTACAATATATCAGAGGAAAAAGCAGGAATCATAAATATCAGATTATCCATAAGGAAACTCAAATGACGATGGGCTGGTCATGTCGCAAGAATCGTAGACAACTGATAGACTTTACAACTCACAATATGGATCCCCAAAGATTATATGCAAGACTGTCACCGGCAGAAAATAAGATGGGATGACGTACTAGATAAGTTAATAAAGTAATGGATCTGCAACGCCCATGATAGAGAAGTCTGGCAAATGATAGGAAAGTTCTATGCTTAATGACATGCTGATAATAACGATTGAAGACTAACCTATTGAATTATCAAAACTATAAACTTTTTTGTAAGGATGTACTCATCTTCAGACGGCAGCACGTCCATGTTTTTGGTTACTGAATTTCAATGCTGTTGAGCTTGGCCATAGATAATACCTAGTATCATCTGTTTTGATTGCACAATATTCCATTATAAATAAAACTCTGCTATGATGGTACAGGTGTACTCATTTTTGGGCGACATTAACATACGTACGAATAGTATTAATGATCAAGGTAAAATACAAAGTGTATTTTGAAATATCTGATTTGTTATGTTTGTACAATTTGTTTGTTCTTGCTGCAGGTATATACTAATGAGAATTGACTATAAATAAATGAATAGTTATGAAAATAATAACAGATTTACTAATATCACTATTGATCTGGGTAAAATACAAAATATAATTCAAAAAGTTTCATGGAATCTTTTAATATGGAACAATTTTGACCTGTTTTCTCCTTCATGTAATGTGATATCTCTCCATGTGAGGTTGAGCATGATTTTCTCATGTGCATGTTGCATGTTTCTCTCTATTTGCAGGACAGTCTCTTTGTTAACTTCCATGTTTCAGCTCGATAGGTGACTATCGGTAAGATGCACTGGTTGTATACCCGTCTTTTTCTCACATTACACTCGAGTAAATACGCTAATACGTAAATGAGCTCGGCATCAATATAAGAAAATAATGATTTGTGTTATTTAGTCTCAACCGGGGGTCTCTACAGTGTGGTCGATATCGACTCCTGTGGATCGATCTGACTTCCCAGAAGGGTTGATGAATGGTTATGGGTCAAGATGGCGTCGAATAACACCGAGGGGTTGGTCGATTGAACTTTTGGGGTCAAAATCTGTTAGAGAATTCGTGATAGAAATACAAATACATACATTACAACTTACTGATACATATTTCTGATCTATGAATAATCAGTTCTTATTGTCCGTTCATTTTATATTCTGTAAACTGAAAGAAAATGATAATGATATAGATATCAGAGAAGGGCTTCGTCCCATTTCGGCAAAAGTTTCATTTCGATTTGTCCACAAATTTTGATATATTTATAACTTCGTTTCATTCTGATATGCAAGTACTGGTAAGCAGTTTGCCTACTTATACTCTGGGAAAGTGCTTATTTATTTTCATTTTCATTACAAATTGATTACCATCTTAACATCATCATTATCATCATCATCACCTTTCTAGCATCCATTGTTGGAGATAGATCTTCTTCAGAATTCGCCACACATCTCTATCACGAGCGTCACGGAGCTAATCCTCTCTGAACTTGTCTGTTTTGTCCTGCCATCTTATATTTTGCCGGTCACAATTTGGCATATGATATCTGTGGATCCATGTCGTGAGTCGTGATGTCCATCGGTTGTCTGACATTCTTGCTGCGTGGCCTGCCCATTGTCATATGAGTTTTATAATGGATCTATGATATAACTGACTCTTGCTTTCTCCCTAGTATATTGTGCTGTCTTGTGATCTCTCCTTCTTACGTCTAGCATGATTATCTCATGCACACGTTGCATGGCTTTTAATCTGAGGATTCATCTTTTGGTTACGTTCTATGTTTCAGCTCCATAGGTGACTATCGGGAGGGTGCATTGGTTGTAGTCCATTCTTTTTTTCTTCTTGTTCTTAAAAGTTGAGCTTGCTCTCACGGAAGCGTGCCATCCCAAAGTGATGTTTCATTTCTTCTTCTCTGAAGGGTTTAATAGAGATTCGTTGTCTGAGGTAGATGTTGTGGTCCACTTTTCCCCGGTCGGCATTTTCGACTTGGATTGTTGTGTCTTCCTCCTCAACACGTTTGTTTTACACGATTTTTGATTTACTGAACTTCATGTGAAGACCAACTTTCTTGCTCTCTTTGTTAAGTTAGTGCAGCATTACTTCGTGATCGTCAAGGGTTTTTTGCAAAAAGGACGATATTGCCAGCAAATCGAAGACTCTAAATGGCTGTTGAAAAAAAGGGGTGTAACTCTATATATGTAGCGACGTAAAATTGCAATTTCTATTTGAACAACAAAAATGATTTTCTATACATCTTATCATAGGTATAAACGATAACAAAATCTGGAATATTAAAAAATCTGGCAAAAATCAGCGTATCATTTGATTTAGATAGAATTATCGAAACTTATTTATTGAAAGACGAATTTTAAGAGAGAATATTTTCTATTCTAAATATCGAAGGAGGAGAATGCTTTTCATGTGATTTCTGGCTCACTTTTTATTATTTTGATGATGTATTGTATCTATACTTCGATGTTTTCATTGAATTTTACGCATCTAACAGATAAATCCTTGGAGATATTAATTGTGTTTACCTTTTTCAGAAAAGCGCTAAGAGACTGAGCGTAATCAATGAAAAGTCTTCTTAAAAAATATTGAGTAAAAATCTTCCCAATTAAAAAGCCTTAATTATAATTGACCGAATGAAGCTAAAAGAAAATTGCCGAGAATAAAAATGTAACTTTAATTTTCCTGTTTTTTCTCTCTCTAATTCCCAAAGTAAAAATCTTAGTTCCAAAGCTAACTCGGAAAAAGTAAACATAATTAATATCTCAAGGATTTATCTTTTAAATGTGTAAAAATCAATGAAAAGAGCAATGTATATCTAAATTAAATCATCGAAATTGTAAAGATCATGGAATCATCAAAATGGTAAGAATTATATTAAAAAAGTTCTTTTTTATTATATTTTGCATCAATTTCTAAATTCGTTCTTTAATAAATGAAATTTTGGCAAGATTTTAAAAATGTTCCAGGTGTCGATTTTCCCGGTAAAAAACGAGTCCGTATTGTCAATACCTATATCATCACACAAGTGTATTTTTGTAAATATCTTTTTAGATTTTGGAATTATAAGACTAACCCATCGTTTTAAAATTTTGGGCCAAAATTTATGAAAGGTGATTCCGATTCTGAAGTTTCACATTCTCGCTCACTCCACGTTAAAAACAGTGACAACAAAATAACAAAACAAAAACAAACAAAACATTCAAATGATTTAATTCATTAAAGCAATGACAATATAATTTAGATTAATGTATTTACTTCTGTTTTACTTTTCAGGGAGAGTTGTCCGAATTGTAAGGTTTCAGCCCCTCATCCATTCGATGTTGAAACGGAATAGAAATAACAACATTTTAACAATTTAAATTATGTATTTACTTCTGTTTTCATTTCATTAATCCCTTATTTCTTTTCTCTTTTTATTCATTTAGGTGCTGTTTTCAACATCTCTTGAGCAGGTGTGTGAAACTTGTGTCAATTCACAATCAGGATCACTATTCCTATACGTACAAAGACACAGTTTATTTGCAAGTACAATGGTGAAACGAAAACGTGATGATGTATCATTTGAGTTTAAATGTTCAAATATACAGTTTTGTTTTATACTTGTCAACTCGCTATCGATTTTGTTTTGACAGCAAAAGCGAATTACAAAAATTGATCGATAGATGGAAATACGATATTACTTGATGATTTTACAAACTATTAGAGTTTTTCTTTTGGACAATATCTACAGTAAACCCCGCTCTTAAGTTTGTTTACACACGGGAACATGTTTACAGCATTTTTAAGTTCGTCATCGTGAAAGATCATAATGTATTCTCTGAGTAAAAGTTGATAAACAGATATTTTTATGTTTACGTATTCGTATCTTTGATACAAAGGGGAGAGTGAGAGCCAACTACATGGGAGAGAGTTCACTTGTACGAAAGTAAGAAAGGATAGCGGAAAGATTAAAAAGATGTCTGCCATATTTAATGAGATATGTATTATATATATATATATATATATATATATATATATATAGATAGATAGATAGATAGATAGAGAGAGAGAGAGAGAGAGAGAGAGAGAGAGAGGGGATTAAAACACAACCTTTTTTACAAGTTTAATACTAAATTTCAATTATCATCCAACAGCTTACAGTCAATGAAGTGGCTACCAAAATATAGCTGATTTTGACTGATTTTTGATTGGAAACATATTTTGGGAGGTGAATCTAACTCACTAAAAACCTGTCCAGGGCTCTCAGGAAGACATACAGAAAATTTCATGAGGTTATGTCGAGCGGTTTTGCGGTAAGGTATCACATACAGACAGATGGACATTGGTGAATTATGATAAACATTATTGTCATTATTCATTTTATTTTGTCTGTTTTCATGTTTCAAAGTGCAATGGGAACTTCATAACACTACGATTAGAAAAAAAAGATCAGCGTGGATCCGAGAACAGATCAAAATAAAAGATATCATAGAAACAGAGACAAAATGGAGAAAGGCTAGACACATAGAAAGAAGAAAAGATAACAGCTAGTGCAAAATTCAATATATTGGTACCCGAAAGATTGCTATCGCAGTAGGTGAAGACCACACATAGATGACGAGTTGAGATAGAAAGGTTTGCCTGTAGAACATGGCAAATGTTGGCACAGTCATAGTCGATATAAAAAGAGCTTGTAAAGATATTTATAGACGTGATAATAGGAGATGATTATGATGATGATGGTTTATTTCGTACATTTCACTAGGCGATAAGAGATCTAGGAGCTTAGGAAGGTATCAATTGTCTGAAAAGGTTTGAGGATCCGAGTCTGAAAGAAAGAATAAAACAAATATTTCAATTGGAAAGGATTTCATCCAAAAACTGAGAACTATTTCTTTCTGGGCATTTTTATTCTTTCAAAATCCGTATTTCACTTTTTTCCCATTTGTTAAGCTGATCAGATCCGATGAATCAAGAAAGTTGTACAAAAATAATGGAAAAATATTTTTGACATGGAATAAGTGCCGAACATCCAGACTCTGTCACATTTCTGCATTTTCATAAGAAAATCTCCGATATCAAAAATCTGCAGGCAGCAGAAGAGATTATTTCATCTGGTACAACTTGATACTAATAAATTCCCGGTGCTTTGCTAACGGTTTACCAAAAGCCCCTTTTCCCGTGTCAGTATGTTTACTCAGTAGTTTGAAAGCTTAATTCATTATAAGATATATTGTCATTAGATTGCATATAACAGGTTCGAATCATAATCACAAATGGAGCTGAATCTAATATAAAACTTTATTCCTTTCCTTTATATGAAAACGAGGCTAATTTTTCGGTTCGATATCAATTTAGATGTCATAAAATGGGCGGTTTCACTTTAAAAAATATTTCCCATAAATCTTTTTCGAAATGACATTTTGAAAATTAAATTCAGTAATCAAGGAATAAATACCGGTAGTTTCATGAAATCGATTCAAGATATGAACATAAGGAATTGTAGAGTTGTTTCCCTTTGCTACAGTCGTCTACCCTAGACTGTTTGACCAACAGTTTTGTTGCTCATTAGATTTAGCCAGCACATTCTTGCCTGTATAACATTCTCAATTTCAACTCTTGAGATAAAAAAATATTTTGGTTCTAACTATTTGTTTAGATAGAAAAGATGAACCAAAATATAAATTTTATTCCGAATAGAAAAATTTATCCAAAATACTCTGAATTTGATATACATTTCTGGTCAAAATAAGAAGACAATTCATTCAAATGCAGTTATCAGTAAAAGTAACTATCGCAAGATCTTTGAATTTATAGAAATTGTAGCTCTTTGTAGATATTTCATTTACAAAACAGCCTTGTTCGAAAGTGTATATGGAAGCAAAGATATTCAAGAAAATCTTTTATTTGAGAAAAACGCAGATCCCATGGCAAATACTGCAACTGTATTCTCTTATTTTGACCGATACTATTACTGACAAAACATTGTTGCTTCTTGGAATGCATAGAATACAACGCGTACTGTCTATCACTTTCGTAGATGAGATATTGAAAGATACAATATAAATGGTAACGTATATACACAGGAACGAACGAAAGAAGTAACAAATAGAATGATATTATGGATTATCATTATTTAGATATAAAATAATGCCCTGAATATAATGGTCTCCGATGTATCATCGGATAAGACATGGGGAAATAATTTGTAAGTGTGACATAACAAGTTGGAACGTAAAAAGTTGAGAACAAAAATAATAATAGAGATTTATTAGAAATAAGTTTAGAGTCCAAGAAAACTTTTCTCAACCAGGGTTCCTCGAAACTGCAAGGTGTTCAGTGAGATATTGTTGTTAAAGTAATATTTAAGAATAACACAGAATGATAGATTTGCATTCGCTTAGTGTCTTTGGCAAAGATGTCTATCGTGCTCAAAGACGTAGTTGGAGTCTTGCACGGTTCCAATTACTTGTTGGTATTTGCTGTAAGAAAGTGCGTAAAATGTGGTCTAGTTTGAGGTAAACAATGTTAAGTATTGTTATGTTTTGATGGACGATGCATGTTTTTTTTAGAGAACCCTTATATCGTTACTCTCATGTTAACAATACCATCTGAAGTTAAATCCTTATTAATCACTGATATACGTTGATAAGCAGAGAACTGCACTTATGATATTAATGGTATATGACATGATCTCACTCTTTCCCTTTCATTCTCTCTCCCTTTCTATCTATCTATCTATCTATCTATTTATCTTTCTATCTATCGGTCTCTCTCTCTCTCTCTCTCTCTCTCTCTCTCTCTCTCTCTCTCTATATATATATATATATATATATATATATATAATATTAAAATAGTGAAGTTATAGACATTTCTTAAATGTGTACGGGAAATAAGCTCGGATGTATTGACGAAAATGCTCCTGATACAACAATAGCGACAACAACAGTAACAACAACAACAACAGCAATAATAATAAGGATAATAATAATAATAATAATAATAATAATAATAATAATAATAATAATAATAATAATAATAATAATAATGATGATGATGATGATGATGATGATGATGATGTGATGGAGTCATACGGAGTCTTAAGAAATGTGAAATATGCTTCAGGGTAAAGGTCTGCATGAAGCGAAAATATTTCTGATGCATCATATCATCACCAAATGTAGGACACTCCTTTACTTTCAATTGGTTTCATGAGTTAAAAGCTTTTTTGTTAAGGTCGAAATCCACTGAACAATTATTGTTTTGGAGTGGTCTAAATCTAGAGAAATAAAAATAAAAATTCACACACAAGTCATTAGTTTCAACTTGAATTGATTTGCAACATAATAAGCTTCCATTTGGGAATTTTCGATTGACAAGAAGACATTTTTGGTGTTGGTAGAAATAAAAACAAAACAAAACAACACAAAACAAAACAAAACAAAAAACAAGAAATAATGCTATGGGGTTAATAGCTGATAATCTCTGTGTGTTTCTCCCTTCGTGGAGAGATTTTAATAAAACGGTCATCGTCGTCCATTTATTAAGATGGAAGCCATTTGACATGTAGGAGAGGAATTCTGTCTTTGTTGCAACGATCATGATATTCTGAAAGATCCATTAATGTTTGATGGAGAGGAAGATCTTTTGATAATGAATTTAGAGATTGTTTGATTCCAATTAAAAGTGAGGATTGGGTGAAGAAGGGGGAGGAGGGAGGAGAGAAGTACAGTGGAGGGATGGAGAGGAGAAGGAGAGAAGGAGTATGGAGAGGAGAAGAGAGAGAGAGAGGGAGAGGAAAAGTGGGGATTAAGTAAGGAAGGGAAACATTGGTAAAGAGAGAGAGAGAGAGAGAGAGAAAGTGGGGATTAAGTAAGGAAGGGAAACATTGGTAAAGAGAGAGAGAGAGAGAGAGGGAGAGAGAGAGGGAGAGAGAGAGGGAGAGAGAGAGTAAGGACGGAGAGACAACGCAAGACTAAGAGCTAAGAAAAAGATGATTGTGTGCAAAAAGGAGAGACAGAGAAAGAAAGAGAAAGAGAGTCCAGCAGTGATAGAGAGAGGAGGTTGAGAGGAATTTGGAGAGGGAAGGAATCAAAAGGACAACTAAAGAGAGGGAAGAGGTATGAGCAAGATATGAGAGAAAGAGAGAGGGAGGGGGAGGAAGAAATTCAGAATAAAGAGAGAGTGAGGAAGAGGAAGATACAGATTCAGAAGAGAGAAGAGGAAGAGAAAGAAAGGATGGGAGGAAGGAAGGAGGAGAAAGAGAGAAAAGAGTGAGAGAGAAAGGTGTTGGTGGTGTGGACGGGGAACAATGACAAAAACAAAAGCGGACAAAGAGAGAGTGAAAGAGAAGTCCTTTATATTTAACCGAATGATGTGTGGAATAATGAAAAAAATTGATCTCAGAAATTCAGACAACAGTTGAGAAGATACTAGTTACAATATTATGTCAAATAATGAAGAGACTTCATCTCCGAAATTCAGACAACAATTAGGAAGAGATTTGCGTGGACAATGAGCAGAATAATGAAAATACCTTAATTCAGAACTTCGGGAATACATGTAATATGAAAAATATCACAGAACTTCAGACGTTTTGAGGAAAATACTAGTCGGAAAAATGTATGGAATAATGAGAAGCTTACATCTCAGAACTCCAGATATTACATAGAAAAATCATCATCATCATCATCATCGTCATCATTTTTTTTATTGTCTATCGTTGGACGTGGACTCTCCCCAGAATGCCCCACACCTCTCCATCGTGGGCGTTGTAGAGCCAATACTTCCTGAATTTGTCTAGTTCGTCTCTCTATCTCGTATTCTGCGGGCATCGGTCGCGCATGTGATCTCAGGGGATCCATGTCAGTCGTTTGCCATTCTTGCAACATGAACAGCCCATTGCCATTTGATTTTTCTAGTGGATTCTATGACGTGTTGGATTCCTGTTTTCTTTCTTATATACTCCGCTGTCTTGTGATCTCTCCATGTGAGGTTGAGCATGATTCTTTCATGCACACGTAACATGCTTCTCAGTTTGCGAGTCTGTCTCTTGGTTAGGTTACATGTTTCAGCTCATAGGTGACTATTGAGAGAATGCATCGGTTGTGTATTCCCCTTTTTACAATTAAAGGGATATTTCTGTTTTTGAAGGTTGAGCTTGGTTTGCTATCATAGAGATTTCCCCCTTTTTTGAGGATCCCGAGGAGATTTGTTGCCCTAGGTAGATGTAGTGGTCTATTTTCCCGAGTTTTACATCTTTGATTTGGACAGTTCTGTTCTTATTTCTGACGTGGTTGCTACACTTGACCATCGTTTTGCTCAAGTTCATGTGTAAGCTGACTTCCTGGTTTTCTTCGTTAAGTTCATCTATCATTAGTTGGAGGTCATGTAGATTTTCTGCAAAAAGGGTGATGTCGTCTGCAAAACTGAGGTTGTTCAGATATTTGCCGTCTGCCTCTATTCTCCCAGTCTAGTCTTCTGAAGATCATCTCAAACAGGCGGTGAAGAGTTTGGGTGAGCTGTCACACCTTGTCTTACTATACTTTAAAGCTGGAAAGGCTCTGAGTCTCTATGTAGCCAGATAGAGTTGCTTTGATTGTACATATGTTGTAGTACTCTGACATATACGGGGTTTACACCTTGTAGAGTGATGGCCTTCTTGACCATGGACATTTCCACAGAGTTGAAAACGTTCTTGAAGTCTATAAATGCTGTAGCGGGTGGCATTTTGTATTCTTCTGCTCTCTTTTCCAGCTGATTTATTGAATGGGGATGGTCCACGGTGGAGTAGTTTCTCCCAAAGCCAGCTTGTTTCCGTGGTTTGTTTTCATAGAGTATTTTAGTGATCCGATTGGTGATGATTTTTATGGTACGTTTGTACATAGAGTTGAGTAGGCTTACAGGTCTGTAATTCTTGAGGACTTTTGAGTTCCTTTTTTTATGTAAAAGCATTATGAATGCCGTGTTCCAGTCTTCGGGACTTTACTTAGCTTTGGACATAAGTTGAATAGAAAGGCAAGTTCTGAATAACAAGTGGAATAATGAAAAACTTCCATCCAAGAACTTTATACATTACTTTGGGAAATACTAGTCCAAATAATATGTAGAATAATGAAAAGCTTCCATCTCAGAACTTTCCTCACAGAAATTCAGCATAATATCTTATGTTTTTAAGAAATAAAAAATGCCTAGATATATTCTTTTTCTCGGGAAATATTTTCCATGCCCAGTGTCACGTTTTGAATAAAAAGATTTTCTGGAGAAAAATTCCCGAAGACAAAATAAAAATGTAGGAGAGGAAAAAAGTACAAAGAAATTAACATGAGAAGCGTTTAGAGAAAAGAAGAAAAAGAAAAGGGACAAGAAGAAGGAAAAAGAGAGGAAGAAGAAAGAAAAAAAAGGAAGAACAAAAAGAAACAGCAGGAAATAATAATAATAATAATAATAATAATAATAATAATAATAATAATAATAATAATAATAATAATAATAATAATAATACATGTATGATAATAATAATAATAATAATATATTGATAATAATAATAATAATAATAATAATAATAATACATGAATGATAATAATAATAATAATAATATATTGATAATAATAATAATAATAATAATAATAATAATAATAATAATAATAATAATAATAATAATAATAATAACCTTAAAAAAAAGATGTCGACAAATATCCAGGTAGAATACCTGGAAACCCAAGTATCTATGAGATACAGAAAACAATTCTCATCGACAACGCCCATATAATCTGCAAAGATATGTCCATATAGATACGTAAATATTTTGTTTTCATACAACTGTTCACTGTTTCTTGTGAACCCACTTTTATTCACATTGTATATGTTATAATAATTAAAAAAAACAAAAAAATACTACCATTGTTCACTAAATCATAACATTGTTGCCTGCTCTAAGTTTCTAGCTTAGAGTTGGTGTGAAATTAACCCTACTAGACATCAAAATAAAATCATACTACTACTACTAATAATAAAGATAATATGCCTTTTTAGTCACTCGTTAGAAGAGGTCTCCAGCCGAAACTCGGTGTGCAATGGATACTGCTAGACACCAGAAGGAATAATAATAATAATAATAATAATAATAATAATAATAATAATAATAATAATAATAATAATAATAATAAGAAGAAGAAGAAGAAGAAGAAGAAGAAGAAGAAGAAGAAGAAGAAGAAAAGACAGAAACACGCTGCGATAAGATGGTTGGATTATAAAAAAGGCATACGATATGATTCCACACAGCTGGATACTCGAATGCCTCAGAATATTCAAGATCAGTGAACCAGTGGTGAGATTCATAGCCGACTGAAAAACTGGAAAGAAGACCTGACATCTACAGGAGATAACCTAGCAGAGGTAAATACAAAAAGGGGAATATTCTAGGGAGACTGTCTGTCTTCACTACGATTTGTTCCATTCATGATACCTCTCAACAGAATCCTGTAAAACAGCAAAGGATGCTGATTCTCCGAAGCAAAGGGTTCAGTCAACCATCTCATGAACATGGACGTCATGAAACTATTTGCAAAGATCAGGGGAGAGCTTGAAACGTTGTTCAACAAAGTGAAAGATACAGTGATGACGTTGGGATAGAGTTTGGAATAGAAAAATGCGCATTTATAGTAATGCACAAAGAAAAGCTAGCAGCAGCAGGAGGAATCGAACTACCGGACATCAAAAAGATCAGAGCATTAAACACATAAGACCAATGTAAATACCTGGGAGTTCTTGAATATGATGCAATAAAACGGGAAGAAATGAAAGACAAGATAGAGAGAGAACACCTTAGGAGGATGAGGAAAATATTACAGACCAAACTAAACAGCAGGAACAGTATAAAAGGGATGAACACATGGGCCGAATCGGTAGTGAGATACACAGAACCATTCCTTGGGTGGACAAGGGACGAGCTCCAATCAATGGACCAGCGATCAAGAAAGTTTATGGGGAATGCCTCACACCTCACAGATGGTACTGATAGATAGTACGTAAAGAAGAGAGACGGCAGTAGAAGATTCATCATCATAGACGACTGTGTCCATGGGGCTAGAATAGGGCAAGGAAAATAAGTGTGAGCAAATAGTGAAGATATTATAGGGAGTACCCGGAGCAATGCAACAAACAACAAAATTATGGCAAACTAAGGAGTAACACAGTAAACAAAAAAAAAAGAAAAAGAAAACAGGAACAGAAAAAAATATACTG
Organism: Thysanoteuthis rhombus; assembly: GCA_963457665.1. Taxonomy (NCBI): domain Eukaryota; kingdom Metazoa; phylum Mollusca; class Cephalopoda; order Oegopsida; family Thysanoteuthidae; genus Thysanoteuthis; species Thysanoteuthis major. The sequence goes on from OY735234.1 coordinate 42,497,734, forward strand.
AGATTTCAAAAGTCAGATACATGGTGCTGCAGGAGACATATCATGGACATGGCCACGCAAAAGAAACCTGAAGAAAGAAACAGAATCGCCCATCATGGCAGCCTAAAACAAATACATCAGCTCAAACTATATCAAAACAAAAATCGACAAAACACTGACAAACCACAAGTACCGACTATATGGGGAAGGAGATGAGATCGTAAACCACATAACTAGTGAATGGAGTCAACCCGCCGAGGAGGAGTATAAACACACACACAATAGGGTAACAACAGTGATACACTGGGAACTGAGTATACGAATGGGATTTAACCATACGGATAAGTGGTACCACCACAAACCGGAGACAGTCCTGGAGAATGGGAACCACAAAATAATTTTGGACTTTGACACCCAAACAGACCACCTCATCCAGACAAGAAGACCGGACCTGGTAATCTTAGACAAGAAGAGGAAAACCTGCCAAATAATAGACGTGGCTGTACCTGCAGACCATAGAATGAAGAGGAAGGAGAGTGAAAAACTGGAAAAATACCAGGATCTGGCAAGAGAACTGAAGATGTGGAACATGAAAGACAGGGTAGTACCAGTAAGAATAGGCGCACTAGGAACTGTCCAAAAGGCACCCGGGGTGAGACTGGAGGAGCTCGGAATAAAAGAGAGGATTGAGACTGTACAGACTACAGCATTGCTAGGAACTGTACAGATAACAAGGAAAGTACGGGAAATAAAAGGTCTACGACACTAAACGTTAGCAGTGGCCTAACAAAGGAGGAAGGAAAATGGAAGCTGAGATGTGAACCACAGAACTTGCATGATAGGCGACGGAGGGACGAGATGTGGACTGAAAACTTGAGGAAACTTACAGTCACTCAGCCTTCAGCGATGAGCACTGGGCTATTGTCGTGAAACTGTAAACCACAGTATTGCTGTGGTCTATGAGAATGTCGAAAAGAGGGCTGGACACTTGAGGAGACTTGCTGTTACTCAACCTCCAGCGGTAACCACCAGGCAACTGGTGTGAGATTGCAAATAATAATAATAATAATAATAATAATAATAATAATAATAATAATAATAATAATAATTGTTCGCAAAAAACAGGGGAGAGCTTGAGACTCTGTTCAACGAAGTAAGGGAATATAGTGAGGACATAGGAATGGAGTTTGGGATAGAAAAATGCGCAATCATGGTGATGCACAAAGGAAGGCTTTCAATGACTGAGGGAATTGAACTCCCGGACAACAGCAAGATTAGGGCATTGACTGCACAAGACCGATACAAGTACCTAGGTGTCCTTGAATGTGACACGATAAAACGGGAAGAGATGAAGGAGAAAATAAAGAGGGAATACCTCAGAAGGATAAGGAAAATATTAGAAACCAAATTAAACAGCAGAAATCTAATAAAAGGAATGAACACCTGAGCTGTGTCAGTAGTTAGGTATTCATGACCATTCCTAAGATGAACAAAGGAAGAGCTTCAATCAATGGATAGGCGAACAAGGAAACTTATGACGATGCATAAAGCATTACACCCTAGGGATGATACAGATAGACTATACGTTAAGAGAAAAGAAGGTGGTAGGGGGCTCATCAGCATAGAAGATTGTGTCCAGAGAGCTAAAGTAGTCCTAGAAAGATATGTGCAAACAAATAGTGAAGAAATCATGAAGAGCGCGAGAGATAGTGCAACAAACAATAAAGTAGAAAACAATGGAACAGTACAGCAAACTGGAAAAGAAAGATGGGAAGGGAAAAAAATTGTACGGCGAGTTTAAAAGACAGATACAAGATATAGCAGACGAGAAAACATGGACGTGGTTACGAAAGGGGAACCTTAAGAGGGAAACAGAATCGCTCATCATGGCAGCCCAAAACAAAAGAATAAGGACAAACTACATAAAAGCAAAAATCGACAGAACACAGACAAACAGCAAATGCCGCATGTGCGGTGAAAGAGATGAGACAATAAACCACATAACTAGTGAATGTAGTCAACTCGCCCAGAAGGAGTATAAGCATAGACATGATAGAGTAGCAACGATGATACACTTGGAACTAAGTAAACAAATGGGATTCAACCATGTGGAAAAGTGGTATCAGGACAAGCCAGAGGCAGTTTTGGAGAATGACAACCACAAACTACTGTGGGACTTTGACATCCAAACTGACCACCTCATCCAGGCAAGAAGACCGGACTTAGTAATAGTAGACAAAAAAAGGAAGGCCTGCCAAATAGTAGACGTTGCTGTACCTGCAGACCATAGAGTAAAAAAGAAGGAGGGTGAAAAAAGGGAAAAATACCAGGACCTAGCAATGGAGTTAAGGAAAATGTGGAACATGAAAACCAGGGTAGTACCGGTCATAGTGGGCGCACTAGGTACTGTCCCCAAAACGCAGAGGGAGAGACTGGAGGAGATCGGGATTTGGGGGAGGATAGAGACCGTACAGACCACAGCACTACTGGGAACTGCACGGATACTGAGGAAGGTGCTAGAGATATAAGTACTGCAACGAATAGTAGCTCTGTCATGATATGCGAAAGAGAGAGGAGACGTTAGCTGAAGACCTGAGGAGACTTATTGTCACTCAGCCTTCAGCGATAACCACTGGGCAACCGGTGTGAAACTGTAAATCGTAGAATTACTGCGACCTATGAGTACTAGGAGAGGAGGGCTGGAGACTTGAGGAGACTTGCTGTCACTCAAACTCCAGCGGTTACCACCAGGCAACTGGTGTGAGATTCCAAATAATAATAATAATAATAATAATAATAATAATAATAATAATAATAATAATAATAATAATAATAATGATGATGAAGCTTCTGAAGAAAGGAATTGGGACTTGATAAGTGTGCAAAAGCTACTTTCGAAAAGGAAATGTTAACTGATTCATCATTCATCAAGTTAGACGTGAACACTTAGACCAGGTAATTAGAGTAAGACGAGAACTATAAATATCCAGGCATAAACGGAGGTAAAAGCACACGGCACAATAACATGAAAGAGAGATTAAGAAAAGAATATGATAGAAGGATGAGAAAATTATGCTCAACATCACATGGTGGGATCACAACACAGCGTGTTATATTATAGAAAATAAAAAGGAGTCAGGGATATCATAGAATCCATTGGCAAACTCAAATGGCAATGGGTTGGTCATGTTGCAAGAATGTCAGATAATCGATGGACGTCACAACTCACAACGTGACCATAATCGAAAATGTGGCCAGTAAAATTCAAGATGGCGTGACGAAATTGTCAAGTTGAGAATGCATTGTCCCGGCAACGTCCATGGTAGAGAGGTCCACGATGTTAGCTGAAAGACTGATAATAATGATGAGGGTTAATAATGAAAACGGAAATGAACTTGTAAAAAGAATACAGGCTATTAACTCACAAGCTGTCCAAGTAATCCAATATAGTTTTAACATCATCGACTGGAACTTACCGGAAATTCACCAAATGTAACACAGAAAATAAGAAATTACTAACAGCACATGAATAAATGCAACACCGGAAGGCAGATGTAGATAGACTTTACACGCAAGGTTAGAACGGAAGTGGGGACATCATTTGGCTATTACTCTCACATGTAAATAAGCACCATCAGACTTCAAACCTACATCCAAAAAATTGAAAAAAACAAAAACAAAAAACGAAACAAAAACACACGAGAGAGGCAAAAAACACACTCAACGTCAAAAGAAACAGATGAATTGAAAAAAAATCTCAACCTTGAGGATAAAATCAATCCAGATACTAACTCTCCAACTGAAGCAGTCAAGAAGTAGAATATCAAAGTGAAAGAGGAAGTGGCAATGGGCAGGCCATGTTGCAAGAATGGTGGACAACCAATGGACATCACGTCTCACATCATGGATCCCTCGAGATCACAATCACAACCGAGACAGGCAGAATATTAGATGGAGAAATGAGCTAGACAAATTCAAAAAGTACAGGCTCTGCGAAGCCAATGATAGGGAATTGTGGCGAATCCTGGGGAAGGTCTATGTCCAACGACGGACGTTAAAAGACTGATGATGATGATGATGATGATGATGATGATGACTAGCCACCGACATCTTTCAACGTCCAATACTGTCCCCGTTCCAAAATAGCCAATGTAGATGCAAAAGAAAACCCTAGAGTTTGCAAAGCACTGGATTGAAAGCTGAATGGAAGGTTTCATTCTGACAGCGTACGACCGATTCTTGAAAATGCAAAACTACCATATTAGCGTACTAAGAATGGGGCTAACTCTAAATGTACACTTTGATAAGATAGAAACAATCAAATTAATAGTAGTGCATATTCAATCCTTGCAGCAAATAAATACGAGACGATCGAATCGAACAGAATCTAAATTAGATTACCTGCAAACTCTACAATGTCCAATATACTAAGAACTAGTACTAACAACGTATCCTGAAAGCCTTTTGAAATACAGAGAAGATTTATCATCTCCACTGCCAGCACCAATAGAAAAATGCAATGCAATACAAATGTATCAACTACACATCGCATACATCATGTTATCTGTAAGGAGATCTGTGTTTATTAAAGGGTTATGTATTCTATATATGTAAAAACCCTTTCTTTTCTTCTCTCTAGAGCTGTCATAATTTATTCAACATGGTTGCCAGCCTAAGGTCTCTGATTGAGACTCGGCTAAGGGCTTCCATAAATCAGATCGAGCAAGAACTAAATAATAATAATAATAATAATAATAATAATAATAATAATAATAATAATAATAATAATAATAATTGGTCTTGTTGGTCACTCGTAAGAAACCGTTGCACGACCAGCATCGTGTTGCAGCATGTCGTGTTAGGAATGAATAAATTATTTTTCTTGCTTCTCGTGGGGCAGTGATAGCTAAAAAAAAGTCCGAATCAAAGAACAAATCAAACAACCCCCCCCCCAAAAAAAAACAAGCGTAAAGACAGCAAGACACAAACTGAGGGCCCACTTTTGTATAAAATTACATTGCAAATTGACCCCAGATGAAAACCTGCTGAGATGTTGTTCATAAACAATAAAAACATTTTTTCTTAACATGATAATGAGTAAATCTTTAAATTCCAAGCTCTCTAACTCCATTTGTTTGGCCTGTTCGCATGATACATACGAAAGTAGCCAGACCAACTTAGAAACTGAAGAAACACATCTTGACAGTTTTAGTTAATGATAATACTTTTTTCAATATTAATAATGATGATAATGATATTTGACATCCAAACAGACCACCCAATCCAAGTGAGTAGACCAGATCTGGTTGTCGTAGACAAGAAGAGGAGAACCTGCTAGACGTGACCATGCCGGTGGATTACAGAGTCAACAGAAAAAAATGTGAGAGGCTTGGGAAGTACTAGAACTTGGTAAGGGAGCCGAAGAAAGAAGAAACACGAAAGTCAGGGTAGTACCAGTAATAGTAGGTGCACTCAGGACTGTACCAAAGACAATATTAGTGAGATTGTAAGAACTAGGGATGAGAGGAAGGATTGAAACTATGCAGACCACAGAACTACTGGGGAATGCACAAACACTGACGAGAGTGCTAGAAATATGAAATCTACGTCACCCAGCTGTTTGTAATGGTCTAGCATGGAGAAGAGAAGGGAGAAGAAAATGATGGAGGGGGTACGAACAACAGCTCTGCTGTGATAAGTGAGGGAGATATGAGAGGAGAGCTGGAGACCTGAAGAGACTTAGTGTCACTCAGCCTTCAGCGATGACCATAGGGCACCTGGTGTGAAACTGTAATCAGAACACTGCAGTGAACAGTGAGAGATTGAAGACGAGGACTTGAGACCTGAGGAGACTTACAGTCATTTATCCTTCAGCGATAACAATAGGGCAACTGGTGTGAAGCTGCATACCACTGTACTGCTATCAAGTGTGAGAGTGTGAAGAGGTGGGCTGGAGTCTTGAGGAGACTTGGTGTCACTCAGCCTCCAATGGTGACCACCAGGAAACTCGTGTGAAAATGCAAAATAATCATTGAAATACCAATAAGAATAATAACAGATAGAATACACAAGAAAGACAAAAATACAATTATGAGTGACTGTTTTTCAAAACAAACAGATTATTTCATGGAAATGAAATTTGCTCAAGTCGGTTGGGGGTCAACAATACGCTTCAAACTCATTCACCCAAAGTGTCCATTTTATAAAATGGAGTCCAGTGATGAAAGGCGTAAAAATAGCCAGACCTGTTGTTTACATCGTTTGGTTGAAGATTGGTTGGGCTGGGGGAATTCTTCTAGTACTTGACATGCATCAGTACACACACGCACACTTCATTTATACGCTCCAATAGGCAGACCAATTCTGCTCGGGGGACAAGGGATTTCGCTCTGAAATTACATAAATGTACTTTTATAAAATTATGTACTAGTCATCACTAAATTTATTCTAAATATTCCTCAAAAATATGGATATCACCATAATCATCATCATTTATTATAGGTTCACTGCAAGATAATACCGTTTTCTGTCTCCTTCCAATACGACCGCAACTGTGCTAACCCTTGCCATGTCTTACCAGCAAACCTTTTTATCTCATCATTCCATTTCGTGTTTGGTCTTTTCCTACCTTGTTAAATGCCCCATGGTATTGTTACCAATCGCTTAACCTATCAATTGTTTTTTCTTCGTACTTTCATATATATATATATATATATATATATATATATATATTCTCAATTTGTGAAAGTACACACAGGAAACAAAAGAAAATAGATTTTATCTGTTGTAGATTTTTAATCTCAGTGATCAATATTTAAAACCGCAAAAGAACTATTGATAAATATGAAATAATGAGAATAGGACAAATACCCAGGGAATGTTAGCATTTCGTGCCTATTGCACTCATAAGCAATCGGTATCAGTGCTATAAGAATTATTTTAGTATCTACAGCAAACCATTTTAGTAATTGTAAATTATAATAGTGCTTAAGTAAACATTGACATTAAATTAACCATATACGTCAGTATAGCCGGGAACTATATCTTATAAACTTGAATGTAGTAGAGCAAATTCACTAGTTTTAAGATAAAATCAAATGTAAATCCACATCTAAAAACTGTTTAAACTGATTATTTTGAGTGTGATAACATAGTTAATAGAGTAGAATCACAACACAATGATATCTAACCGAGGACAGAAAGGAATGAGAAGTAATATATGGCTCTAGACGGATTAAGTAGCATAAACAATTTGTTGCCCACAGTTATAAGGTTAAGTGAAAACTCTACGATAGACAAAAATTTTCGATTCCATTAAGTTTCTCAGCTAACACATTTCAACAGAAATATTCATAATTTAGACTTAAATAATATACGATACAGTTCCGATTTAAACGGTAGAATCTAACCAATTTACAAATAACTACAATAAGGTAAATATAGAGAAGAAAAGAATATTAGTAAGGTTGTTTATGTCACCAAATAAACAATGATATAGTAATTGTAAAACTTGCCCGACTAATTCTACAAGGAGGAAATAGTACAGACCATACTTGACGCCTTGATAGAGGTACCCAAAAATATGTTTTATCCACTGTATTATTACTTTTGTCACTAAATTTTAGAAACTTCCACTTTAAATACGTTTTATCAACCACAAAATAATATAATGAATAAATAAAACAAATATATATATATATATATATATTAGTAGTATTATATATATATATATATATATATATATATATATATATATATAATACTACTAATGAATAGTGTTATCCTAAATGACTAAAAATCATTCACAACTTTTGAAAATTCGATAGATTTTGTGTTTTCATTTACAATTAAACCACATAGATCTTAGAACAGCTTTTACTCTTACAAGGAATTGATGGTTCTTTGAAGTCTCTATATCATCAGTCTTTTAGCGTCAGTCGTTGGACATAGACCTTCCCCAGGATTTGCCACACTTCCCTATCATGGGCGTCATGGAGCCAGTACTTCCTGAACTTGTCTAGCTCGTCTCTCCATCTAAAATTTTGCCGGCCTCGGTTGCGCATGTGGTCTCGGGGGATCCATGTTGTGAGTCGTGATGTCCATCGATTGTCTGCCATTCTTGCAACATAGCCAGCCAACCACCATTTGAGATTTTTAATGGATTCTATAATGTCCCTAAGTCTTGTCTTTTTTCGGATGTACTGTGCTGTTTTGTGGTCTCTCCATGTGAGGCCCAGCATAATTCTATCATGTGCACGTTGCATGGTTCTCAATTTACGGGTCTGTCTCTTGGTTAGGTTCCATGTTTCAACTCCATAAGTGACTATTGGGAGGATGCATTAGTTATACACCCTTCTCTTAAGGATTAATGGGATCTTATTATTTTTGAAGGTTGAGCTAGCTCTGCCAAAGGCGTGCCATCCTGTACACGACCTCCAACTAATGATGGATGAACTAAATGAAGAGAGCAAGAAAGTCGGCCTACACATGAACTTCAGAAGTCTCTATAATTCACTACAATATGTATTGATAAAAGTTGGAAGGTTCCTGTGAGACATTTTCTTCTGAACTTTTGAAACCTTTACGCTGAATGCTTCCCAAAGTATTGAGAGATAATATTAGGCTTTAGATACATGAATACTCACTAGAATAATCCTTTAGTATACATAGAGAAAAAAAGAGAATGAACGCATTTTTTCTAATTCAGGAAAAGGGGAAATAAGTCTGATGGAGCGTCCTTATACACACACTCAGTATAACATTGGTTATTCAGAAGCATTCTATCTTGATTGAAGAATACTCATTTCAGTTTATTTGATAACAATACATATAAATATATTTAAGATAGACTCCCGAAATAAACCCTCAAATGGAAACTCTATAGCCACTCTCAAGAGATGTAATACATCGAAACAGCTGTCTGTGGATGACGCAGCAACTATATATATATATATATATATGACCCCACCTTGCGGTACTGGAAGGGATATCAAGTATATACTGATGAGTTGTAAAACAATGAAACAGCTGACTGTGGATGACACGTATTAATTATATTCATATATATATATATATATATATATATATATATATATATACACATATAGTTACTCTTACCATTGAGCTAAACAGTCGCCAGCCATATAAAAAGGCCCAAATAACTGCTTTCACTCCGAATTTCATTTTGTTCATTCATTGTCTATAACTGCTCTATCTGTTTCTTTCAACACGGGCGATTATATTGAAATGAATATGTAATCCGATAGGAATGATTATAAATTGCGCTATATCATTTCAAAACTCTATTTGAAATAATCTCCCGTTAATACATTAGGCCTAGACAACTTGAATAGAATAATCAATTAAAGACAATGGGGCTACTACAATGCATATATATATATATATATATATATATATATATATATATATATATATATATGTGTGTGTGTGTGTGTGTGTGTGTGTGTGTGCATTTCATGTACTTAGAGCATTTGATGTGGGGATTATACTTTAAATCATTTAAATCTGTCGATAACAAGTTGGCTATCTGAGCTGGGAAATTTGTTTGTTAATACACAATCATAGAATTATGTAGTTGTCACTGTAAATACATCTGTACTTGTATATATATATATATATATATATATAGAGAGAGAGAGAGAGAGAGAGAGAGATAGAGAGAGAGAGAGAGTCTAGAAAGCCTTACAGCTTTGAACACTAAACATTAAAAAACTTTTTCAATAGATTTTTCTGGTTATTCAGCCACCCATTTCCAAATATCTATCAATGCAATTCATGTAATCTTCAAAAGTATTTTTTCCCCTTTTCCCTCTAAACTTTGTTATCAATGTAAAATGTGTAATTTGTCTCTCATTGGGATCATCAGTTGTTTACCATATAACCATTTCGGGGATTTAAAAAACAGAACAATCTTATTAAGATTGCACCTCAGTGGTGTTGATCAAACACAACCTCCCTTATTTATATAAATTATGCCATACGTGTATCATTTTATATAAGTTTTTATGTGTATTGTATATTGATTTTATTTTATACTACGTATTTATTTTTGAAACCAGGCTCACTAACGTAGGTTACTCTAAAAACATTTTTAATGATGAGGGATTAGTAAGTATAACAACAGGCATGGCTCGCTCTTCGTGTCATTTCTATTGAATGATCATCTATGTGGATACTAAATCCATTATGTCAGTTTTAATTTCAGACTGCATGCAAACCGACTTATGATATCATCTAATACTAATCACTTATATATATATAATACCTCGCTCGGCTACATTGCTGAATGTGTAATCCATTTTGGGTTTCAATTAACCATAATCTTCCATGTTGACCAGACATCTTTGAAGATGATTAAAAGCATGCTCGCTTTCCGTTATATATATATAAAACAAAGAGGGATGGGTTATGCATCCTGACAATGCAGTAGAGGCATTATACGTATCTATCTATCTATCTATCTATATATATATTAAGAAATAGATATATGTGATCCAGAAGAATGGTTATACGAGCAATAAGCAGTTTAGCTCAATGGTAGGAGCATATCTACGTTGAAGCCGCTACCCTATCGGTGGCAGATTCAAATCCTGCAGCAGCCCCATTTTCTTTAATTGTTTATTTTATTTATGTTGTCTAGGTTGAGTAATATATAAACCATCAAATGACGGGAGATCTTTTCAAATGTTTCTATATGAAGAGATCTTTTCAAATGTTTCTATATGAAATAACGTAATTTACAATCACACACACATATATATATATATATGTACATATATATACATATATATGTATATACATATATGTATATATATACGTATATATATATATATATATATATATACATATATATATATATATGTATACATGTATTTGTATATATATATATATACATAACCAATTGGTGCCCATGGAATTGTAAACACAGCAGGAGAAAGCCAGTCTAAAGATGGAGGGAAAACTTCGCCGATAAGACGTTGCAGAAGGTACTCCTATCATCAGCGCGATAGAAGAGAATAGGAAAGGCCTTTGTGCAGCAGTGGACTTATAACAGCTGCTGCAGCTGTTATACGTCCTTTTGCTCATGATGATGATATATATACATACATGTATGAATGTAATTGTATATGTATGTGTATATATGTCTGTATATATATATATATATGTGTTCGTGTGTGTGTGTAATGGCATATGTATTCTCTGGTATAGGAAATCACACTCTACGCAACTTAATTCAGTAAAGGCAATATGGAAAACTGCCATGATTTCCCGTTTTGCGCGTGTAATTTATGTACCTAAGGTATTTACATCTGCTGACTTCGGAATTAGTCTTTTAGTCATCCATACGCGTCAATAAACAAACATTGTCGGTCGGCAAATTTTGCCACATTGCACAGGACAGCTGTCCCGAATTAGCCAATCTACGTAATCATGTTGTAGTCACTGGCTATGAATATATTTCCACTGATTTCATAGACCAAAGACCTAAACTGTCAACATAGGCTTCTTCAGTTCCAAGGAGGGTCTGGCTATCTATCAGTATTTGTGACACGCGTACAGGTCGTAAAAATAGTGCCAGAGAGATAAAAACTGAAGCATTAACTCGCCAATACGTTTAGTAAAACATTTTTCCCTGTTTCCTTAAAAAGTCCCGCTTAAATAGGTTTTTAGTGGGGTGTTCAATTCATAATAGAGCCAAATGTCAGATATCTCCCTCAGTTTATGCCCGGCAACATTCACAATCGTTATTTGACACATTTTGTTTTAGTGATCACTGCACAGCAAAACACAGGCGAGAAATTTATTCTTTGATCCTTTCCCGGTTTTTTAATTGATCACCCAAAATATGTCATGCTGCCAAAAGATGGTGGCTACATGACAGTTTCTATATGGTGACTAACTGAACCTGTACTGATTTGCTTATCTTTAATTTTACCAGTGGCCGATGGCATTTCATCATTTGGACAATATTCATATTCATTGAGACTAAAGATCCGTTCACTTGTACGAAAGTAAGAAAGGATAGCGGAAAGATTAAAAAGATGTCTGCCATATCTAATGAGATATGTATTTTATATAGATAGATATATAGAGAGAGATAAAGATAGAGAGAGAGAGAGAGAGCTTGAGAATTCAAATTAAAGAGATTAAGCACTATTGCAATTGTTGAAACTGCACCCAAAACAGTATATATATATATATATATATATATATATATATATATATATATATATATATATATATATATATATATATATATATATATATATTATTGTGTAATCCACAATTATCTGGAGCAAAGGTTTCAATCCTGCCTCGTGGTACTGGATAGGATAATGGATAGTCTATAGCCACAATGAAGAGTTGTAATACAACGAAACAGCTGTCCGTGGATAACACAATAATTAATGCTCCCTTATTCAGGGTTGAGCACTCTCCAAGTGAGGTAACTCGTTCCCTGTAAGCTTATGCAATACTCTTCCATAGGAATTGAGCATTCTGGTGGATGGGGAATAGAAGTTGAATAAATATATCACTTATATTCAACTTTACTGAGCGTCCAGTTCCGTAGCGTAGAGGTAGGATACCGGCCTCCGGGTCTGAGGCGAAGGTTTCAATCCTGCCTCGTGGCACTGGATGGAATGATTGGTAGTCTATAGCCACACTGAAGAGTTGTAACACACAACAGCTATCCGTGGATGACACAATTATGTATATATATATATATAAAAATAATAAATTACATATGATATGAAATAAGCTATGTATTAAAATCATAGTTGAAGGGGAACGATGTCAATATAACTGTATTATTTTCAAATCCCCGAAAACCAATTCCATGAACAATTGCATAAGGATTTAAGAAACTGATGATTCGAACAAGAAAGAATTCACACGTTGTACCATAATGAAAAATTGTGTAAAAAGAAAATAACATAAATCACATTAACAGATATCGAGAAATAATCAACTGAAATGACAGTTTTTCCCCATGTATTAGTGTTGAAAATTTCTAATATATATATATATATGCTTTTGCGTGCATATATGTATGAGGTCTGACCGGAACACATCCAGCCATTTTGAATATTTGGAGAGCCAGTCGAGATACTTTGATGTGACTTGGCAAGCCATCAGAGATGACCTCACTGCGCGTGTATGAACATACTCATTCTTGTCGGGTTATTGAATTGGCAATAAGATGCCATTGAGTTGGCTTCCATACTACATAATCATAACATTCAAAACTATCTTGTGAACAGACCAGAAAGGATCAGCCTGACACAACTGTGGTGACATGGCCGATTTGTGTTCTACTAACGCTTTGTACTGTTCTAGGTAGTCAAGTCCCAGGATTTGCCTTGAAACCCAAAGACAAGCGCACCAATATCCTTGCGACGATTGTTATGCGGATCAAATAGGAATTTTTTAAAGAACCCTACGCACATTTTTGCGCGTTTGGCATCGCGAAATTAGATCGATTTTGTGTCACATCCAGTTCCTGTGAGTTCAGGTAAATAGGACCATAGCATTCACAATGACCGAACATGGCTGTTTACTGGTGGTAGCATAATAACAGTCTGAGTAGTTGCAATGAAGAACAACTGAAATTAAGATGGAGTAAATACTAGGTGTACAAACCATAGCACAGTACATCAGGGAAAAGGCGAGGGTCAGGACATCACAGAATCCATTAAAAATCCCAAATGGCAGTGGGCTGGCCATGTTGCAAGAATGGCGGACAACCGATGGACACCAGGACTCATGACGTGGATCCCCCGAGATCATATATGCAACCGAGGCCGGCAGAATATTAGATGGAGAGACGAGCTAGATAAATTCAGAAAATAGTGGCTCCGTGACGCTCACGACAGAGAAGTTTGGCGAATCCTGGGGAAGGTCAGTGTCCAACGACGGACGTTAAAAGACTGATGATGATGGTGATTTGTAATGAAAAACTTGGTAAAAACAAATGATTGATAGCATGAAGTATATTTTAAAACATGAATTTGACTTATCGTAAGTGGATCAGTTTTGTCAATCTCCAACCAGAGGAGTTGACTCTGTTCTCCCATCGTAACAATAACAAAGGCAGTAATTCACAACTCATTTATTGGCGGTACCTCATCACTTATTGCATTTACAATACTTGAATATCGCCACTCCTAAAGTTTCCTTAGAAGTAGAAGCAGGCTTTGACCCTGAAGCTTGTGGCAATCAGTGTTAGGGTTGGATGGGATAAACCTTTTGTCAATAAGGGATTGATCATAACTTTCCAGTAATTAATGTCCAAATTTCTTACTCCAAGTATATTTAGCGTTCAGTAGAGTATTTGGTATAGGCTTGGTACCCGTGCATTAGACACGGTAATTGGAATTTAATTTTGGAAATGGAGCCAGCACAGCGAAAACTTACCAGAATAATACGAAGTATGAGAGAGTTGAGTTATAAGGGTGAACCAGAAAATAAAGGCGTGGCTACTTTATTTGAGTGGGAGGCAGCATGACCTAATCGAAAACTTCAAGATATTAATTGGTTTTACAAATTACGGAATTCCAATGTTTAATAAGTCAGAAAGGACGGGAAATTTACTAGCTAGGTCCATTGCAAAAACGAAGACGCAAAAAAGTATTTTGAAATACACACCACCTTCGGCCCAATGCGCTAGATATAATGATTGTAACTCAATATAGAAGTTGGAGAAAGTATTGAGAAAATTTATCAGAATTATACATAGCACGAAAATCTGAAGTTATAAGCATAGACAAGAAAAAGTTCGGCATGACTAGATTGTTTTAGAGGAAGGCAAGAAGAGACTTATTGAAACTTTCGAGATGATAAATGGCTTCACAGATTACAGAATTCTAATGTTTAATAAGTCAGATAGGACAGAAAATTTATTAACTTAGTCTATTACTACAAAAACAAAGTCGCCAAAACAAATTGGATTTTTCCTTCAAAGAATTTTGGAATACTGGAGTAGTTTATCATCGTGTGTAAGAAACAGTACTGATATAAATAAACTATCAGGAAAACTTTGAGTGTTATTAGCCGAAACATATTGAAGAACCCGGGAAAAATCAATAAATAAAACGTGCATGATAAATGTTTGTACTGATAAGTTGGTAATTTTTTATCAAGTTTCATACATCTTTATAACTTGAATTGATGTGTATTTAATGTTGAATATGTATTTCCGATGTAAATTGTTTACAGAGATGCCCACGAAGGAATATCCATTGTGTAAATAAATAAATGGGTTATTGACCGATGAAAGAGTTGTTATTTAGTGAATATCTAACGATAAAAACTATTTTTTTCAGAAAGAGTTATTTTTCAATGGGTTCTATATAGGGATGCCAACCCAAAAGTGGAATTCAGAGCTAGATCCACGAGGAAAGGGAACTGAAAATAAGTTAAATAATAATCATATTACATTCAAGTGAGAATTCATTTTATCTTAAAGTTTATAACAACCACAAACCATCGCCATCAGAGACTGAAAGGAAACCTTATATGAGATAACGAGCAATCCACATAACTCACAAAACACTCTACTTATATTTTCTCTCAAGTTTAAAACTTGTGCGGAGAGAAAATAAACGAGCAAGCGCTACCAAATTTGCAAGATTCTCAAAAAACAAGCACCGAGAGGAATGCGAATGAGTAGCGAAAAGAAAAATAATATATAATCTCATTTTTACTTACTTTGATATTTATTTACTAAAAACTTCATAATTGAGAAAATATGCTAAAACAATAGAGTTTGATAAATTGAAAAAAATATAAATAAAGCTTAGAGCAAGATGCACTAAAATAAGCTAGATCTAGCCTCAAAAGTGCTAAATTGGCAGCGCAGGTCCTATGTATTCAATCATGATAAGACTTTTATTGAATAGTTCTCGCTTATTCAAAACATTTAATCAATTAAAACTATTTCTTGGAGATTTACTGGTAATTCGAATTATAACACGAATAATTGATTCCGTCAGGAGTCGTGTCTTTCTTAACGGCAAATGTTTTTGATCCAACGTACGCGATTTAGCTAGCTGCAAAATTTCTGTCAGTACATTTTACATGTAAATCGGTAACATGATATGGATCCCCCGAGATCACATGCGCAACCGAGGCCGGCAGAATATTAGATGGAGAGACAAGCTAGACAAGTTCAGGAAGTTCTGGCTCTGCGACGTCCATGATAGAGATGTGTGGCAATTCCTGGGGAACGGCTATGTCTAACGACGGACGTTAAAAGACTGATGATGATGATGATGATACCTTATCAGTCAGTCTTTGAATTCCCGTTGTTTAATATTGGTCTTCCCAAAGGTGTGCCCGTTTTTTTTCTCCAAAGTGTCGTGGTATCAATACATTCTAAATCACCAGGATTTATTATTCTTTTGCCAGCCAATTGCCAGCCAATTTGACTTATGATCTTGAGGGATTATGATTTCAAGTGGCTGTCTAATTTCCTTGCAACATGGTCAGCCAGTTGTCATTCGCGTTTCCTAATGGCTCATCGGACAGATCTGACCACTGTTCACCTTCTGATATGTTGTGCATTCTCATATTCTTTTCATGTGAATATTTACACGGTTCCTATTGTGAGAGCCAATCTATGGTCAAGGTACACATTTCAGTTCTGCAGGTAACTATCGTGAGGACTCGCTGATTATAGGCCCTTTCCTTAAGAGACAAATTGGATTTTCTTGTTCTTGAAGATTGGGCTGGCTCCGTCAAAAGCTTGCCAACCTACAGCGATTCTTCGTTTTATTTCTTCCCTTAAATCAACAGTATTTCATTGGATCAGTTAAAAACTACCAACCAAATCAATCAACTTGCGTTTCCTCAATTTCTAAGTGATTTTGCCTGACTGGCTATGTATGTATGTGTCATGAGAACAGGCTCCACCAACAGAGCTAAAGGGCTCATCATTTAAACATTCATTCCATATTATGTGTGGACAAATCTTTTTTTTTTTTTTTTCCAAATCACCCCGGATAGGTTCTTAGTAGGGACAGGATCAATATGCTGAATTGGTCACTCATTTTATGTCCGGTAGCATTCATACTTATGCCTTTTGAATAATCAGATTTTTTAATGATGCAATAAAATACGAAGTAACTCATTCATTGTTCACTTCTTTTTTCCAGTCTTTTAGTTGATCACCCCTTGGATGTCATGCAGCCAAACGATGTAAGTCACGTGACAGTTTCTGAAGTGTGACATTCCAGATCTACTCTTCTTATAAATGAAGATTGGGGTTTTCTCACTATTTTTTTTTTATAGTTTATTGCATCTGACTCAAACTTAGAGCAAACAGATCTGTTTTGTCAACCGATAGGAACATTCATGCGACCATATCTTTTGGCAACAAGCCATGTTAGGGTGATTCTTTAGAAAAAACCGGAAAAAAAGGATGATCAACTAATGAGTTACTCTTCGCCTATTGTTGGTCGATGATCACTAAATAAGGTGATTTTCAAATTGCAAGCGTAACCATTACCAGCCCACAAAGTGAGGGACCGATTTAGCTTAAATTCACATAGTAAACTGAACTTGAAACTGAAAGCCTATTTTGAAGGCTAGGATAAAAAAAAACAGAAGTTTTTCGGTTTACGTTGTAAGCTGAGGCCACTTAAAAAGTTAAGAAATCAATGTGAACAGGTGAAGGACAGTTCTGGGTATTATTTTCAGTATCATCTCATAAATAATATACTTCCTGGTGAATGAACAATCCGATTTTACAAGTATATTGCAATATTGATTCTTGTCTTGAAGTGTAGACCCTACTAAAGAAGTCTGGATTCTCAGTAAGGGTAATGACCTCTGTACCATTTTATTCCTTTTCGAATTCCAAGCAACCGACAGAATCATGCTGGAATAAACATTGTTCAATTATGACAATTTGGAATTCAATATTTTACATTGACCGAACCAGATAATTAATTTCTATTGATTGAGATAATTAATTAATGGACTTCCAGCTGGGTTCAATAATTAGATTTGTGGGAGAGTTTCTACAAAAATATTTTTTTTGTCTCTATTACGCATGGCTGTCTCCAAGACATTTTTACAATCTATGGACAACTCGAAGAAGAACCTGGCAAATATCGTTCAATAATGGAGATAAATATTACGGAAATATTACATCATCATCATCATCATCATCATCGTCATCGTCGTCATCATCATCCTCCTCCTCCTCCTCCTCCTCCTCCCTGCAACGTCCGTATTTGCATATATTATAATATATGCAATATTCGCTAGACTTTTCGATCGTGGGCTAATTTAATTTTTATGGAAATCTGCAAAACGAAAATCGACAATAAATAAAATATTTTCTCCCAAAAGATAAAATCATTGAAGATATCTTAAAAACTGTGTCCCCCCCTCTTTTTCAGGAAATTCTTTTTTTTACCAGTTGGAGATGTAATCAACAATAACCGATTAAACGTTGATTTGATAAAAGCAAATGTTCAATTTTTATGAATAATTTGTTCTTGAGTCTTAGCATATAGGTTTTTACTTGATGAATGTGCTTTAAATAAGTATTTTTATATATACAACATTTTTTTAAAAATGAGTTGGATATGGGAATATCTAGCCACTTTTCTACCGTTTGGAAAAAAAGTGCTCTAGCGATAAATAATAAATTTGATGATATTGTTTGGTTATCTATTAACACTGTGCCGTATTTGTGTTGTTAATGTGTTTCAATTGTTTGCAGATTGACTGCATCTCCTTTCCCTATGCTGTTTATGTCGGGAAAGTTCTTCTCTTTTGGAATGGATTAGGTTTTTGTATACATTCGTATGTCTAATTTCTTCACCTTTTCTTGGTGGATACACCTGATTTGTCAGCATCTTTTATTTCTAAGACAGTCTTTTCAATGGAATTTCTTATAAATGTCTTCTTCCCTTCTTCCGTTCCCCTTTTTTCTCTTTCGTTCCTGTTTTCTTTCCTTTCGGTTCTTCCATCGTCCTAACTTTAATTTCAAACCTACTTACTTCCTTTTTGTATATTTTCTGACCTTCCCTTTCCCTTCCTCTCCTTCCCTTCTCATTTTCTTTTTTCCTTTCTTTCTCTATTTCCTCCCCTTTCTTTCGTTCATTCCTTTCTTCTCTCTCCTTTCCGACTCTTTTTTCTGACCTACGGCGTTGGTAGTATAGATTCAATTTTAATTTCACCTGCTTCTGATTCATAACTGAATCCCGTTGAGTGCAGAATGTGGCACAATGTCGGTCAATAACCCCCCACGTACTTGTAGGTGGGGGCGAAAATCGAGCACTTTTAGTGACCAGTGTCATAATGGCGTCGCAACTATTCCCGACTATCAGCGTACAGTACAATTAAGAAGTTCAACGCCTGGTATTGAAGCCCTTAGGAATAGCCTGGGCTTGTTCATGCCATATCCTGTTTGAAGACAAGAAGATGATAGAGGAACAGATACTACACTAGCATCCCCGCCGGATCTACGATAATTAGAAATTGATAAACCGGGTGTTATCTCCCTTGCTTATTTTTTTATAAATATATATCCCACTGAATTAACTACTGGAAAACCCTTGATCAGATTAGCAAGGTTATCAATTCAGAAGAAATGTTAGGACATTTTACTGGTATTGCACTAACAAAAATCTCGTCACGATATACCGCTTTTGCTGCATTACAGTAACACACTCGCTCAACAATAAACAGAGAACGGATCATCATAATATAAATCCATGTTCCCTAGTTTATCAGGCAAAAAGTGTAAAAAAAAAGACTTCCATAGAGAGCAAAAAAATTAAAAAAAAGAAATGGTAAAAAAAACTTGTTAAATATTTGTAATATAGAGTACCAAATATCTAATTCCAGAATCTCCAAACAAACTGAAAGAGGAAATAATTACTAACCATTCCCTAGAATTAAAAGAAAACATGGAGAACGGAATGTTTGGGAACTGGTACAGATTATAACTTCTTCAATGAGCCACTGGTTCAATGTCGCAATAACAAGGTAATAACAGCAGCTGTCGGTAAAAATGATATGAAACTACGAATATCCGAAGCGAAAGATTGAAAGGCAGTTTGTATTGGGAATGAGATATGAAAAATAGCCAGCAATAAATTGAAGCGGGAAATAGAAATATCATTATAGAAAGATTTTGGAAATATTTATGATTGAATAAACCTGGGGCTCTTCAAGAAAGCAATAAACCTGTTTTGAGTGTGGGTGGCGTGGAAGAAACGATCGAGGCAAAGCAAGGAACATTGCCTTATTTGAAACGAAGGAAAAAGGTGTGAGGAAGGCGTTTGTTAGAAGAAGATTGGGGGTACAATGAGACTGAGAGAAATAAATACATACTCAGAGTGAGTGAAATAGATAGATATGAGTGATATATATGTATGTATGTATCTCTCTCTCTCTCTCTATATATATATATATATAGAGAGAGAGAGACATAGAGGGAGGGGAAAGGGAGAGAAAGATAGACGGAGAGAGAGAAAAAAGATAGATACACAAATAGAGGGATAGAAATGAGCAGACAGAAATAAAGACAAATCAAAACACACACACACACACACACACACACACATATATATATATATATATATATATATATATAAAAGGAATTATAGATATGAATAGATTGAGATAGATCAATAGATAGATATATAGGGCTGAGATAAACGGATCAATAGATAGATTGGTTGATAGATATTGACAAACCGAGATAGATAGAGAGATATGAAGAGGTTCTATCTATCTATCTATCTATCTATCTATCTATCTATATATATATATATATATATATATATATATAGAGAGAGAGAGAGAGAGAGAGAGAGAGAGAAGAGGGAGGGAGAGGGTGAGAGGAAAGAGAGACGGAGCCAGACAGAGAGGAAAGAAATGATCAGCCTGGGATAGATATGGACAGACTGAGATATATTAATCGATAGATATGAACAGAGTTAGAGTAGAGATGTTAACATATATATGAGAGAGAGAGAGAGAGAGAGAGGGGGGGAGGGGGAGGAACCAATCTCTTTTGTATGAAATATCGAATTAGTAATGTTAAATTAAATCTATACTCAATGAATGACACTCTGGGTAAAGTCGCTATGAAAAGCCAACTAAAAACAATTATAAACGGAGAGGAAATACTCGTCAAAAATCTATAATAATGTTTGACCTTGTTTCATCAAAGGATATTAATGTGCACGCCAAAGGTTAGTCATGAAAAAAATAATCTTGTAATGGATGGGTTGAAGGTGTTTTTTATTGGTGGCAATTGCATCACATGAAATTAAGAAATATTCATTAATGTTTATTGAATAGAACAACAGACCAAACAAAATAGTTTGGAGTAAAGAATCAAATATCAAGTAATGCATTTTGTGTAAACATTGATCTTAATTATCGACTGCATCAAAATCTAATAAGAAAATCCATTGAATAATTAGAAATATCCTCTCAGGCGATGTATATGTTATTGGTAGGGCAAACCGAACTTCTCTTCTACCCATTCATTCATAGGTAAAATAACAGGGCCTTGGAAGGCAACCAGCCTAGGAAGAGGACAAGTCAGATTTTAAACCACAGAATAGAGTCTTCTTTAATGTCGTTCAGCGTCTAATTTGACGTCCTCCGGCAGTTCCTGCAGCCAAGCTGATGCCAGACGTATCGTTCTCTCTTTCCCTCTTGGCTGTATCAACGAGGCCGACAAGGGCATCCCTTGATCTTGATACGCTTTAAGTATTTGCCCCGTGGTCACGACGCGTTCCATTGTCTGTACAGACTAGATAGAGGCCGGTATTCCTACCACTGATCAAACCTTATGTAAAATATTGTCGTCAAGCTTCGGCGATGGTAGCTTGGCCAGGGAACTGGAATTTAATCTTAAAACTGGAGATTGTATAAAAGAAGCGCAAGCTAATCGAATAAAAGATCTTTGTTTTGAAGAACAATTGGAATCCTTAGGTTTGACGACTTTCCTAGAGAGTAGAATTTTGGGGAGATTCAGTTAAGACATTTAAGACAGAGTTTCTAAATATGGTACTCGATTCGTTAATATCTCTTCGAATTCGAAATTCTTCGAGGAGACAACATACAACGACTAAATCTTAAAGTAATATATAATTGGAATAAGTCACCCAGTTGTGTTAAAATAGCAATAGTCTTCAGAGTTTTACGTATAATTACATTAGTTCTAAAAGATAAGTTTGGAAAGAGTATTAATTTATAAGGAAATATTTTGAATCTGTCTGATGTGATTTTCAAGAGAGTCTGATTTGTGAATTGTGTTAAATTGTTGAAGCTGTTCTTATGTACATTTGGATACGCTTTTTTTTTACGAATATCGTAGATGTTTTGAAGTCGATGTGTAAATATTGAGTGGAATTGGAGATCCCCAAAGAGACATTATAGAATAATATATACATTAATACAATAATACTCGTACAATACAGTTTTATTGGTCATGAAAGAATAGCTGTACCAAAATAACCTTGAAACAATTTAAAATTTACATATGAATTAGTTTTCAGTACTCATACTTTCGTCACGGAGAAGATTTTGCTGCGTGAGATTTTTTGCGCACACTGACATCTAAAAATTGAAGCGAACATCAGTTGCAATTGATCAGTAATCATTTCTTGCGCGTCACCCTCGGAAATTTGATATAACGCCGACGGCAAATACAGTCCGAGATGGTATTGGTTCAATCAACCAAATGAGCTAAAATTGGATCGAATTGGCTGTAATAGATATCCGTTTAGTTACTTTAATCCGATGGATAATTTTTCTTTGCCAATTATGGGATTGTGGCCAGACAGAATGAAAGGAAAGTCAGAAAAAAAAATCCTGAGGCATTCAATCAATTTATTCGCGAATCAATCGAAAATTTAGACAATGAATTGTGTCACTTTCAAGCTTTCGGCTATTAATTAAAACAGGTGTGATTAGCCACTGTATAGAAACTGTCACATGACCAATATCTTTTGGCAGCATGGTCTGTTGAGGGTGGTCAATTAAAAAATTGAAAGAAAAAGTAGTTATCAATAAATGAATGACTTTCGCTTTTTATTGGAGAGTATTCACTAAAAACATCTGCATATTCCAAAAAATCCGATGAAAAGGCTGCTGGACACAAAGTAAAGGATCAATGTGGAAGAAAATTACATGACAAATAGAACTCCCACTAAAAACCTATTAAGGAGACAAAAAATTGAAAAAAAAACAATGTTTTTCTAGACATAACAGGAAGTAAATGTTAAAAATTTAAGCCCTCTAGCTCCACTGATATGTCATGTACACGTGATTCATAGCCAGCCAGATGAACTGAAAAACTGAAGAAACCTCTTGTGACAGATAAGTGGCAGTTTTGTTTGACGGTTTCTTGTATCGTTTTTCAATCATAGAAAGAGTCCTACAGTGGTATCTGGTGGCTTTTACCGGAGATTCAGTGACATCGTCAATACACGAGAACTTTTTTTTTCTGGGATTTCTAATTCCTCCACTATCTCTTCAAGGCTTTTTATGTGCCAGATGCTCCAATTTTGCTATTATTATTTTGCATTAGTTTATCGGGTGATTTTCTTGGGAATCAAGTAACAGCAAGTTTTGTTAATACACTGTTAATTTCTTCAATATTCGAACGAATTGATGAAAAAGCAAAGATGATAACTTAGTTCCCGGACGGATATTTGCTACTGTCTTTTGCTGTTATCTCTGTGGACCCCTTTGTTCGTCTTAGCTGGTCTGCTCAAATAAATAGCTTTTCGATATTCTTTGTCTTGTCAGGCTCAATTAAGTTTAAATTTCCAACACTCATTTCCTTCTTTTAGAACTTCATATCCCACGCCTGTGGAGGGTTACTTATGATAGGAGCATTATTCAATGCCACCCATGCCATATGCAGTAATCCTGTCGTATGTGTGTGTTTGTGTGTGTGTGTGTATGTGTGAGTTAATGAATATGAACGCGAAGGAGAGTCTTTGAAACATATGTTTCTGTTTCTGAAAAATCAATTCCATTTGAAAGGAACTGCAGACAAAACCCTTTTATTCGAAGCGACATGATGGGATTTTCATTTTCTCCGTCGTCTTGTCATAATCCAATTAACTAAGTCTGCTTGAATACGGCACGAATAATGGAGATACGCTTTTAAAAATATGTTTTTTTAATTCATTCTAGTTTTATAGAGATCCCAGGAATGCTGATGGATATTTTCCCTTCTGTCTCCCCACCTCTCTCTCAAGCTCTCTCTCTCCCTCAAGCTCTCTCTCTCTCAAGCTCCCCCTCTCTCTCTCAAGCTCTCTCTCTCTATATGTTTATTTATACAGTACTTGTGATACGTATTGAAACAAACAGACATTTTGCTTCTAATCTAAGAAGAACCCAACTTTTTTTTCAATCAACATAACGATGGATGCATTTCGTATGCATGAACGTCATGTTTCTGGTTCGGATTACTGAATATCTCGAAAATGTTTTTTTGATATAATATCATTGTCAGAGAAAGAAAAAAAAGTCTGTTTGTCTAAATACTAAAAGTCTTTTCTTCCTACGGCAGATTGTTATCAAGTATTTGAACAAGTGTAAAATCTGTTTTTATCGCCAATGAATGATGAGGCCAGTGATTTTGAGCAAGAAGGGATCCAAATTAACTTACTAGTTTTGCAACTCTTCCTTATAATAATGCAAATTCACTTTTTCAATCTCGTTAATCAATTCTAGACAAGATTTTAGATGGACACAAAATGAAAATATTTCTTTCATTTAATTCTGTTAAAATGAAATTTCTAAAAGATAAAGCATCCAAATCCACTAACACGAAAATACATTCCACGTTATTTTCAATTCCCAAAGCGCCTTATACTTATGACAATTTATATATATTTATATATATATATATATATATATATATATATATATATATATATATATATATATATTATATATATATATATATATATATATATATATATATATATATATAATAATAATAATAATACTCTATGTAAAATAAGAGACTACGTTTATGATATAAGCTATGCATTGAAATTATAGCTGAAGGTGTGGTGGTGTTTGATCAATACTGCTGGTGTTCCATGTTAACGATTTTGTTTTTAAAATCCCCTAAATAGTTACCTGTTTAACAAATTATATAATTTCCATTGAGAGCTGTTGAGAAATAATTGACTAAAATGACGCAAGAGATTTTTTGAAATGTTTCTCAATGTTTAGTGTTTAAAGCTGTAAAGCTTCCTAGACTCTCTCTCTCTCTCTTTATCTATCTATCTATCTATCTATCTATCTATATATATATCTATCTATCTATATCTATATATATATGTGTGTGTGTGGGGGTGTGTGTGTGTGTGTGCATGTGTGTGTGTGTGTGTGCAATATTCTGACGATGTTGAAATGAAGTGTTCGAAAGCAGGGTTGTTACATTTCAAAAACTTTTATTATCATTAAAGATTTGCTTAATAAATTTTGCAGAACCAGCATTAACATTTTAAAATGTGACAGAAGTATCGAAGCTGTTTCGTTTAATTTTAATTTACAAAACATTTCCCACTATTTCTGTCACCGTAATGAGGTACTCTCGCTGTAAAACCCTTAAATAATCATATATAAACAATAAGAACATATGAATATGGTCGGAAAGTAGGTCACACTTTTGTGTTTAGGTTACATTGTAAATTGGACCCCTCTCTGAAAGCCTTTGAAATTTTTCTTCTCAAAACTCGTTGTTTTAAAACCTCAACCAGGTGCATTGAGTAGGCATGGCAAATTTGCTTTTGCTGCATCCATGTTTAGGTACTTTTTATAGCGTGCACATTCTCTCAATTGTATATACAATGTATTATATACAACTGATGTTTAGTTTTGTGGTGTTACTCTCTTGTTTTATGGCTTATTAAAAACAAATCTCTCTGTCTATATGTAAAGCGGTTGGTACGTAGGACACATGTGTGGTCCAGTCAGTTCTGACAGGCTCTTTAAAATATCATTAGTTTGCAAGTCTTACAAGATCTGAAACTTTTTTTCATCCCTGGAAATACATGGTAGCCTAACTCGTACACACACACACACACACACACACACACACACACATACATATATATATATATATATATATATATGTATATATATATATATATATATATATATATATATATATATTGATTACTGCGATTATTTAATTCTAGAATAGTTCGTATTGTTCAAAACTGTTCAAGGCCCCATAATTCAACATGTTTTCTCAGCTTATACTTAGTTAAATTGAACGAATACTTGGGCCCGATGAAGGACTGTCAAAAAGATTTTGGCAGTACAACGTCCAAAAACAGATAAAAGTTTCTAAAAACTGATGAAGTCTATTCCTTCACTGTCATATTCAATAAAATATAAATGAAATAATATTGCTGCAAAAGTATACTATATATATATATATATATATATATATATATATATATATATATATATATATATATATATATACATGAATTTTGACTGATATTCTTTTCCTCTCATCTCTGCTGAACAATACCTGGTCTCTGAAAAAAAAATTTCATTTTAGAAATATCCTTTTCATTATTCTGTCGCATTCGATTAAGTTCTCAGTGTTTGTGTAATGTCCGTCACATCTAATTTGAGATTAACAAATCACCTAGAAAGTCGGGCTTTAATAACCGTCACTGAGTAATCATTAGGCTGAATAGGCTAAAACTGAAGGACCAGGCAGGGAAGAGAGGGTGTGAATAAAAAGGTTTAATTGTGCGTGCACGTTTTCTTTTAGTGATATTTCATAATTTCTGCTCGTAAATTGATGCTTATCGTACGAGCAGTACATTGTACACAGTCATCTAACGTGTCCTACTGTCATGTTATTCTATTCACCATTACCAGCTAAGAGTATGGGAAACTCTTCATAGGATAAGATAAGCCCAGCTATGGGTGAAGCAGCCGGGAAGATCGGCCTCTCTAGCCTTGGGTAGGCAATCAGTCTAGGAGAACAACCCTGGTTCCAAAATCAGCAAGTTGTCCCCCTAAAGCCACTACCTAATTTGACATCCTCTTCGTAGCTCCGGCAGCCAAACATAAGCCAGACATATTGTTCTTCCGTTTCCTCAGGACTTCATCAGCAAGACCGTGTAGGGGATTCTTACGACTTGGCATTGCAGGGTCTCCATGCCTTTCGTCCTGGCATGTTACCTGGAGAGGACACCCCATTATCTGTAGAGGCAGAACTGGGGCTATTCATTCATTCTATTCAACGAAGGGTGGGGCAAGTGTACTGGTATACATGTGTACCCCAGTTGCACTAAAGGAGCAAGAGAGACGCAAGGAATGCAATGGAGTTGAAAATAAAACTTTTTTTTCTTCGGCTGACCGAAAATACATAGCATTGTCTTCACTCCAAGACTAAACCAAAATCCTTACTCTCTCTCTCACGCACACATATAGAGATGATAATTTATATATAGAGAGACAGCATTTTATCAATCTCTCTACTGTCGTTAATCAAGTCAAGGCCCTTAGTCCCATGAGTACCCTGATATCTGCCTCTCTCCACTACCTGACCAACCTCGGTCCGTTGAACTTACAGGCAACGTTTTCAACTATTGCTATCACTTTCACTAAATTAATTTATACCCTCTTCTTCCTAATACCAGAACTAAGTAGTAATAATCTATCAGTTTTCTTTCTAATTTCTGCCTGCTTTATTTTCTCATGCTACAACATATACTGTCTATCTTTCTTTGTTTTCCCATTAGGATCCTTACAGCCGACCTTTCTTTCCAACCTCTCCCAATTTCCTTCGGCTCAATGTCTTTTTCTGTTGAGTGGCTGTGACTGGCCATATTTAGAACAAGTGACGTTCTTATCCATTCTATAAGCTGAATAAATCTACTTCAGATGTCTCAATCAATCTTTTGGTACGTAAAAGGGGGAACTCTGACTCTTTTATATTTATATCCTTTTTCTTACCATTGAACTAAACTGCCGTCGGTTACGCAAAGGTTTAAATAACTGTTTTAACTCCAAATTTTCATCTCGTTTATTCCCGGTCTACATCTGCACTATTTGTTTCTTTTAAAGCGACAATTATGTCATCGAGAAATAGATGTATATGATCTGACAAAATGATTATGAATTGCGTTATATCAGATTGAGACTCTTATTTGAAATGATCTTCTGTTATTACACGGAAAATGAATCACCTAGATAACGAATATATATATATATATATATATATATATATATATATATATATATATATATATATATATATATATATATAAGTAAGAAACGTATTTATGATCAAGTATATAATCATACTTAACATATGCTCACACAAAATTGTCTTCAAAGAAAGTTTTATACAAAAATGAAATATTTGAAAATAATGAAACATGTAATGAATCAAGTCCTAAAAATGGTCATCAAGAAAGGAGTGTCATTTGCTGTTACACGTTGAGACAACCCTCACTACGGTATTAATTGCCATCAAGACCAATATGTTAATTTCTGCTCCGTGGCAACGTGCCAATTCATATTGATATGGGATATGGAAAAATTGATTGAATTTCGCTGTGAATCCAAGAAATATTTTTTTCGATTGACTGTACACGCTTTTCCTATATTCACAATCGTCTAAAGATGAAAAAAAATCGGAACTTATACAGTCACTTCCCCTGCTTTGCAACTATATATTAACTGATTTTCATTCAATTTTTAGTGATTATGGCTTCGGCAGAGGTATTCACTCTCTGTGTGCTTCCTAGTTTTTCTGTTGATCATCTTGTAAAGCATTGATAGAAACAGAAACTGTCAACGGAACTGTCAACATAGGTTCATTTTTGTTTGGCTGGTTTGTCGACTGACTATTTATGAGAGGCGCATACGGGCTACACCAGAGGAGCTAGAGGACTAAAAAAATTAAACATTTTTATCTCATCGAGTCTAGAAAAAAGTTTTTTTGTTAGTTTTCAAACCACCAACAGGTTTTAGTAGCAGGCTCAATTGACATATGTTCATGCTAAAAGGATCCCTTAGTTTGTGTCCGGTAGCATTCACACTTATTTTATTTATACCAGCATAAGGCAAGAAAAGTAATCTACTCATCAATCATTCATTTTTCAAATTTTATTTAATTGATCACCCCGGCAGAAGACATCAGTCACGCAACGTTTTCTAATGGATGACTAACCAGAGTAGTTTGGTTTTTTTTGTTAATGTTTTTGCAAAACGTTTGTTTTGTTGACTTTTAATAGCTGCTCAGTGGGAAAGAAATGCCTGAAAAGACATCACGTGAGCTGTTCGCCTAAGCAATTATTTCCAAAAATACAGCTTTAATTATAGAGGTGGGAAAAAAATTCTAAGACTGGAATTGTTGCCAAGAATTATGGTTATTTTCTAAAATTTGGCCAGATATCAACCTCGCAATTTTTATTTTTATCAAAAATGTCTGCTTTTATGCCTCGTGAATTAATTGCTCTGCTTGAGGTAAGAGGTAATTATAAAAAAGATTTTAATTCTTTTTTCTCCCCTTTGATATTTTCAATTCTTTATTAAATCGACTTAGAAGATCAAATCTAATTTGTTGTAAGTCTTGAACAAATTATGATGGATAGGAAGATAGATAAATTCTGGTTTGTAAATGTAAACATGTTTTTTTTTATGGTCAAATCCTATGAGTTTGCATAGTTCCTAGTAAGTCCCCCTTCCCACCTAATCTATTTTTGCGTCCTTTAGGGGCCAATTTGCTGCATTCGTTTATTATCAGCCTTGCAATTCCATTTTTATCAAAAATTGTCAGGTTTTTGCGTCTTCTGATTTAATTGCTCTCCTTGCCGAAAGAAAAGAAAAAAAAATTATGAAGAAAATTTCAATTCCTTTTTTTCCCTTCGATGTTTTTAAATCTTTTATTGAATCGACCAAGAATATCAAATTTAATTTGGTTCGCTTTCGTCGAAAAATTTTCTGCTCCAAAACGATTGAGACGAAAATAAACTCAATTTTGTCATCCTGCTTATGTTTTCGTGCTAATGTTTGTCAAGGTCTGTTTGAATATTCTAGAATATTTCTAACACTGTAAAGACTACAAATGTTTGTTTGTTTTTCTGTGTTTGTTTTTAACTTTTATAGAACTCTATTACAAAGTCTGGAGTTGACTTTGTTCTCCGACCATAGCAATAACAAAGATAACAAGAACAATCCTCAGCAAAAAAGGGGGTGTAAACCGAATCGTCAACCCTTTACTGAGATTTGACCCGAAGGCCAACTGATTACTAACAGGCTGTCTCACTGATTGAGATAAATTCACCATTCTTTGCGAATATTCACCATACAGATATTTGCAGTCTTTTTCTTGATGGATAGATATTTTACCAACAAAAGAATATTTTTTATGATTGTTCAAAATTCATTATATACACAATACACAGTTCCAATTTTCAATTGGAATAGAATTTGGGGTTCAGTTGGACCCTGCAGCAGACATTGTTGTATGTATTGTAGACATCTGAAGGGTTGCACCCTGAAAGCAGGAAATGTGTGTATTGACCACTGTAGGTATACAATATACGAGGTACTGACCTCTATTGACTTCTAAAGGTCAGCTTAAATTCAGGTCAGTTCAGACGTTTTCAAACCTAAGGGAAACGGCTGCACTCAAGGAAAAAGTGTGTAAATTCGTGTACAATGGTTAGGCGACCATATAACATAATATAGGTGGCGCTGACATAGAATGATTTGTAGAGTTCAATTTTGGTCCAGCCAAATTTTGCATTTTGAAATATAAGGGCTGCACTCTATGATATATCATTCTTTGAGAGATTCTGTGTTAGAATTCACTACATGACTTCTCAGTATTGATTACTTTTTCCCAGACGACACCAAGTACCATATATATATATAAATATATATATATATATATATATATATATATAATCCTCACAACAAATTTGTTTTTTTGCTTCCCCTGCAATTATGAAGTGAGTCTTCAAAAATCAATATGAGATCTTATCTATATCCCATCTTCGTATGTTATTTCCTTGCGATATTCTATATTTGAATGGAAAAAATGTAATATCATATGCATTCAGGATTCGAAATTTTACAAGAAATATGCGTTAAAGTTATTAAAATTGAAGTTAAAAGACAATCTGGAGAGTTGTAGTTGTATGTTATAATCTTAATTGTTAAGTTTAACATCATAAAAGTAGATACATGCATATATTCATAATGTATACGAAACATAAAATATCCGAGATGTATGTATGTAAATGAGACATCACTTCAACTAATATGCAGTATTATTTATTTCTTATTTGTTAAAGTTATTGTTTGATGTTTCAACATCTACATATTTAAATAAGGGAAAATTCCATTTTTGTCTTCATTTACCTACTGATTCATCTTTTGTTCAGAAATAGTTTATCGTTAAGAAAATCTATTTTTCTTCCAGGCACAGGTATAATTTTTCTTTAGCGTTCTTGGAAATCAGTGTAGTTGTTATGTGTTCTTATTTATTTATTGGCATAAGTCTTTCATCTTTTAATTTCCAGAAATGCTTTGATAAATATGTATTGTTTTGTATTCGTTCCAGAAAAAATTATGTTGTCTACACAACTTCATGTCATTAAAGTATATGTATAGACAAACAGAGAGAAAGAGAGAAAATGAGCAAGAGAGAGAGGTAGAGAAGTTATAGATATGTATGTACACACACACAAACACACACATACATATATTTTCAGGGAGAGAGAGAGAGAGATAGAGAGAGAGAAAAGATTAGATATAGATAGACATAACTGCTTAATCCTCAGGTTCAAGTTTCCACATTTTATAACCTCAATTTCCAGGTCTCTGTATTTAGAAATTTTTTTCAAACTCTTTTACAGATATGTTTTGTTCCAGTTGAATGGTCGTATATTCTAAAAGGCACCCTTTTTTCCCTTTCTTTTCTTAATTATCATGCCTTGGCAGCCGGCTTTGATGGTTTGATCCCCGTGTACTTGGAAATCTCATCATATTACCACAACTTCTATTCCAGTTACAGGCTTATACCAATCCAGTGTGTAGCTAACGACTATCCCGTGGATGTACTGGCCCATTGTATTGTGTCCAAGTCTGTATTCATTCGGGGCTAAAACGGAACATCCAGGTATGATGTCGTTGATAGTTGGGGTCGGCAAAAGGTTCCTGGTAAAAAAGGATCTAGTCTCAGGCGGTAAGGATGAATCCCTCTGTTTAGCCTTTAATCCTGAACTTCCTCGGCCACTGATGGCTTTTGGTATCATCTGCATCAGTTTCTAAGGTGCAAATCAAACTGTGCAGGGCTTTCTGTTCCCAGTATTCCTTTAACATTAATATTCTTTGTCGCCTGGTTATAGTTTTTACATTTTTTGCAACAACAGTTGTAGCCTGTGCAGGGGCTTGTTGAATTATGTCGGTTATTATTATTATTATTATTATTATTATTATTATTATTATTATTATTATTATTATTATTAGGAATCTCACACCAGTTGCCTATTATCAATTCCACACCAGTTGCCTGGTGTTTACCGCTGGTTGAGTGATAGCAAGTCTCCTCAAGTCTCCAGCCCTACTCTCAACGCTCCCATAGTCCTCAGCAGTACTGCGGTTTACAGTTCCGCACCGGTGGTCATTGCTAAAGGTTGAGTGACAGTAAGTCTCTTCAGGTCTTCAGCCCACCTCATCTAATCTCTATCTCACCTATCACAGCAGTATCATTTGGGTGTTTTTTCTCCTTCCTCCTCTGTTAGGCCACTGCTAAGAGCTAGGGGCGTAGATCTGATATTTCTCAGTATTCGTGCAGTTCCTAGCAGTGCTGTGGTTTGTACAGACTCATACCTTCCTTTGATTCTCCTATCAAGCCTTCAGTGTCTTCGGTACAGTTCTGTGTGCACTTATTATTACTGGTATTACCCTGACTTCTGTGCTTCGCCCCTCCTTCAGTTATCTTGCTAGATCTTGGTATTTTTCCATTTTTTTATTCTCTTTCCTCTTTACTTTATGGTCTGCAAGTATGGCCACGTCTATGATTTGGCAAGTTTTCCTCTTTTTGTCTACAATTACCTGGTCCGGTCTTCTTGCTTGGATGGGGTGGTCAATTTGGATGTCCCAAGTCCCAAAGTAATTTGTGGTTTCAATTCTCCAGGCTGTCTCCGGTCTGTGCTGGTACCACTTTTCCATATGTTTAAATCCAATTTGTTTACTCAGTTCCCAGTGCATCACTGTTGCTGCTATTCTTCTTCTTCTTCTTCTTCTTCTTCTTCTTCTTCTTCTTCTTCTTCTTTTAGTTTATCTCCTCCTTCTTCTTCTTCTTCTCCTCCTTCTTCTTCTTCTTCTTCTTCTTCTCTCCCCTTCTTCTTCTGCTCTCCCTCTTCTTCTTCTTCTTCTTCTTCTTTTTCTTTTTTTTCTTCTTCTTCTTCTTCTTCTTCTTCTTCTTTTTTTCTCTTCAATTTTGTCGTTGTTCTCTTTCCTCTTCTTTTTCTTATTCACTTTCTTCTTCTCCTGTTTCTTCTTTTTCTCCTTGTTCTTCTTCTTTTTCTTCTTCTTCTTCTTTAACTTTTTCTTCTTCTTCTTCTTCTTCTTCTTCTTCTTCTTCTTCTTCTTCTTTTAAGTCTTTCGAATTCATAACATAAGTGAAAGAGAGAGAGGGGAGAGAGAAGACTGATGCCATGACGTAGGATAGCAATTTGCGTTTGCGAGTTCTCTCTCTGTAAATGTTGAATTTCTGTGATGGGAAATATTGCTCCACTCGCTTTATCAAATTTTTACTTTATTTTGGTTTGTTGCAACAATGAAATGACCTCGCCCGAAAAGCAATGACGTCAAGATGGCTTGAAAAAATAATTACGTACGCAAAAACTGATGAAGAATTCACTCTTTAAATTCAGGTCGACATGTTTTGCCCCGAGAACTACTAATATAAAAAGTTGAAATAGGCCACGTTGTTCAGGAATAATACCGAATGGAGAAATTAATTCTGTTTGTTAACCCTTTAGATTTTAAAGGAGCAAAGGAATTTGACCCTAGCACAGCAAAACACATTGCTATTATTTGCCTTTCCAAACCAGTTGCCCGTTGGTCACTGCTGGAGATTGAGCGACAGCAAGTCTCCACGAGTCTCTGACTCTCCTTTTCACACTCCTACAGCAGTGTTGTAGATCACGGTTTCTCACCAGTTGCCTGGTGATCAATGCTGGAGGCTTAGTGACAGCAAGTCTCCTAACTCTCCCTTTTACACTCCCACAGCAGTGTTGTAGATTACGGTTTCTCACCAGTTGCCTGGTGATCAATGCTGGAGGCTAAGTGACAGCAAGTCCCCACAAGTCTCTAACTCTCCTTTTTACACTCCCACAGCAGTGTTGTAGATTACGTTTTCTCACCAGTTGTTTGGTGATCAATGCTGGAGGCTAAGTGACAGCAAGTCTCCTCAAGTCTCCAGCCCTTCTCTCCTAGTTCTCATAGGCCACAGTAATACTGCAGTTTACAGTTTCACACCGGTTGCTCAGTGGTCATTGCTGAAGGCTGAGTGACAATAAGTCTCCTCAGGTCCTCAGCCAACATCTCTTCTCTCTTTCGCCTATCATGCCAGTGCTGTGGTGTGCAATTCCGTTTCATTTCCCTTCCACTGTTGGGTCACTGTTCACAATGATCGTTGCAGTTTTTATATTTTTAGCACTTTCCTCAGTATCCGTGCAGTTCTTAGCGGTGCTGTGGTCTGTACAGTCTCAATCCTTCCCTTTATCCCGATCTCCTCCAGTCTCGCCCTCAGTGTCTTGGGACAGTTCTTAGTGCATCCATGATGACTGGCACTACCCTGGCTTTCATGTTGCACATCTTCTTCAGTTCTCTCGTTAGATCCTGGTATTTTCCTCGTTTTTCACTCTCCTTCCTCTTTACTCTATGGTCTGCAGGTACAGCCACCTCTACTATTTGGTAGGTCTTCCTCTTGTTATTTACGATAACCAAGTCCGGTCTTCTTGCCTGGATGAGGTGGTCGGTTTGGATGTTAAAGTCCCAAAGTAATTTGTGGTTGCCATTCTCCAGGGCTGCCTCTGGTTTGTGCTGATACCACTTTTCCGCATGGTTGAATCCCATTCATTATATTTATTATTATCATTATTATCATTATCATTATTATTATTATTATTATTATTATTATTATTATTATTATTATTATTATTAGTAGTAGTAGTAGTAGTAGTGGTAGTAGGGTTATTATTATTGAATTTCCTCTTCAAAATCTTCAATTGAATTTCCTAATTCTTCAAGTTCTCATATTGATTCAATCAGCACAGGCATCGAAATTGTCTCATCGATGCAATGAAAACATTCTTTTCTTTTCATGTCATTTGACAATCAATGAAACAGACGTGATTTCCAAGCCTCTAAGAGAACAACGAATGTAAAAAGAAACAAACAGAAAAGACAAAAAAACTATTAGCCCTATTAGTCCTCAGGCATCGGGCTTGCATCGGGGCCCCTGTGAAAAAAAAATACAATCTCTACAGAAACAATAATTGGTTCTTTACCGATCGTTCGAGAAACGGGAACAAAGACTTTACTTCTTACCTCTCATGTCACGAGACGCGTGGGTAACTGAGTTTATGTGTGAATACATAAAAACAATATTGGTGCAGTAATTCGACAAGCTCTCTTATTGATTCAATCAAGTGAAACGTTCAGATAATCTCGTCGATGCAGTGAGAACAGTCTAATACTTCTATGTTGTCAGGCAATCGAAGAAAACGGACGTTTTTATTTATTTTTTCTCGATGAGTAAACAAGGGACTTGAAAAACAAAAAAGCAAAAATAAAACAAACAACTGTCGGCTTTTTAAGTAACAGATCCTTCAGTTCCAATCTTCTCGGTTTCAATGCCATTGGAATCATCTAGTTGATTTGTGAAGTATCGTCTGCTTTCTGGAGTGCAACAACAAGTACACGTTGAACAAATACATGAAAAGGCGTCTATGTTCTGTGTAACGGAGACCATCATCCTTCACCCCCAGGGACAGAAATGGCGTCGGATTTACGAAACACCGTCTGCACAGTGTTTTTCCGTTGCATCTTGGGAAGCTTTTGTTCTGATTTTGTGAGTAATAAGAGATTATTTAAATCTATAGACATACTCCCAAAAGCTCAAAGCAGCAGGGAACGGGAGATTTCGTTCATTTTTTCTTCTAAAAACATAAAATCAATGGATAAGCGTTTTGTTAAATGCATCGACAATGGAGTAGATTGTGTTGGAAAATGAATATCGCCTATGTAAAATACATTATACGTATACGAAACACTCACAGACGCATGCACACATATATCTATTTATCTATTTATCTATATCTATACATCTGACACATTAATTACCTATGTTTCCCGGAATCTTGATATATGTATATATCAGAATCGGTTGATTAGTGAAGTATCGTCTGGTTCTTGGAGTGCTAAAGGAAGCGCACGTCAAACATAGCCTGTGTACCGTAGAACATCAACAGAGATATATATATATATATATATATAAATATATATATATATATATATATATATATATATATATATATATATATATATATATATATATATATATATATATATATATATATATATATATATATATGCAATGCTCTTCCATAGGAATAGAGCATTCTGGTGGACGAGGAGTTTCTGTGTAAAAATGAATATATCGCTTAATGACCACCCAGTTCCGTAGTCCAGAGGTACGATATCGGCCCCCGGGTCCGATGTGAGGATTTCAAATCTGCCTTGCTGTACTGGATGGGTTAAAGTCTATAGCCACACTGAGGAGATGCAATACATCGAAACAGCTGTCTGTGGATGACACAATAGTATATATATATATATATATATATATATATATATATATATATATATATATATATATATATATATATATATATATATATATATATTTAGACATATACTTCAACGAAGTGTGGCAATTTGATCTTTTGTCTATGATAATAGTTCAATCTCTGTTTTGCTATATTGACTCCTTAAATAGATAACGCTGTAAGGTTTATATCTCCCTGATAAATGGGGAAATTACTTTCATTTAAAGTTAATACATTCTTTTCTATAAAACATACTGACAGATAAAGGGACACATTTCCTTTTTAGATGTTTTCTAAAAATGTTTTGTTTCATTAAAAAGTATTATTAGGCTGAATTTTTCTTTAATTTGAATTAGTATTATTAGTATGTTTTTAATTCTCTTTTTCCATTTTAAGCATAATTCAGTAGTAACTTTCGGATACTAAATTTGCTTTTAATCAATTTGCAATATTTCTATCTTCTTTTAAACTTTCCAGAATGAAATTTGCAAAGTGCTTATATTTGACAGCTACATTTGACCTCGAGTTGGTTTATTTGTCTACATCAAGGAATTCTAAAATGCCCAGTTTTTTCCAGAAATAAACAGAGAAAAAAGGTTTATTTCCTGTACCCATCTAAGAAATGTCTATAACTCCACTATATTATAATAATATACATGTATACATAGCGGGAGACAGGCAGTCAGTCAGACAGACAGACAGACAGACAGAGAGGTGTCGTTTCTGTGGACGTCATATGTTAAAGGGCATGTGTGGTTAGCTAATCTCTTCTTAGATTTTGGTTTAGATATGCCGAAGTGGAATTACGAATTGCTTTGATCTCTATGTGTGTATATTTGTGCTCTGTATACAATTTCGGGAGTAAGGCTTTTATTTTGTTAAACACATTTTTCGGTGTCTCTGTAGTTACATTTTTTGATCTTGATATTTGTCTGTTATTTTTTTTTTCATTGAATCAATTAACTGAGAAAAACAACGAACACACATCAAGATAAAAAAACAAAACAAAACAAGATAAAAAACAAAACAAAACAAAAAATTAAAAAAAAATGTTTGTTGGCGCCAAGGACAAACATTAGTGTGCAAACGACCTGGTACGTATTGGGTGTTAAACTTTTTTTCTTTTCGATTTTTGAAGCATGGGAATTACATAAATAGAGGAAATACTCCACGGGAAAACATCGGACACAACACAGATCATTGTTTGCAAAAAAGATGCCAACTTCAAAAGATTGATGTTTTGAATTTTGAAACAAGTTATCAGGAGTGTAAGTGTTGGTTTATTTGATCGATAAACAGTCATATATATATATATATATATATATATATATATATATATATATATATATATATATATATATATATATATATATATATGACTGTTTATATATATATATATATATATATATGACTGTTTATATATATGTGTGTGAGGATATATATGTGAGTATATATATGTGAGTATATATATATGAGTATATATATATATATATATATATATATATATATATATATATATATATATATATATATATATATATATAGCTCCTCTATTCAGGGTTGAGCAATCATTAAGTAAGTTAACTCATTCATTGTAAGCTTATGCAATGCTCTTCCATAGGAATAGAGCACTCTGGTGGATGAGGAATTTATGCATAAATAAATATATTGCTTAAATTCAGCCTTACTGACCGTCCTGTTCCCAAGTGCAGAGGTAAGATATCAGCCTCCGGGTCTGAAACGAAGGTTTCAATCCTGCCCCATGGTACTGGATGGGATAATGGATTGTCTATAGCCAAACTGAAGAGTTGTAATACAACGAAACAGTGCTGTCTGTGGATGACATATTAGTATATATATATACATATATATATATATATATATATATATATATATATATATATATATATATATGATAAAATTGAATCTAGCCAATTTTAAAAGCTACAAATTGGAGAATGCAGCCAATTTCATGTTGTGTCTTGAATGTTTAACCAATTTTGGAGGACTGGGAATTATTCAGAAAAAAAGAAAAAACGAAAATGGGCTGAACACAAATTATTGTTTACAAAAAGGTAATGACGTCGAAAGGATAATGTTTTAAATTTTGAAACAGCCTGTCAGGAATGTCAAAGCTGGGATATAGTATTGGAATGTCAGAGCCGTCAGGAATTACCGGCCAAAACTGTTAAAAAGAATGTCAGGATCTTTTGTTAATATTTTGGTTGACAGCATGAAGTCGAACAGATTCTATTTTGGGAATTCAAAATGCAGAATAGGAATTTGAGAAATTGAATATCAAGAGTCCATGAACAAAATGCTTGTTGAAGAATTCTGTTTAACGTTTGAAAAATACAAGATGATTCAATGATGGCGAAAGAATACGAGTATATAGTTTTATATGGTTATCACGTGATAAAAGACTTAGGAAGACATCATCGAATAAAATCAATAATCAAGAATCTGAATTAAGAAAAGAGAGATCGCCAGGCGGTAGATTACCGTTGAGACCAGAGAAGTTCGTGCCGTTGAACCCTCTGCACCCCCAAAAGTACCAGGGGGAGTATCAAACAACCGCTAGATGAGAAATCATTCTCCTCCTCCTCTCTCTCTCTCTCTCTCTCTCTCTCTCTCTCTCTCTCTATATATATATATATATATATATATATATATATATATATCAAAGTACAGGTCAATAATCAAATATCCAATGTGTAAAGTTCTCGATACAAAAATATTTAGTTAGAGTGGAGCTTTGAATATGATGAAACAATAGATTCTCTACGTAGGCACTCGTGATTCTGCTTCAGAGTGAATATATATATATATATATATATATATATATATATATATATATATATATATATATATATATAATCTAAATTGGAAATTAATACATTATAATGTTAACAACTTTATCTTACCATATAGTGAGCTTTCATGCGAACTTTTCTGTCTATTCCTTTGTTTGTTGTTTGCACTAGAATGAGATGATCTTATTGATTGATCAACCTTTGTGTCATGGCATAACAATGAAACGCAACGCTATAGAAACTCTTAACAGTCCATTTCAAACCATTACAAATTGAAACATCTTAAGATGAGAATATCATTCCAAAACTACACGTCCCATTTCAACTTCTTCATTGATAGTTCCCGTAAACGGGATCAGATAACTTTAACAGAACAAATCAACGTAAGATGGGTTTTTAGAAGTGGGAATGAATTCGTCATCAGTTTTTGTGTACGTTACTACGCCACTGTTATTCATGTACGATGTCAGCCCTTTTTCTCCCGGTAATTGTCACCCCTAATTGTTACATACAAAAATGAAATCAAATAAGAGTTTGACAATAGAGAGAAAGAAAAGAGCCTACTCAGCCTAGTGGTCAATCCGCTACAGATCTCGAAAGCAAAGAAGAAACTGATTTGCTCCAAGTTGGATTCGATCCTAAAATCGAACGAAAATTAGCGAAACGCCCTAAACAATCTAGCCACGAAAACGATTCTGAAATTTGACATTGATTTTTACTTATGAATAAAATTTTTGGGCAAAAACCTCCAAATGACTAATGAACATCTACTTCCTTTTAAAAATTCATGTTTTTATAATGTCTGATGCTTCATTTATTATATTCACCATTTCAATTCAATCTTTATTGGTAAGGTAATTTTCACCTTAAAGAAAAATAAATAAAATACACACACACACACACACACACACACACATATATATATATATATATACTTGTTATTATGTAAAAAATTATATTTTTTCATAATAAACATTCAATGTTCAAAAAAAATTACTGAGAACTCGAAGACGTGAGTTTATGTGACATGGCGTCACAGAATCAGTCTTTCTTTCTCTCTCTCTCATTCTCTCTCTTATTCATGTCTTAGATTTAGATATCTTAAATTCCAAGTCTGACTAGTTGCAATCAACTCTGAGAGCTCGACAATAGGGAAGAATACATTTTCATTTCACCAAATAATCATAAATTAATTTTTAATTGAAAAAAAAGAAACTTCAAATTAGGATACGTGAATTATCGGAAATGAATCACCGAATACAATAGTTTTAAGCACCGTAGTGTTGATCCCTGTCAATTCTGACAGATATATTCATATCTCGGAATTTTTGAGATGAGGTATTATTATTATTTCCATTATTATTCGGACCATCCTCATCAAAAAACAACAAAGATGAGGATGGTCCGAATAATAATGGAAATAAGACATATTCATGTCTTGTATAAGCAATTGGAATTCAACCATGAGAATTCGAGGAAGGCGTCATGAAATGACAAAATAACGCTTTTTTTGAAACTGAAATAAGAACGTTAAATATTTTGTTCAGGATTAGTTTGCCATTCTTATGACAATATCGTTTTATTATTCTTTTCACGAACAAAATGTAGGTAATATAATATATTTAGGTTAATTATAGATACTGCAGCATGACTGAAATTTTCAACGTAATCGGTTCAAAACTAAAAATAATCCACCAACCTTTGTATATATATATATATATATATATATATATATATATATATATATATATATATATATATATATATATATATATACATATATATATATATATATATATATGTATATATATATACATATATATATATATGTATATATATATATATATATAAACACACACACGCACACACACATATATATATATATATATATATATATACATATATATATATATATATATATATATATATATATATATATATATATATATATAAATATATATATATTTATACATGGGTGTTGTTTCTATCAGCTGTATAGTAAAAGTCTACTTGAATAAAAACAAAGAAAGAGTGTCCTTCATTCATTTTGCGTCTTGTGCGGGAATTGGAATGTGTTAAGAAACTTTTCATCCTTTTGTCAAGCGGGCAACACCAGAGAGACTCCCAGGGATGGCTTCATCTATCCATCCTCATCGAACGATTGAAAATCTGCCCGGAGCAACAACCAACACCATCCCAAACCACCCGTAAATGGTAAATTCTTCTATTAAAAGTCATCGACCCTATTACATTGTCTTCTTTTCACAATCTTCGGCATTTTGGCTAAACTACAGAACTCTACGAAAAAATTTTCTATTTGAGAGATTTTTGGTTTTCCTGATTTCAGATGAAAGAAAGTTGGTCTCCACATAATCTTCGGGAACATAAATGTCACGTGCGACAAACACGTTGAAGACAAAGACACAAAGATTAAAATCGAAAACGCAAGGCTAAGGAAAATAGACCACTACATGGGATAACGTATCTCCATTAAATCCTCAAAAGAAGAAGAAATTAAGTGAAGAATCAGGAAGACAGCAAGCTCTCGGTACGGCTAGTTCAACCTTCTTGAACGAAATAATCCCATTAATACTTTAAAGACATGTATGCAATCAATGCATCCTCTTGGAACATGGAATCTAACCAAAAGATTGACCTTCAAAATGAGAACCATACAACGTGGATAGGAGAGAATCGTGCTCACCATCAGCAGGAGAGATCACTAAATAGCGTAGTATGTTAGAAAAAGAACATGCATCAAAAATATAAAATCTATCAGAAAACTCAAATGGCATTGGGCTGGTCATGTTGCAAGAATGGAGATCATATGCAAAACTGTGACCGGCAAAAAAACCCAAAGAAAACGTTGCAACGAACTAAACAAATTCGAAAAATACTGGTTCCACGGAGCTCATGATAGAGAAATTTGTCAAATCTCGGGGAAGGTCCAACAACAGACGCTAAAAGGCTACTTCTGCTGCTGCTGACTATAAAGATTCTCAGTAAGTCAACAAGTGCCCGTTATCAAACCATTATTGCTAGTTTTATTTCTTTCCGCTGAAATTTTTCTCCAAATTGTTGGAGATGGTCGATTTTGCTTCATTGCCGTGGCAACAACAACAGCAACAAGCACTATCCTCACCCAATTCAGGGGATGGAACTCTTCATTGATTGTCTGTCTCGTCAAGTTAAACCAAATCAAAACTAACATTCCCGAAATTTGATTTGAAATCGTGATCAACTGATCAGTAGGCGGTTTTCTCACCGACTGAGCCAAATTGACTAGTTTTACATATCTACGAAAATTTATGTTGCACATTTATTGCTTTTATTGTCTTATGGGTACCAATCGATTTTACTCCATCAATTACCATTCCTTCTTGTTAAATGTCCAGCGAATCTCCATTTTTGATGCCTTATCATTTGTATGATATTTTCCCCCCTATTCCTCTCCCGGATCCATCTTAATCTCTCTATCTCTGTCTCAGGGAGTTATTCTTAGCATTGCTCTTTCCATGGCTCTCTCTCTGCCACCCGAGGTTGATACTCACTAATTTCCATGTTTTGAATTCGTATACCATAGCTTGTACTACGCATCGAATTTTATACTTTACGCTTTAGGCACATTGACAACGTGTTCTTCAATAATGGAGTCGAATCTATTTGATTCTGCTTTGACGAGAACTGCTTCCATAAATCTTTCTGGAAGCAATGGATTATGAAAAGTCTTATCTATTTGGAAATAGATTAATCCACCCAGAAACCAGTAATCTCTTTTGATTATCAACTGGAAGATATCTGCATCGGCAAAGTTCAATGTGCAGATACGAATTATCACGCATACTCACGTTGGGCTGTGTTAGGAAAAGGTCATAGCCAATAGTGGTACGGAAATATTAGACTGTAACATGAAATATTGGATCAAATGTAGAATCCCGACCCCCAAATCAATTCAGGTCAATAGCACACATTTTCATATACTAAGTCTAATTTGATCAAAACAAGGGTAAAGAGTGATACTACATCTTCACTATATCTTTGTGTGCTGTTGAAGGGATCTAAGTTCCACTTTTTATCAAAGGGTAAAAAAATGGCTATTATTCTCTTGAAACTTTGCTTTCGTAACCGACACAGTGACACTTATTTTTCAATTTGACAACAGACGAAATTTCATTTTTAAAAAATAAAACTATTCAAGAAAAACAATTACTAATAAATATGACTGCTCCACCACAAAAGCAAAGTTTGAAGGGAACAATAATCATTTTCTATACGTTTTACAGATAAATGATTAGAAAATAAGACTTATTACTCAGGAGAAAATGACATTGCACGATGTGAGTTTTAAGAAGGCTCCGCCCTGACAGCGCCCATCTGCTCTATTCTTCGTTGAATAGAATAAAATGACAATGTCACGTGATATAACTCACATTTTCGTACAATGTGTAATGTAATGAATTTATGATAAGGAGGTGAGAAGCAAAAACAGAACTCTTCTCCTTTTTCTCTCTTTCATAGCGTAACCCTAACCCTGTGCCCACTCAGTCTGATATGCCGTCCTAATAATTTCGTGAGTTCCTGTATGAATTCATGATTATTGCTTGTTCGCTCCACGCCATTTCGGTTTACGAAAGGCTTTTATAAAATCAATCCAGTTTGGGAGAGCGGGAGAACCTGTGAATCAGCGTTTTTTTTCTTTCAGTTGGATTAACTTTTATATGTAGATGTAGTTGATTGTTGAGAGGCTGACCAAGCTGTGTATCTCTCACTGAAAACTTTTAGGAAATCAATTAAAATTTGGAAGAAATACATTTTCATCATATTACCCTTTACTAAACTAAATCTTTATGGTTGAGTTTACTTAACCGAAGGCTTGCCAACCTCCATGCATCCTCTCTCTGTGTCTTTCTCTGCCTCTGTCTCTCTGTATCTGTCTGTCTGTCCGTCTCTC
This sequence comes from Thysanoteuthis rhombus, assembly GCA_963457665.1. Lineage (NCBI taxonomy): Eukaryota > Metazoa > Mollusca > Cephalopoda > Oegopsida > Thysanoteuthidae > Thysanoteuthis > Thysanoteuthis major. Next base: position 42,542,388 of record OY735234.1, read on the forward strand.
TCTCTCTCTGTCTTTCCAGCTCTTTTTCTCTCCGAGTTTTCTCTCTTTCGATCGTGTTTCATTCTCTCCATGCATCCTCTCTCCGTGTCTTTCTCTGTCTCTGTCTCTGTCTCTCTGTCTCTGTCTCTCTCTCTAGCTCTTTTTTCTCCCTGGGTTTTCTCTCCCTCGGTCTTGTTTCATTCTCTTTATGCATCCTCTCTCTGTCTCTATCTCTCGGTCCATCTATTAGGTTCATGCAGTAGTAATTGAGGTGTTTATTATTTTGAATTTCGATGTTTATTTTGAAATGATCTATTAGTTAACAATGTTCATGTAACATGCCATTTCAAAGCATGAATTTTGCTCTACTATATTTTCTTTTCACATCTTAATCTGGTTTCTTTGAAGTTGTCAAATCAAAGATGAAGAAAACCAGGTTTGATCAATTCTGTTCTATGAGATGTATGTAACGTGAAGTAGCGGAAACTGCTTGCAACATCCACCAAGTATTTGACCAGGGGACAGACAAAGAACGCTTAGCTCAACACTCCTTCCGAAAATCTTGAAACGGAGACGAGTGCTTTGAAGATTAGGAGGGTCGTGGACATCTTCCTGTGATTGACAATATTCAATAGAACGCCATTAATGCAATGGACCTATACAAAACAATTCAGAAGGTTGCAGAGGAACTAAACCTTGATCATTAAACAGTTGCTCGACATTTGCTGCGAATTGAAAAAGCAAAGAAGTACGACAAATGGATATCGCACAAGCCTAACGAAAGTTTAAAAATAATATCGTCTGGTCAGTACTTCTTTTGCGCAATAAGAACAACCCATTTCTTGACAGCATTATGGCGTGTGACAGAAAGTGGATTCTGTACGACAATGGACAGCATTCTGTGTTGTGGATCGGCAGAGATGAAGCAACATACCACTTCCACAAACCAAACCTGCATCCAGAATTTCGAATTCCTCTTGCAAAAGAAGGTCTTCAACGATAAAGAAGCATCTAAAAGACCATTGAAGAATTTATTGCTTCCCAAACCCCAGCATTGTGTGCTTCCGGATTGAATAGGCCTGTTTCTAGTTGCTGAAAATTTGCAAATCCTGAGGGTTCTTATTTCGACTGGTAACTTTTATTCTAGGCTGAGATATACTACTTTAGAGTTATTGAAAAACAGCAATTATTTCTGTATAAAACTCATCTATCTACCCCGGTCTGTAAATATATATATCCATCTATGCCAGTTTATATCTATTTCTGTTAATATGTATGTATGTATGTATGTATGTATGTATGTATGTATGTATGTATGTATGTATGTATCTATCTATCTATCTATCTATCTATCTATCTATCTATCTATCTATCTCCGTCTGTTCATCATTAACTATCTATCTATCTATCTATCTATGTAAGTCCGTTCATATGTATGTATGTATGTATGTATGTATGTATGTATGTATGTATGTATGTATGTATGTATCTATCTATCTATCTATCTATCTATCTATCTATCAATCTATCTCAGTCTGTTCATTATTATCTATCTATCTATGTAAGTCTATTCATACGTATGTATGTATGTATGTATGTATGTCTGTATGCATGTATCTATCTATATATCTATCTAAGTCTGTTCATATGTATGTATGTATGTATGTATGTATGTATGTATGTATGTATCAATCCAAGTCTGTTCATATGTATGTATGTATGTATGTATGTATGTATGTATGTATCTATCTATCTATCTCAGTCTGTTCATCATTATTTATCTATCTATCTATCTATCTATCTATCTATCTATGCACAGATATATAGGCGTCGCAGATTTTGTATCATGTCTTTGATTGGCTTCGTGAACAAAGATTTATGCGGTTTTCCACGTCCGTTACAGGCCCTCGGGTGGACTATGAGGCAGGTGCATGGAATGGCCTTAGGGTCTGCGCTGGTGAAATTCTCAAGTGAAGTGCGGTGTGAAAGTTATCAACCATTTAAACCAAGGGCGTACATGCCACGGTGGAGTTGCCAGGTAATTGAAGCTGTTTCTAGCCAAAAGCACACAAAAATGGCCTAATGCAGGAAAAATCTATTTATAAAATATTGAAATACTGCAACTTATATTTCCATATCCTAAAGTAGGGATACCTTCCTTTAACATTCAATAATAAGGATGAAGATTAAAACAATAATAAAAACAATTAAGTAGACGATTTAGACATGGTTTCGTTTTATTCATTTTTTTTTTACTAATTAAACATTTTTGGGAATTTAGATATGACCATATCATAATTTCATGACTAAATGCTTAAAAAAAAAGGCCAGATTGGTCAAATGTAGCTATAAAATGGCTGAAGTGGCACCTGTATGCCATTGCCCACCGAGGTATGATAATTTCAAATGCACTGACTTAGAAAAAAAAGAGAAGAATGCTGTGTTGTGTTTTCAGTAACCATCGGGAAAGGTCTACTCAGCAGAATAGTTGGGTTTTTTTGAAGACTGGATACAAGTATCATCGACAGATACATATAATCATTCTGCGTAAATAAGCGAATGAATATGCATATATAAATGAATGGTGTTACGGCTAAATCACGTTTGATACAGCTGTTCTCGCACTCTAATAGAAGTTAAGCAACGTCGGCCCTGGTCATAAACTAGACGGGTGACTGTCTAGGAATGCCAGGTGCCGTAATCCCTGAAACCATGGTGGATTTTCCTGCATGAACGACAGCAGAACTTGGGCACAGAGCTTCCTCCACACTAAGCACATAGGTTAAAATCCCGGAGCTGCTAAGACTGTTTATCAAAAGGAAATTAGCAATAGATAAATATCTGTACCTTACAGAAAATTAATCACCGTAATCCATGCACGTTCCAGAACTAATTATCTAAAAAAGAAGATTGGGGGGGGGGATTTTTCAAAGAATACCAGCACAAGATTCGGGCAATGCTAATCCAAAATGACCCTGAAAATTCCTAAGAGCATTTAAAAACAAAACGAAACAAAACAAAAAACAAAAAAAATCTTTGCCTAGCGATGCACCCAGAAGACTGAGTAAACACACGAAGACAGCACAAATAATGTGTCAATTCAAACACGGACACATTTGTTATCTTTGCCACTTCTAAAGACTCCCATCTTTTCATTCTGTCTTTGTTCTTCGTTGAATGAGATTTCAGTCTTTGGAAGGTTCACAGAAAGTAAAGATAAGAAGCAGCGATCAGATTTCAAATACGTACTGCTATGCTCCCAACTTTGGTTGTCGTTGTTGGAATAGGATAGAAATTGTGATGGCTAAAAGTGGCCACATTTGACCAATAACAGAATTGAAGAATGGCTATAAATCGGATAGATTTAATTTCCAGATGACTGTATAGCTAAAAATCCTAGGTATATAATTGGGAACAAAAACTCTCACAATGGATTCAAAATGTATTTATATACAACGTATCAAATAAGATTAGATCATGCCAGTCATTTAAAAATCTAGTCACGTATAGCTACTTAAAATTGTTACAATATCCTGATTACAACAAAAGAATCATAGCCAATTACAGCCATTTTGATGCCCTCGATCGGAAAGTATTGCCACTCTTGGCCATTTAAAATGGCTATTGTCTTCTCAAGAGATTACAGAGATTTCTATCCTTCAAATGAATTAGCAATGAGAAGCGACCATCAGATTTGAAATAGAGTCATAGTATCTAAGCAGGGCTCATTTCTCTTTCCTTTGCAACGATTGATGGGATTCGCTCGCTAAGTATGGCCAGGCAATGAACAAGCTACAGTGATATTGATCCGAGTTAGTTACCAGGCTTTAGGGTTGGAATGCTAGTGTAGCAACAGTTCATTTGTCTTCGGTCAGGGTGCAACATGAGAAAAGCGAGCCTGGTTCTGGGTTTTCCTATCCTAGGACAGCACCTCCCCATTGTACTATGAAGGAAGAATCAAAAGGTATATTCTGACACCTTCATGAAATTGGTCATAGAAACTAGGTAACTTGCCCCCATATACGCGTGTGGGTACAAAACGTTAAACCAAGCTCATGTCACATTTTACTCTTGTAGAGGGAGGTACATATTAACCATATGGGTAAGTATAGCTTAAGCTGGTCACTTGTGTTGGATGTCCAGTGCGACTAGTGATGACCAGCTTGCTCTACACTAGGCGCCCTTATGGATGTCTCCCAAGCTTATCTGGCTAGGATACTTGGTGCATATTGGACTCACTGTAATATCCGAAATGGTCTGCCAACCATCTCTCTGCTCCGATTTTCACCCCTAGAAAAAAAACACACTTTAAAAACTACTGAGAAGTAAGTAATAAATGTTTGGCATCTCGAGTTTTGTGCGGCAAAGCCTGAGAATCAATACTTTTATCTTGTATATACCCCACCAATTCTTCTAATTGGGGTGTCGTATATAAACATAAATCTTATATACCAGGAAAATCGCGATTTTTTCATGTTGTATCTATACAAGCTAAGTAGAGTAGTGTCCAGAAAAAAAGTCTTCTTACAAAACTAGTATTATATATTTTTTTTTCATTTTCTACTCCATAATTGCTCGCACTTCTATAGTACCACATTAAGATTAGGGGTTATAGGTAGAGAAGAAGTAGTGTTAGGGGTAAAGTTCAGGGTAAGGGAACAGTTACAAACAGGGTTAAGGTAGGTAATTCGAGACCACTCCCATTGGAATAATCAACTAATTGACTAGTACAGTTGCATATGGAACGGAAGGAAAGTTAATTACGAAAGTTGTTGAAGGCTGTAAAAAGACAATAAAGAGAATAATTTTGGCGGGAACAATGGCCGGGATAAGTCCTTCTGTGATGAATAATATTTGATTTAAGGAGAAAAATCACTTTGAATAATTGTAAAGGCGCTTCAGAGACGGGACAATTGACTAAAGTTATCGGTGGGGATCTGCGAGACCAGTTGTCGGGCTGCAAAGGAAGGAAACGACAGTGATAAATAAAGTAGGCGTGTTTTTAGTCAATAAATTACATTGAATGAATCAATGTCAAAAGCTCAGCCCAGACTCTTTTGGCTTAAGATTAAGAGAGAACAGTGGTCGCTAGTCGAGAGGGATTAATAAATGATCCATAACGAACAAAAGAACTAAGCTCTTAAATTAATCTTCACAAAGTTCTGTATTTCTCATCAAAATGTATTGTGTTCTAAATTCTACAGAGTTTCTGTCAACAATGGATTCCTTAACTTTGTCAGACACATTTGTTTGTCGTCCATTTTGAATTATTCCGTCATCTGCCGATCAGTCTGTGAACTAACTAGACAAAATGTTTCGGCAGGATATATCACTCTGTATTCTTAGATATATAAAGATAAGCTGGTATTAAAAATGACCCACCTTACAGATAGCAACACTCCAAAAGTGGTATGAAATTTGATCCTCAGTTCTTTAAAGAGTTGACCAAATTATCTTTTGAAATTAAGTTCAAAATTACTAAAAGATAATTTTGTTTGTTAATAGTTATTTGGCAGGGCTTCTGCGAATATTTCTACATAAATGAATTTGAAAGTTAAAATGACATTCAGCTCTCTGAGATACATTTCTTTTTCTTACAGCTTGAACTACAGTACCATATTTTGACCAGCCTCGATACTAAAAACTGGTGGGACGGAATACAAACCTCTGAACTTCTGGATATGGGAGAATAAAAAAGCTAGTATCCCCTTGCAGATATCAACACTTCGAAAAGGGGATTAAATTTGACCTACGATACTTCAAAGAGTTGAACGTATCTTTCTTTGAATTAAGCTCGAAATTATAAAAAAATAATTTTGTCCGACGAGTACTTACTTGGCATGGCTTCTATAAACATTTATAGAGAATCTTATTTGAAAGTAAGATTCGCTTTCAACTCTTTGAGACACGTTTCTTTTTCTTCTTCTTTAAACTTCTGCGGCATTTGTTAATCAGCTTTGCCACTAAACAAACGGTGGCTCGAAAGATAAGCCTCTGTGCGCTCCGAGATATATGAAGATAACGAAGAGGGATTAAAAATTACCCAACTTGCAGATAGCAAAACTTTAAGAGTGGTGTGAAATTAAACACACGATGCTTCAAACAGTTGAATGAAATTGTTTTTGAATCAGCCCCAAAATTACGAAAAGAATTGTTTGTTTGATATATAGATAGTTACATTGGTTCTACAAATGATTTTACAGAATTTCATTCCAAAGTCAGATTGGCTTTTAACTCTTTGAGAAAAACGTTTCTTTATCTTCTGTTTTGAATTATTGTCTTCCGATCGGTCTGGGAACTGAAATCAATGGCGGGACAGAATCTGAACTTCTGCTCTTTTTGGTATACGAGGATCGGTAGAATGACAAGAAAAGAGAGAGAGAGAGAGAGAGAGAGAGAGAGAGAGAGAGAGAGAGGGAGAGAGAGAGAGAGAGAATATTGGGGGAATATTGAGGAGAGAGAATATTGAAGAAATATTGAAGAAATATTGAAGAAATATTGACAGAGAGGAAATATTGAGAGAAAGAATATTGAGATAATATATATATATATATATATATATATATACATATATATATATATATATATATATATATATATATATAGAGAGAGAGAGAGAGAGAGAGATAGGGAGAGAGAGAGAGAGGGAGAGAGAGAGAGGGAGAGAGATAGGATATGGGGAGATGTTGAGAGAGTGGGAATGTTAAGGGAATATTGATTGGGTGCGAATATCGGGGTAATATTGAGAGAGAGAATATAGAGATAATATTGAGATAAACAGAGAGAGATTGAGAGAGAGAGAGAGAGAGAGAGATAGATTGAGAGAGAGAGAGGGGATATTAAGAAACTCTTGAGAGAGTGAGAATAATATTGAGAAAAAGAAAGAGAATATTGAGAGAGAGTGAATATCGAGGGACTTTTGAAGCTGACCAAAAAAAAAGAAAGAAAAAAAAAGGGATTGTACGAATATTTGCATTGTAGTTTTAGCCGCGAGGGACGAATATTTCGGAGCTTCTTTCTGATTTCTGATTGGTCACTTTGAAATCTTGAAGGTAAAATTCATGGGGAGTTTTTGTTTGACGGTCCGATATTCAGTTGGGATTAGAAACCAGCCGTGGGCGGATGCCCTGGACCGTTGAGGCATAGAAAGTCGGGAGAGGCAGAACGGAGATCGGGAACAAAAAAGCCTGCGAGCAATTGAAGCTAATTGGTCGACCGTCTTTGCGTTCGAAAAAAAGATTTGGACTCGAGAAACAGGAGCAAACACAAATAACCAGATTTCCTATCCCCAATTTTTCAATTTTGCCTCGTTTTGTCTCCCATATCAGCGGCCACACGACGCATACACACACACACACACACACACACACACACACACACAGAGGCAAATGCACACACCACCAAACGTACATACACATTCATATCCAGAGACGAAGACACACAAGGGCAAAATAATAACACACACACACTTACACACACACACACACGCAAATGCACACACCACCAAACACCCACATAAATACATACATACATACCCAGAGACAAAGACACACAAGGGCAAACTAATCATAAACACACGTGCGCAGACACACACTCATACTCACGCACAGAGAGGCAACACACATACACACACACCAAAACAAATAAACACCTGCATACTAACACATAAACATATACACTAAACCCTACGCACAACAGAGAGACACATACATAAATAGAAACAGACGCACACAAACTCTAGAAAGTAGACCACTACATTCCCATGAGATCCTCCATAGGTGAATATCGGGATGATGCATTGGTTATAGACCTTTCTTTTTGGAAACCAGTGGAATTCTTGTTGTTCGTAAAGGTTGAGCCTGTTCTCTTGGACGACAAACTTTCGGTAGAGCAAGCTCAACTTTCAGAACAAGAAAATCCCATTAGTTCTGAAAAAAAAGTCTAGAACCGATGCATTCTCCCGATAGTCAAAAAAGAAAAAAGAAAAGAATTCAAATGAAGAATCACTCAATGATGACAAGCTTTCGAAAGAGCAAGCCCAACCTTTGAGAACAAGAAAATCCAATTAGCTTCAGAAAGAAGGGTATACAATCGAGGCATCCTCCCGATAGTCACCGATGGAGCTTAAACATGGAACCTGACCAGAAGATTGACCCTCAAACTGTGAACCATGCAACGTTCAAACGAGAGAATCATTCAGAGCATGACATGGAAGGATCACAAGACAGCACAGAGTCAGGGATATCTTTGAGTCTATTAAAAAATGTAATAGAAATGGGCTGGTCACATTGCAAAAATGTCAGACAACCACTGGACATCACTACTCAAAACGTGGATACCCTGAGATCATATGGAAAACTTTCAACGACAAAATATGGGATAGCTGGGCAAAATAGACAAATTTAATAAAAATACTGGCTCCGCGATTCCAATGATAGAGAGTGCATGTCCAACTACGGACGCTGAAAAGGCAGGTTCCAGTTACAAATGAAAAGTGTGCACACATACTGGCGTGTACATGCACAGTCGCACACATACAAACATATTCACACAAACACATAATTACACACAAACACACGCACACGCACAAACACGTACTCTAAAATAGGGACACAAATACCCATGCAGATATACACTCAGATACACGCACACATACCCACACATGTACGCAAGCTCACACGAGTATGTGCAAATACAAACACATACAAACACCGAGAAAACACAATTGCTGTGGAGTATATTCGGTTTACTGTTTTTGATGGTAAGGCCTCCAATCCCCACTTGATTCCAGATTATTCGCGGAATATTAAGAACAAAAACCTGAATTCCCTCTATTCATCTCCAAGTTTCTGTTTTAATAACTCCCTGGAAAACTGCTAAGGGCACTAAAGCCAATTTTTGCTTAGAAAGTAAAAAGAAAGTGCGTGGGAGGATTGAATTCCAAATTTGTTTGAGAGATAGCAGAAAATAGTCAAGAAATACTGTAAATATGCTGTTTCATTTCATCAATGTAAAAAAAAATAATAAATGAACAACCGCAACCATCAAGGGTGGCAAGGATTTCTCCTTTTTATGTGTGCATATGTATGTATGTTTGAGTATTCCACCGCTCCTCTTCAGTCTGTTTTGTCTATAGACTTAGAGATTGGCATGAGTACTCCGCTAGGCCCTTTCTAAAAAAAATTTTTATCATTTGGAAAACACACACTCTCAACATTTGGGCCTTATTTTGACAGGCTTATTAATAACATCTAGACGTCCTGAATTTTGATCTTTTAAGATGTTTTTTTTTCAGTATTTCAGATGTGTCCAGTGGGAAACACAAGTGATGTCATGAAAATAATTTATTTTGTTCATCCTTCGATGGAATTCTTTCTACATGACTTATAATCTTATTCAATTATTGTCTGTGTTCGTTCGTTTTTATTTCTAATTTGGGATGTCAGGTCAGCACCAAGGCTCTGGAAAATCCTATAATTGCTTGGGAAACAATAACTGGAGACGGAATCATCACATTCTATAGCAGAGTCATATTTTACGGACAATTTTTCACTAGGTGCAAAGTTTTGCAATCAGCAACAATATTAGATTTGGCCACAGAATTTTTGAAAACCATCGCAAACTAGTTAATGTTGCTCTTTGATAGCCTGTGCGCTCAATCCAATATTGCTACAACGGAATAGCGTGAATCTCATTTCTCCAATGTTCGTAGTCCATGATTATTATATAACACCCTTGGTTATATGTATTTTTTCATGAGAAAATCGTTTCCGACGTTATTTTTGCCTTTAAAGTTTCCTTAGGTCCATTTCGAGGTTTACATCAATACAATAAGTCAGAAATACCTGTCAGAGCATTTGAATTTGGAACGGCATTCGTTGTGAATTATATCAAAGCAGACAATATAATTTCTTTTGTGAAGATTGTTATCCCTGAAAAGGCAGTGATCTCCTTTACATTGTCAAATATATAGAGAGGAAGGAGAATGAAACGAGAGGTGGTGGGAGTTTTTAAGTAATTCAGCAGTCTATCAGTGAGTCAGTCAAGGATAGTCATCGGTACTAGAGATGTTCGTGCATGTAAAAAGCAGAGTTACTTGTGCAGTTCGGCAAGTTCTTCTATTGATTGAATGGAGACTCAGACATCGAGATAATCTTGTCGGCACTGTGAAAACAATCTCATCCTTTCCTGTTGTCTGACATTTAAAAAATGGACGCCATTTTCGAAGCTAAAAAAAAACGGCTTTTTATTTGATTCAATAAGAGAATAGACAAAAAAACTAGCAGCTTTTTTTCAACATAACAGATCCATCAGCTCCAATTGTCTTGGTTTTATTGTGAAGTATAGTCTGCTTCTTGGAGTGCAATGACAAGTTAAACAAATACACGTACAGACGTCTTCGTTCTATGTACCATTGATCATCCTTGACCCTGAAGGATATATATATATATATATATATATATATATATATATATATATATATATATATATATATATATATATATATCCTTCATGTTAGATCTGAAATCAGATTAGAAACGGTGTAGTTATAAAGGCAACCACCCGGGTTGCTTCAAACATTTCTGTGTTGGAATTACATAGGTAGGAAAGAATCCAAACTTTTCATTCAATAATCAGAATAATGTCATAGATGTGTAATTCATGATATAGAATTAGCAACTTTTTAATATCAGTATAACTGATCCATCATCTCGAAACTTTTTGTGTTCTTTTATCATTAGAATCAGTTGGTTGATTTTGAAGTATCGGCTGCATCTTGAGGAACAACAACATGTATACATTTAACAAATACATGGACGGGCGTATTAGTTTTGTATACCACAGACCATCGCCCTCGGCCTTTAGGATATATATATATACATACATACATATATATATATATATATATATATATATATATATATATATGTGTGTGTGTGTGTGTGTGTGTGTGTGTGTGCTAGTATATATATATATATATATATATATATATATATATATATATATATATATATATATATATATATATACTTGCAGATTACCTGGCGTTACCTGAGTGTCAAATATATAGAGGTATCTATTTTGTGTTGAACCGAAATTGACGTAACTGAGAGCATTTTTTATTTAGTTCTTTTGCGAATAATATTAAAACTGACTCATTCAGGAGCATTCTTATATATCTCTTTTGAAGAAAATATTAAAGTTTTTTCGCAAATATGTGATTTTTTTCTAGTTGCTATGATGCATGAAGATTTTTGAGACCGTGTCCCTTGTTTATTTTTTATTATTAGAAAAAGTAATCTAAACAGCATTCTGAAAGACTTTCTTTGTCTTTCAGATTTTCGATTATCGCACGAGATTTTTTTATATGTTAATTATTTCAGAGATTCCAATAAGATTCAATTCAAAAAGAGAAAGATATGAAAACATGGCCGATTTCATAGGTAGATTCGAGTAAAAATATTAAAAAAAAACAGGAAAATATTATTGAAAATTGAAACCTAAACATTAGTATCTGCTGATATAAATAGAGTGGGGTTGGACTAATTAGGTACGATGTAGATATTACCTTGTAACTTAATTTACCTGTTGATATTAATGATAAGTAATCACGCAGTTATGATTAGAAACAAAACAATTTAGAAATACTATGGGCGTCTCTATCAGATGAGCAAATAGTAGTAGTTAGTATGTTTATATATAAGCAAAGCATGGCTCTGCTGGAGACTGCTGCTAAGTTAAGACAGGCAGATACAGAGAGAGTGTGAGAGTCTATATGAGAGCGAGGGATATTCTTTCTTCCTCTGAAGTCATTGGCATAAAAGATTGTGATTTTACAAATTTTGCTCACCAACCTAAGAGTTATTTTTCCACTTTCTACACCATCTCGCTTCCATCAAAATTTTAGTTTTTAAATCATCAAATGAATTAGCGTTATACAAATAGTTGAAACGAAATAAAATCACATTATGGTTGATAGTAACACCTCAATGGGCTATTCCATCAATGCAGTTAGACGATTTGTTACTTGGCATTCTGTATTCCGTTTCCTATCTCGCTCAACTACATATCAGTCAGACAAATGGATAAGAGCCAAATGTTCTCTCTTTTCCCTGGTTCCAGTCAATACCATAACCTTTCACACAGACAAAGACTAAATAAATCTCTTTTGGTAACCCAATTCATCTAACATTGATACAAAGTTATTTGATTTAATATACATCCCTCATTCATATCATATTCATGCTCTCATTAGCGTATTCCAAAGTTTTCGTTATCATTTCATTATGGTCAAGCTGATAAGTTTCAAAAGGGTTGGTATGTCTAGTCATGGCTTTGTTATAATTATCTAAAATCTCACTAATTTCGCCGCCTCCATTGACCATTCTTATAACTTAAGAAACAATTTTCGGTATGAAATCAATAAATCTAAGTTTATCTTGTACCATCGTTAATTATATATCTAATATCAGAAAAATCAGATTAGAAATGTAAAGCTTATAATGAAACCACACTGGTTGCATCAAACATGTCTGAACAGGAATTACACAGGCACAAGACAATTCGATCTATTAAATAAGGAGAATAATATTGTAGATTTGCTATACATAATATCTAAAAACTACCGGCTTTTCTAAAAGCATTGTACCAGTCCCATCATGTCTTCCTGAGTTCAGTTGTCATAAGAATCAGTTGGTTGAAGAATCAACAGCTTCTTGGAGTACAATAACAATTACGCGCAAAACGACCACACAAACAAAAAAAAAGCTTCTTTGTATTGTGCACCTTACATCAATGTCTATATATATATATATGTAAATATAACATACTAATCATTGATACCATGAATAGAATTAGTACATCATTCAACGGGATAGGAGCACCAACTCCCTGCAACGCGAAAAGAACCAATCATAACAGAGCGTAAATTTTCGAAATTTTGAAAGAATGAATTTTTTAAAAACAAACAGTATGGAATCATTTTACCCAAATCGAGTAGAATATAGTACGAAACAGATTTGTTTCCGTTTTTTTAATCTCGTTTTCATTTACTTAAATAGTTCGAATATATATATATATATATATATATGATTATAAATGTGTTACACTACTTTGAAACTCTATTTGAAAAAAAATCCTGTTATTGCATGATGAACGTATCATTTGGCCTAGGCAGTTTATATAGAATAAACCATAAAAGGAAATTTGGCTGCATGTGACCAATAGAGTAATAACGAGGGATAATTTCAAATATAACATAACTCATTTATAATTATTTCTGTGGGATTATACTTCCAATTGTTTATATATATATATATATATATATATATATATATATATATATATATATATATGTATATATATATATATATATGTGTGTGTGTGTGTGTGTATGTGTGTGTGTTTGTGTGTGTGCGTGCGTACATGCATGTACACAACAGTAACTACGAAGTTAATGACGACGATTGGTCAGTGAAAGATTAAAGGTGTGTTGATTATACTGAAAAATCTGTCTGTTGAGGAATTACATAGATACAAGACGATTCAAACCTCCCATTCAATATGAAGAATAGTTTTATAGTTTAATATCTGATATTTTGGGGAAAAAACTAATGCCTCTCTGAAGTCAATATAACAGATACGTAATCTCTAAACTTTTTGAGTCCTGTTGCCATCAGAATCAGTTGGAATACAAATACTTTTTTAATAAATACACAGAAAAGGCGTCATTGTTCGGTGAGCTAGCTCTCAACAGATCAGTAACCACCGTCCTTGACTGCGAAGGATCGACAGGATGATGACGACGTCTACGACGAAATATCTTCATGATCGTAGCAAAGATCGTAAAAAAGTTTTCTTATCAAAAAATATCTTTAAACATTTAGATAAGCTAGGTGATAGTTTGGTCGGACCAAAGACTAATTTAGTGCAGGGATTCTCTATGTGGGTGTTACCACCCCCTTGGGGGCACTTGAAGTCTCAAAGACAGGGGGCATCACATCAGCCCCATTTTTTATTTTGATTTTTTAAAATATTAATCCATCAAGTAATTTTAGACACTTTTGTATAATTACATGATTGGTTATAAAAAAGATATGCTTATATGAAAAAAATTGTAAAATTTCATTTTCAATGTATCATTTTAGCCGATTTTACGGCAGGGTCTGCTTATGAAATATACTCTCTGAAAGGGAATGGTATTCCCCAGCAAAGTCTGTGAAACTCTGCCCTATCAAACTGAATAAATCAACCTATAAGACGAGCTTGTGAACAATCACTCTACTGCAGGCAACGTTATGGGGATGTATATTTACAAAACTTAGCATAGTCTGGTTTAAGGACACAAGCATTGTGCGTTAGATAAGAATCAAACAGACGAGCTACCATATTTGATGATATATACGTCCCATGGGCGTATAAGACCCTGAATTTCAACTTTATTATTATTAAAAAAAATTGCTGTAAGTTACCAGAGAAATCAAAGACGGCTCAACTTCACTTATAAGACCTGGTTGATTTGTATTTTGAAAAAAAAAAGAGTGGGTTTTATATGTTATCAAATACGTTCACGAGGAGCATAAGAGTGCAGCGCCCCCGTAGGAGGGTACACTGTCATGTGCCCCCTATGGAGAAAAGGATATCCAATACTGACATGATGTTCTTTTAATCGACGACAGAGCAAAGGCTGTGATGGTTACAGAAAAAACTTATTGCTGTATACGGCACCTTGTATTCACAGACGGTCATCCATGTGGCAAATGACCAGGCACGACGTTGCTTAACTCCAAGAGCCATCGAATACGCTTGGAGCCAACTTTCCAGGAGAGTTTCCCTGTGTCAATTTTTATTACTTCAGCTTAGTATAAGTCATCGACACAGTATTCAGTCTGGAGTTGGAAGATAAGGTCCTTAGTAAGAAAAGTGGGTGCTACCATCTCTATTGGGACACTGAAAAAGAGGCATCGGAAAGTGAGAGATAAGTAGGGGGCATTGGAACACCAGGGGCAGTGAATGAACATGGGGACAAAGAATATAAATCGATACCTTCTGCACATAAAGTTGTTCGCTGATTTTATAGTTTTACAAATATTTCCGGTTTTCTGATTGAAATAATTCTATCAAGTAATTTGAATGATTTATAACTGAATCATCCCTAATTCATTATAAAACGAAAAAATGTTTCGTTGGTTATACCCAACGATCTTACTCGGGGGGATGTTGTAAACGAGGAAGGTTTGGAATGCGGGCACGAGTTCCGAACCTTCCCCATTTACGACAACCACCCGAATAAGACTGTAGGGTACAGCGGTCGAAACGTTGACTTCAAAAGATGATCCTGGATGACGACAACAGTCCAAAGGGATGAATAGCTATTGATGGTCCGTCATCTAAACAATTTGAACAGAATGAAAACTTACTATTTATTTTCCAAAAGATTTATATCAGCTTTTCAGACATACGATTTCAAGCGTAGGAGGAATCGATTTGTACTTTTGTTCAAATCTAATTTTCGATTCATCATTTTCAAGCAACTTTACGGTGGGTGCGGATGAAATATATGCTCTAAAACAGAGTGGTAGTCTGGAGAAGTTTGGGAAACACTGGGCTAAATTACCCAGCTAATATCCACTTTACGACAAGTACTCTCAGAGGAAGCATATTTATCATTTCTTAATTTCATGGCAACTTTTTACCTTCATCTTGATGTATTAGTTACTTCTTATTGAAAGTCTCACTCAGACCGATCACTCTTTGCTCATTGTCGAAGAGCAATCAGTCTGAGTAAAAGTTGCAATAAAAAGTGACTAATAAATTAAGATGAAGGTGAGAAGTATTCAGCAAATTAAGAATAAAGATTTATTATACTCCATCCAATAAAGATAGATTGAAACTGGCTACCACAACCAATCAATGAACAACCGTAGCGTGAAAATTTGAAGTTATCTAAATCCATCGGAGAATAAACATGGTCGGAATCAATCCTATTTTCTAAAAGGAAATAGTAAAAAAGAATATCTAGAAACATCTAGATTATCCGGAATTATGAATGAACCCGTTCAAATACGACCACCTATAATGTCGGAAAATCATTTTGCCAAAAATAAAAAAAATACATTTCTTAGAAGGCATCTCGTAGAGTACATCTGCCAATTCTTATGTCTGTACATAATTATTTTTTATATGCGTAGACTTTTGGCTAGTTTTTCTTTCATCTTATTTTCGTTGCCCAAGTAGTAGTAGTAGTAGAAATAGTTGCCTTAAATTTTTTTTATTTAATTAGATAAATCATGGCCATCAATATTCATTTTGAAACTATCAACTGAAACTGTCATTATAGGTTTCTTCAGTTTCTAAGTTGGTCTGGCTGGCGAATGCATGTAGGCGTCAAGCGTGCAGGCCACATCAATGGAGCTTGACGGTCGAAATTAAAACTTTTACACCTTATTTTTCCTTTTTTTTCAGTGGAATGTTCGATTTGCAATATAAATGTATGCTAAATTAGCCCCATAGTTTGTGCCCGACAGCATACATGATTGATCTTATTTTTTCTTTGAATCGGACTTTTTTAGTGATCACTGCCAAATAAAAGATGAGAGAAGGAATTCATTCATTGATCACCCCGAACAGTGCATGCTGCCGAAAATTGTTGGTCATGTGACGGTTTCTATCTAAATCACTTGTCGCTCTTTGTTCTGGATTTTAATATCTAATTTCAAAAATGTTTGTTTTGTACGACATTGGCTCAGTAAGTCCTGACACGTACTTATTGGCTGAATATTGATAAGAAAATATAACTGTATGATGCTCAATCAATGGGATTAATATTCCCTCCCAAATCAACAGCTTTGGAAGGAGGTTATGTTAAAAATGACTGGATGTTGCTGTGTCAAACTCACCTTCAGTTTCTATCCCAACTGACGATGGCTACTGCAACTTTTGCATCGAATTTGTAAGGAAATTATTAAAATTAACTTTTCTGAAAATCCATCTGCTTATTAAAGAGAAATAAGCCAATGCCTACCTGTATGATAAATTTCCATAAGTTCTCTAGTATTATCAATTTAGCTCAGTCAGTAAGTACATCATTTGGTTATCAATTGTTCGTGAGTTCAAATCTCAGTTGGAGAAAGCGGATTTTACAAGTCTGTTAATTATCATTTTGGTAAGGTTTGTTCCCGTTGTTGTTACAATAGTTTGGAATTCGACAAAAATGAATGGCATTTCATCATTAAGACACGGACCTGTTGATGTCCCAAGGTATTTCCCGATCTTTGCTGACTAACTAATGGTCGTAGAACACAAAACGACCTGGACATGGTCTTTGATGAAAATACTTACTTATCAATATTCTAACTTTTCGAAAGTTCGCTCCGCGCATCTCTTTCGCTTTTACGAGAAAAAGGCGACGAGCAAAAAGAGCATTCAGCGTTTGTTTTGCAGCAGTTAGTTATAGAGTTAGTGCACCCCTTCTCCTCTCTCTCACACCCTGCTCCTTGCTCTCCCTAACGCCTAACTTCCTTCGAATAAGCTCAATATACTATCATCATCATTATCATCATCATAATCATTTTGGGGTCTTGGAACACTAAAAACTTTTTTTTCGATATAAACTAATAGTAATTGCTTCTTCACCTTACGCCATCCCAGCTTATAAAAGCTTTACTTTCGGATAGCTGGGGTAAAACGGTACTCACGTTGAAATGTTTTTTTAGTATTTTGCTCTGCTCGATGCATGTTTCTTCGAGGAGAACGGAAATTTTTCTCTTGATTTTCGTTCTGCTCGTCGATATCTGTGTAGGGGATCAGTCTCAGTATACAGATGTACTACAATACCACGGTTGGTGCTCTGAATACGCCTCCACTAGAAAATACGACGCAACAGAAAAACTGCGCAGCAAGGGCTTATAGTGATCATAATATAATCTTGAAAATGAATATTCAAAAAAGATTTTATTGAAATAAAAATATAACTTATCTAGATGTATTTGTTTAACACACTACATATAGACATACGCACTTGTAAAAGATCCTCTTGGGAAGCTGCGGATACCGTAAGAATTATCTAAATGGAGTCAGTTATACTTACAAAATGCCCCAGGGCATTATAATATGGCATAAATAGAGATACGTACTTGATATCGCACGTACTGCTTTATCACTGAAATTATTGTGCCAGCGATAATAGCCGTGGGCAACGACCCATAATTGGCACCAATGATTTCTTCCCATTCGGTTTGCACACCCATCAGAAGCCAGCACGCCAACTTTGTTGGAAGACCAGGTACAAGCAGGTCTCCCCCCCCAATATACGATGTTATTGTTGAGACTCAAAAAGATGGAACTGATTAGAGCTGTATATCTCTTCGGGTAGCACCTTTCTGAAGCTGGGGAAATATCACTAGGTGCCGGAGAATAATGAATAAAAATATCCATCGCCACATAATGATTTTCTGTGTGTATGTTTATTCTCATACACATACCATATAAACGAGAGTTTACAGTATTAAGTTATTTTGGATGTTGTCTATTAGCAGCGGAACCTCAAAAATGGCCCACCCGACCAATCTACCAAGTGAGGTACACATTATTTTTCTTTTGCTCATTTATGTGTATGTGTGTGCGCGTGTGCGTGTATGTCTTTATGCACCTGGTCACGTACTTGTAGCTACCAACTTGAAATTGTACACTAGTACCCAAGTAGGTACCATCTAAATACTTTCTTAAAACTGCTTTTTGAAGTTTCCATGGTCATCTTGGACCAGCAAAGCCGATATCTTTTGTCTAGTATTTTATTTTTAGATGATTTATCAAAATAATCAGCTCTGGTACACGTGTGGGCTACGCTGATTCAATTACGCGACGTACAGATATTATGATTTATTTCAGGAATTTAACATGATTAAACCAATTGCCAAAGTTTTTTTTTTGCCTCAGCGAATCAGCGCTAAGGGGTTGGTTAATTCTGAAGCGGGTAGCGTTAAGAGAGTACAACTGTATTTTCTCCTCTGTGGGCAAACCAGACTTATTGTCGACGGTTTTTTCTATTCTCGGCTGTGAACCCTTTTTGAATAAAGTCCCAACTTCCCCGTGATTGATGTTTTCGTCTGCCTAAAGATCTCGGAACAATGCAAATAGCAGAACGAACTTGGACCTTGGACAATCATTTACTCGGCTAACTATTTCTTCTTTTGTGATTCGAAAGTCTGACAATAAAAAAAAAGACGTCCTTTTTCGAGCTTTCAAAGAAGGGCTGTTTTTAATAGAGCACAGTGAATGAGAGAAAATGGTAAGAGTCTGGGATATCTTCGAAACTCTAAGAAAACTTAAATGGCAATGGGCTGGACATGTTGCAAGAATGGCAAATAACTGTTGGACATCACGACTAACAATGTGGATACCCAGGGATCAGGTGTGAGACTGTTGCCGACAAAAAGTGACATGGTGTGTCGTGGTAAATAAATTTAGAAAGTACTGGCTCTGCGATGTCCATGATTGAGAGATCTGGCAAATTTTGGAGAAGGTATATTCGCAACAATGGATGCTAACAGACTGATGATAATGATGATGAATATGTGATTATTTGTACATCTCATCTGTTGGGATCTGTTTAGGATCTGGAGACGCATTGTCATAAAAAATGACAACGGGTGTCATTCCTGAAAAAGTGAACCGTGCTTAATGGATGAAATCGTAAAATAAAAGATAAAAATAACCGACAATGAATTGAGAATTGTCAAATCGAATTCGAGTTTTGGCCGAGGCTCTCAGTTCACGTTCATCATCATCATCATCATCATCGGCCTTTTAGTCCGTCGTTTGACGT
Organism: Thysanoteuthis rhombus; assembly: GCA_963457665.1. Classification (NCBI taxonomy): domain Eukaryota; kingdom Metazoa; phylum Mollusca; class Cephalopoda; order Oegopsida; family Thysanoteuthidae; genus Thysanoteuthis; species Thysanoteuthis major. The sequence goes on from OY735234.1 coordinate 42,562,192, forward strand.
AGATCTTCCACAAGATCCGCCAGATATTTCAATCATGCCCGTCCCAAAGCCAACATTTCCTGAACTTGTCTAGTCCGTCACACCATCTTATCTTTTGCAGGACACAGTGTCGTATATGATCTCTGGGGATCCACGTTGTAAGTAATGGTGTCCAGCGGTTGTCTGACATTCTTTTGTCATTTGAGGTCTCCTCTGGTTCCCATGATATTGCGGACTCCTGTTTCTTCACCGATATACTGTGCTATCTTGTGATCTCTTCGAGTGATGTCGAGCCTCATTATCTCTTGTGCACGTTGCATTTTAATCTGCTCCCCTTTAACAATGAGCAAAATAGAAGGTCGGTTGGAGCTCTTCGCTTTGTGAAAACCTGTTATCGCTAGAGAAATGGATGAAAAATCCAGTACAGATGCTGCCATGGATCGTCACACACTGCCCCATCAATAGCTACCAATTCCACAGAGACTGGACAGATATCTGAAGAGATGAATTAAAAAAGGAAATGTTGAGTCACTTTTCAGACACCCTGTACTGTATTTCCCGGTATTGAAGAGGCAACGCCTTGCAGAACCAATCCCAAATTGGTTAAAGAAAAAAACGGAAAATATTCGGGTGTATAAAGTAATTGTGGCTCTTGATGTGATTATGTTAATGAAAAACACAGATTTTATTGATTTCAATCCAACCATCTGAGAAATAAAATAATGCGTATATTTTCAAAATGTTTTTTTTCCATCTCAGGAATTTCTTTTGCTTGGAATCCACTGTTTTTTCATGTTCTGGTTTGAATGCTCCCAACCTCTTGCCGCTGGAATGGAGGGTAGGAGGCAAGGAGTGACTCACACGGTAAGAACTATGGAATATTTATCCTTGAATACTTGAGAAATCTAATCAGGGTTGATATTCGATCGATTTTCCGTGAATGGATAAAACCTGCGAAGAAAAGTAATGGATATATTTGAATTTCTTTGAAACAATGTTCCAAGCAATAATATCTTTGAAATTTTTGTTTCACTTGTGGCGACCATTGTCCCAAATGGTGGATAAGAGGTATTCTACCCCCTAAAGGGAAAAGTTGAGGGTTACAGACAGCCAGTTGCATCTATTTCCCCGAATCTGTTTTCGTCGCACTCATATTGTCTGCTTTATCATTTCCCTTACGCATCACATTACTGTCTGGCAAATAACCCGAAATACAAAAGGAGTCAATTCGAGAGCTTTTTAAAAGTCATCCTCAGTGGATACCGAAGCTCTAAATAAGTAATACCTTTACACTGGCTACAGGTTCAACCATCCCTGCTTGAGCTCAACATGCTACAATAGATTTAGAGGTGACAAACGCAAAGTGGCATCATTCACTTGACCTACCACTATTTTACCTATAGCTTGAGGGAGAGATGAATTCATGCCTTTCTGGAGTTTCTTCGTTCGAAGTGAACACCGACTGACTGTTCTCGGTATCGCCACCCACTCAGTCATATTGCATCTTTAAAATCTTAAAAAATCTTTTTAAAAAAGTTCTTTGAATACGAGACACAAGTGTAAATACCCATTAGTACAAATTCAAATACAATTAATGCTAATTTAACATAACCTAATTACCCGTGAAGTAAACGAGACTCAACGTTACAATCGTTTAAGTTGGCATTATTGAATTAGCACCGGTACTTGAAACAAAACAAAACAAAAAAAAACCTTTCATTAGTGACTTAAAAAAAATGTAATCTAGAGTGACTGTTGCAGGAGACGACTATGAATAATTAAAAGAACTTTAAAGACGTGCAGGTTTGATTGTTTGGGAACAAAATAATTTAATTATTTATTAATGGGTTTTTGGAATGGATGTCAGCCTACAAACTGCGAATGACGGGGATTTCCGTCATTGCAGTTGTATGGATAACTCAATACAATTTTTGGGGGGCTGGGTTGGGTTGATGACTACTGTGTTCTATTTGTGAGTTAGGGATTTTAAATTGCAATGGATTATCTTTCAATGGACACAAGCTTTTATATTGCAATGAATAACTTGGAATGGATTATCTTGCAATGGACAAGGGCTTTTATCTTGCTAAGAATAACTTAGAATGAATTATCTTGCCATGGATAACGTATTAATCTTCACCACTTTCCGGAGTTGATGCGCTAATGGGATGCGAAATGAAATTTACAAACTGAGTTCAAATCCTAGCCGGAGTATTTTGCAATCACAATAATGCCATGAACCCGCTTCTCGGTCCCCAGGTAAGGGAAAGACAGCCGTTCGGCCTTGTAAAGTAGTCCATCTAAGAAATGGTTAATCTGACAAAAAACCTTTTTACTGAGAAAGGGTACCGAGAGGGGAATCTGTGTGCATAAACAGATCTCCAGTATGAAACCAAAACCAAAACAAATACATTATCATTGATGGTTTTCTGTTTTTTACATTAATCTTAATTGTTGTTGCTTTTCATTGAAACTGAACTCAGGCTGAGTTCCCGTCAGCCAGAGTTTAGTTGCGATGAACAGAAATCGGCTACAAATGGGATGATGGTAAGTAGAAGTGAAAGAGTCATAAATAATGATTTACAACGCATCATCTTATAATAATAATAATAATAATAATAATAATAATAATAATAATAATAATGATGATGATGATGATGATGATAATAATAGTAATAATAATGATGATAATGATAGTAATAATAATGATGATAATGATAATGATAATAATAAGAAGAAGAAGAAGAGGAAGAAGATGAAAAAAAGAGAAAGAAGAAGAAGAGGAAGAAGAAGGGGGAGAGGAAGAAGATGAAAACAATTAGCGTGGGTGGGAAGAGAAAGAACAAAAAGATCTACTAGCTCAAGGCTACCCTTATCCAAAATGCAGAAATATTTGAACTGCACGAATCGGGCTCCACAGCTACCGCTGAGCCTGCTGAAATCAGACACACCATCCTCTCCTGATCCTTACAAGAATAAACCGACAATTAATTCGAGATCAACTTCTTGTACTCAGACCAGCAATACTTTCCTGCAACGAGTGGCTAATAAGATACTCTATTTTTTCAGTCTTTTATCACCTTCAGGATATTTGGTTAAAAAAAAAACAAAAGGGAGAACAGTAGTTAGTCGCTCAATGGAAATCATCATATGGCCACCATTTTTTGGCAGCTTGCCGTGTTTGGGATGATCAATAACGAAAAAAATTGGAAAAAATTCGGGTAATCAATGAATAGGTAATTTTCCTCTCTTTCCTTTTGCCGGCCGATGATCGGTAAAAAAGTTCAAATTTAAAAAGAACCCCCCACCAAAAAAACTCCAAACAAACAAATGAACGTGAATACCAATGGCCAGAAAATATGGATGAATTTACCATAAACTTACATAGATAATCGAACCTCCTTCCCTAATTAAAAGCTATTTCGTGGTGGTAATATTCTTGAAAAATCTAAAAATATTTTTTCAAGACATAATTGGGAGTACATGTTCAGTCCTCTAGCTCCATTGGTACGTTCTGTACGCACTATATATACATACATATCCATCCAGCCAAACTGACTTGAAAACTGGAGAAACCTATGTAGATGTTGGCAGTTTTGTTTGACGGTCTCTAATATTGATAAGCCTAGCTTACCATTCAGAAAATCTATTTTAAATCCTAGTTTATATATTTATATAAAGACATAAAAACTCAACGTTGCAGTCAATAATTGTACAACCGTTGAAATAAAATCAATGGAAAAAATGTTTAGTTAGAAGAAATTCCTTTTTATGACATCGCTGATGTTTTCGACGGGAAAACCTCTAAAATAAGGTAAAAAAATTCTGGATCTATATTTTATCATCGGACCAGTCCGAATAAGTCCTAAAAAAGGTCAAAAAAGTTTTTTTTTCCAAAATAAAAAATGAAAGGTTAGGAAGGGTCCAGTGGAGTACTGATGCCAATTTTCAAATCTGTAGACAAAACAGTATGGTCAGCAACACGCAACAACACGAACACACGCAGAGAGTATTGCTAAGGGAGAATGATTATTAGCAAAACTAGTCTACCTTTGCCGTCAAAAACATTGCACAAGTATTCAAATGATTTTGCGATTGCATTGTACTTGTAAAATATAAAAAAAAAACATTATGTAGTCAGCATTTTCTCGTTTATGTTCAATATTTCCTGAATATTAAATTGAAGAAGAAATTGAGTGAATATACAAAAATTAAGAGCGAATTGCCTACTGTGACGTTTTTTTTGTATAAATATTGAAAAGTGCCACGCACACACACATACATACATGTACACTCAGTCTCACAAATGTATACATATTCATATGAATACACATATGTTCCAGATAAAAGAATATTCTCCCCTCCCCAAACAAAATAATTTTATTCTCTATTGAATAAATATGGGTTTTTTAATACATTTTTCAAGTCTGTCTCATGAAAATCTTTTTTAGTGCCTCATCAGATCATGAAATTCTTTTTTCAAGACATCTCCGTGTGATAACGTAGAAATACAATTGAATGGTGATATAGACATTACAGAAAAATTCTGTCCCTAATCTCCTGTTTTCATTTTGGTCAAGATGGGGATGTATGTATATATGTATCACGCGCTAGGGCTGCACAAATGTAGTCAGAAGGCAGTTAATTCTAAAATTTACTCCTTATTATGTCAATAAGACAGCAAAGTACACCCGAGAAAGGACATGAGTCAGGGACATCATAGAATCCATTAAAATCTCAAATGGTGGTGGGCTGGCCGTGTTGTTAGAATGGCAGACAACCGATGGACACCACGACTCACGACATGGATCCCCCGAGATCACATGCGCAACCGAGGCCGGCAGAATATTAGATGGAGAGACGAGCTGGACAAGTTCAGGAAGTACTGGCTCCGCGACGCCCATGATAGAGAAGTGTGACAAATCCTGGGGAAGGTCTATGTCCAACGACGGACGTTAGAAGACTAATGATGGTGATGATGATGATGATGATGATGATGATGATGTCAATAAAAACCTGCCTTCTTGCTTTTTGAATCCTCCATAGTTTTTTTTCTTTGACAGGGGTTCAATTTGAAATGTAAGTTTATGTTAAATTGAACTCTCAGTTTGTTTCAAGCTGCATTCACGTTTGTTTATCAAAAATTCACTTTTTTGTGATCACTGCCCAATAAAGTAACCCATTTATTGATCACACCGTTTTCCAGTTGTTTTTATTGTCTTTGGTATCTGTAGTGGCAAAGAACCCATAACTGAAGCAAAAAGCCGTGCTTTTTACATGCATATATGAAATTTTCCGGATACTTTTGACAGTCTCTCTGGCTGAACCGTTGGGTTTTGCGGAACTTAGTTGATGAAGGCTGCTCTTAAGAGACTGTAATGAACCTAATCCTTGCTGGCAATGTACCCTCTGATTTTTAATAGGCAAAGTGCAAAGCAGTCATATGCAGTGCAAGTATCTTTTCTTGTGAAAAAAAGATGTTGACATTGAATGCTTGCACCAATGTTGATTTCAAATGTTTCACAATAATGTTAGCAGTCTATCTCTCATGAAAAATAAAACTTATCCCTCATTGGTATCTTTTTGATATAATACGAGCATACTACGAAGTTTTTTGTTCCATCATCATGAATGTGTATTTCTAATTTTTGAGATGCAAAACCCCATTAGTCCTAAAAAGAATCTCCTCTCAAGGTCCTGAAAAAAAAAACAAACCCCAAAAACATTTGATGTCCAACTAATGCAAGAAGGACTGATCAAAGAGAGTAGAAATGTTTGGTTAAACATTAACTTCAGTTAAACAGAAGTCATATGGAACAAATATACTGAGGAGAAAGACACAACGATCTTAGTCGAAAATTCAGACCTGGGAAGAATAGATCACTACATCTACCAATAAATCTCAATGAAAACCTCAAAGGAAGAAATCAAGACAAGAATCACTTTATGGATGACAAGCCTTCAGTTGAGCACGCTAATCTATTTAATAGAATAGCTTCAAGCTCTGTACTGCTGATCCATACATAAATATCTCCTTCATTTCTGACACGTACAATCAAGTAATTATGATGTATCATTAGAGTTTTAATTATGAGTATATACAAATATTGATTACGAGTTTTTTTTGGTAAATAACCTTTTGTGCGTCCATTAATTTCCTTTGGTGCTGGTTACAAAAAAAATTCGTGAGCGCACACAAAACGGTCTCTTCAATCATGGAAACCATCATAACTCCCAAGTTCAGGAAGATCAAACAAACACAAAGGTTTCCCAGGGACACTTTAACGAGATTTACATTTTCCTCTGAGAAAAAATCTGACCTCTCTTTTCTTTGAGGAGGCTGATAAGTGTTTAATAGCATTAAAACATGTCTGCATTTAAACCAAGTTATAGAAAAGAAAAAAAAAAAAAACAATCATTCAATTACCGGAGATTCTTATTTTCATTCTGGAAAGACTTTAAGAATTATTCAATTTTTTTCTCTTGGTTATTAAACTATGAGAAACAAAGAGAAGAAAAACGAATGTAATTAAAACCAGCTTGGTTGCACAAAGGTCAAACTCACTTTCTTTAATAAAATCTAAAAAGTAAACAAAGCATGATTTATTTCTCCATACAATATCATTCTAAACTATATATCCCATTTCAACTCCTTCATTAGCAGTCCCTGTAAATAGGATTTGTAAACTTTAACATAACAAGTCGATTTGATTTGGGCTGTAGAAGTGGTAATGAATTCATCAGATTTTTTTCCAGCGAAAATCACTGTCACTGTTATTCATGCATGTGACGTCACTGGTTATTGTCATCCGTCGTTGTTGTTACTTACGAAAATAAAGACAGAACTTAATTGTAAGAGTTTAACAAAGTAGCTCTCATGCTGAGAATTGTGGTGATCAATTAAATAATTTAGGGTTAGAGTCACGGTTATCCATTGATAATAGAAACTTTTGTTGGCAATAAATCATATTGTTGTGTCACTTCTCGTTGTTCCCCGTTGCTTTCTTTGTTACTCATGACGAGAAGTAAAGGAACATATTTCAAAACAGCTCATATACAAACATTGGAGGTAATTCTTAAAAATGATTTTGGGTTAGGGTTTTTTTGACCTCCCCAGTTATTTCATTGATTGAAGCAATTGTAAACAAATGTAAATGATATCTTCCCTTTGATTCTCGTTGCTTCACGACCGGTGCCTTGTAACTAATAAATTTTTGTCAACAGCTGAGGTTGTTGAATTGGAGAAACCATTCCGTCGTAGAAGATTGTGGGTCAGGAGATATGGTCGAATTGGCAAATCTTGAAGAAAATAATCCCCAATTTAAATCAGGCAATTCAGTAGCTTGAAGTTAACAACAAGGGAAATTGAATCACAAAATGACGACGGATTAAAATTACTAAAATATAACTCAACGGTGAAGCTATGATGAAACTCCGATAGGCCTAGCAAGTTGATAATTATACATATTTCGGGGGTTAAATAGGAGAGAATAGATCTGTTCAGTCATTCAATAGAGACTGTCATGTGAACCACGTCTTTTGGCAGCTTGCCGAGTAGGGGGTGATGAATTAAAAAAATTGGAAAAAAGAGATGATCAAAGAATAAGTTACTTCTTTCGCCTTTTGGGGGAAGTTATCACTATAAAAAAAGTTAAAAAGCGAGTGAGCATAATTAAAGGGGTCGATTTAGCGTAAGCTTACATTGAAGACTGATCCCCCATTAAAAACATAATCGTTGTGGGGTCGATTTTGCGAAAAAAAACTTTTTCTTCTAAACATAATGAGGGAAAGTTTGAATTTTTAGCCCTCTAGTTTCACATAGCCAGCCAGCCAGACTAACTTGAAAAGTTGAAGACACCTATGTTGACAGTTTTTGTGACTAACAAAAAAAAGACGGACAAAATAATGTGACTGCTGCCCTACCCTCACACCACGAAACATCAAGTACAGGGGGCGGGGGTTGAAAGGAGTTGGTTGAGAAACTAGATAGAAGACTTGATACATCGAAAATCGATTTTTTGAGTTATAGACACTGAATAGAAACCGTCATGTGAGCAAAGCATTTTGATAGCAAGGTGTGTTGGGGCTGATCAATGAAAAAATTGGAAAAAAATTGTTTATCAATAAATTAATTACCTCTCTCACCTTTCGTTGGGGAGTTATGATTAAAAAATCCGAATTTTCAAAAAGCAAGCAGGACCGTTGCCGGACACAAACTTATCATAAACTTACATTGTAAATTGACCCTTTCCATATTTTGGGGGAGGGGCGGGGTAAAAAACCCAATAAAAACATTTTTCCCTGATATAAGGAGTGAAATGTAATTGTCAGTCCTTTAGTTCGATTGTTGTGGCCTGTACACGTGAATGGTCGATCAGCCAGTCAGCTCCCTAGGCAGACTCACTCAAAAACCGTAGAGGATAGGTACGATCGATATGGACACAATTTCACCTGGAAATTATTTAGGAATCTGGTAAAAATCAGCGTATTAATCGATTTTCATAAAATTGTTTCTACTTATTTATTAAAAAACAGATTTTAAAAAGAGAAATTTCCACTCCAAATATCTGTAAAGAGAAAGACTTGCCTACGTATTGTTCATAACTATACGTAGAAATTTCTGGTTAATGGTTTCTTATCGATTGATAGAAAACCAATTTACTTACGTAATGGGTTCGTGTCCCTCTAGATACAGTGGCCTTATGCCATAAAAACTTAGCGTAGTAAATAATTGGAAACAGTTGTCCTGTAGCGTGATGGTTAGCAAAGGCTGTTATATGATTATTTTGTTTGTGAAGTGAGTTTAGCCGTCGATGGGATACACAATGGTTGTGACCTTGCACCAGAAGGGGTTGAGTTTTGAAAAAGATTTGTGCTCACCGTGGCTTAATAATGAATCCAATCTTGACCTCCAGCTCCACTTAATCCTGGTCAAGGTACTAGTCAGGCTAAATATAGCAAGAAATCAGTGTTGCAAAATATATTTAGTTTTTTTATAGCTAACACTGTCCTTGAAATGTCTAAAATCGTTTGAATTCTATATTAAGGTGTCACATAGATGTATATATATATATATATATATATATATATATATATATATATATATATATATATATATATATATATATATATATATATTTATATATATATATATATATTTATATATATATATATATATTTATATATATATATATATGTATATCACATCGGTTCCTTTGACTGCGAAATGTGTATCACTGTTGATTGCGTGCTATGGAGGTTCAGTAATTACTCACGCACACACACACACATACACACACACACACACACACACACATATATATATATATAATACATATATACATGAATGTATATATAGTGATATATATATATATATTCATATACATTTGTATACATATATAATACACACACACACACACACACATATATATATATTTATATATATATATATATATATATATATATATATATATACATATATACATATATATATATATATATATATATATATATATATATATATATATATATTTATCAGGTATGTCTAATATTGTGAATTTCACAGTTACTCAGACCCATACCAACAAAAACTTTCGTACCGTAGTCTACTGGTGAAATCAGAGCCAACAAACTTCCAGTGACCTTTTAGGATAATACATATGAAGTTCCTAGACCTCATCACCCTTCAGTCTATTCTATTCCTAATCCACCCACACAATCCAATACTAAATCACTCCACTACTACCCTAACACCCTATGGTCTTTTCAAGACCTACCACTGCTGCTAAGCCAAATCTTAGCACAGACTTCATCATAGAATGAACCCTAAAAGATTGGATTCCAATTTTTGCTCCCAAAGCGAAGCATCTGATGGTGAATTTAATCTCCACAGTAAACCTCTAACTGCTGAATGGCTCACACACACACACACACACACACACACACACACACACACACACACACACACACAACACACACACACACACACACTGCATATGCTACTGAAGATGGAAATATCACCCCGAAACATGTTTGGCTCACTACAGAATACATTTATGGATTAATAAACTTAATCCATACACTTTTACTCCTGAGTCCCTTTCACTTCCTATTGTTCAATATATATATATATATGGCCCATTTTATCAAAAAGAATAACTAAATAATATGACTCTAGGAGAGATAATTGATAAAAATAGAGCATTTATTGTTATCAGACTTATCCCATTTAATGGTCGATCGTATGTTTTTATCAGCTCAATTGAAAAAGGAAATCAGCTAGATTTAGACAAAAAATAGCTAATTTGATAGCTCCCCCCCCATCAATCCAACCGACACGAAGAGCATGGACAATCCCCCTGCCCCCCGCTGCTTCCATTTGGTGCACTCAGGCGTGTAGCCTTGTGCAGTACATAATCAAGCACAGTGAATATCTAAAAGGCTTTGGCGCCTTCTCGGCTCTGTTTAAAATTCATAAGAAACTTTCGATTGAAAGAGTTGATTCATTAATATTCCAAAGATTTCCCAAACTGTCTTAATAGCTGCAGGGGGAATTTCTCTCGATTTCCTCGATAGAATTTCCAAAACTTGTTTCACTGATTCAGTTATAAATAGAAAAAAAAAACTGTAGCCAGGCAAGACATTTATAAAATGAGCCAGTACTCCAAGGAGATGATATGGCGAATGAAAAAATTGTATTGCGTAGGAGACTGGATGGTATAGTATTTATATAATGCATTTACCAATTGTATTAAGTTGTTACATAGGAAATGTTTTCTTTTCAATAATAGAGTATAATAATCAAAATTTGATATTTACTGTATTGTATTTTTATAGATTAAGTGTAATATATATTGGGTGATCCCTGCAAAAAAGTTTGGTTGACAATAGTCGCTAAAATAGCTTAGATATTTCCCAAATGAGTTCATAATGATTCACTGATATCTAACTTGACTAATAATACCTTTTTGACAACGCAATCACAGAAATCTAATCAATGCAAAACTAACCTATTCCGAACCTATTCTAGCAAATATAGTCCACCAAATCCTTAGCAACTTAAGGGGTTCACAGGTATAATTTATTATGATCTTAGTTAACAGCTATGTTGTCAATCCAAGAACATTGCTCAAGCTACTGATGACGTCAACAGAGTACTTGAAGTGAACACCACTGCACTGCAAACTGTTCGGCATTGGTTCAATATTTTTTTTGTCTCGAATAAAAATACTAATAATAGACCTCGAGGGAGGTCCAAGCTTTTTTCCAGTGATGAAGAAGTATCGATAGTAGTAGCTGAAGGCCGACGTATAACTGATCAGGCACATTCTTCCTCGTATTCTACGCTAGAATTTAAAAAGAAGTTGCTTTATTGATTGTGTTATAAATAGACATACTCTAGCCAAGTGAGACGTTCATGCAATGTTGTATACTAGTACACTTACAGGATGGTATGAATGAAAGAATGATTAGTAGGAGACTAAATATTGTATAATAGTATCACGATTATACCGAAATATTAGGTCGTGACACATTATACGTATTTTTTTCACATCGTAGAGAAAAATGCTGAAAATGACGAGCCTGGTTGCTTGAAGAGGAAAAGCCCACTCCTACTTTGCATTTGTAACACGAATTTCCATTGATACGCAAAACTTGACAGTCTGGCTCAGTCTGTAATAGAGCCACCAACCGATCACCTAGTTTTGATTTCAAATCCCATCAGGGAAATGTCGATTTTATTAATCGGTTTGGTTCTATGCGATGAGACAGACGAACAGTGAAGGGTCTACTCCTCCCAATAAGATGAGGTTTATTCTTGTTCTTGAATGGAAAGATATAGTATATATATATGATATTATGTATTAGATTAATATTCTAATACTTATCATAATTGTACCAAATATATAAGATCGTTACATGTGAAATGTATGTTGTTTTTTCACATCAAAGAGAATAATGTGAGAGACAAATCCAAGCTGAAAGAGAGATATGATTATCTTTCGCTTACTCAATGGATCGGAACATTCTTGTTTCAATTCATGGGTAACATTTGTCAATATTTGCTTCCGTAATAAAAATATAAATAGTCATTGATTATTTTCAAGTCTTTCAAGTTAATACCTGTTAGAACGATCAAAACAAAAATAAATAATCATCGCATCGAGAATAAAAGGGAATATATCGTTCGAAATGCAATATAATCCATTAGCAAAGGAAAAAAGCTATATATATATATATATATAATGATTGATTATAATGTCATCAACTGACAGCTGGAGTCCAGTGTTCAACCGCTGCCCTATGCAGACCTGGGCGATCGATAGGACCAAATTTAGCAATATCTTATTTACATATAATTCACCATCTCACCGAGTGCTCAATACAAGACTCAGAAGAGCGTTGTATGTTTGCTTTTTGCAGACGGGTGTCCTAAAAGTGCTCAACCTCAATATATATATATATATATATATATATATATATATATATATATATATATATATATATATTTATATATAAACTGATCTTCCAACTCTAGAATGAAGCACTTAAGTAGATGGGTAATTATGCATAAGTAAATATATCAGTTGATTCGGTTTTGTTGACCGCGTCCGTTTCTGTGTCAGGCAGGGGTAGAGCATTTGCGTCTTGGTCTGAAGCGTAGGTTTTGACCCTACCTAGCGGTACTGGAAGGGATATTGGATTGTCTATAGCCACACTGAAGAGTTGTTATGCAACGAAACAGCTGTCTGTGAATGAAAGAATTATTGATATATATATATGTACATGTGTAAATGTAGCTTACTCTTACCCCTGAGTCAAACTGTTAAACCGTTAATGCAAAGGCCTAAACCACTATATCAACTCCAAAATCTCATTGTTGCTTATCCATAATTTGTATCTGCTGTATTTGCTTCTTTCAACACCACAATTATGTTATCAAGAAATGGATATATATGATCCGACAGAATGATTATAAATTACGTCGTATATTATACACTTGCCCTAGACTACGTAAATAGAATAAATAATTAAAGAAAATGGGAATGCTGCAGAAATTGAAGCTGCCATCGAAAAGGTAGCCTCGTCAATGTCGTTATATCATAGAGAGTGATACATTAAACCGGTTCAGCTCAATGGTAAGAGCAACGCTACGTTGAAGCAGCTTATCTATCAATCTTTAATTCTATATTTTGATTACGTTGTCTTCGGCGAGGCATACATTACCCTTGTAATGATGGGATATCATTTCAAATAAGTTTCTGTATACTATAACGCAATTTATATATATATATATATATATATATATATATATATATATATATATATATATATATATATATATTGTTCATTATGCTGGTTATTATTTCCTTTCATGTTTTCTTTTTTATACCGAGAATTGATTTTTCAAAAGAGAACACGACGTATTTTGACGTAAAAATGAAATAAATTATCTTTATTTCACTCCCGTATTATACCCCTCTTATTATGATAACAGCTTTCTTTTCTGTTAGGAACGCCGTCTATCTCTCTTCAACAACTCTGTTCGCGTCATCTAATCTGTGACGAACGCTGTTAACCTATTCAAATCTAGTCTTGTAACGAAATTTTTGCCATCCTTAGAACTGTCGACTTACATCACTCTTAAAAATGAAATAACCCTTGCTTAAACGAATGTAAAATAACGTTGTCAGTATATTGCGTTCAGCTACTGTACTTAACATCCATATGAGTAAGGATTATCAGAAAAGACTTGCTTCAGAAAAAGACACAATATTTCCCCAACTACTGAAAGTCACCACACATAGTTTTAGATAATTGTAATAATAATAGAAATAAGTATCAAATAAATAAAATCATTGAATGAAAAGTACGTTTCTATTTTTGCTTGAAGATGTGCTCATGAGAAATGCTACAAATTTAAACAAAAATCTTCGCTGAAATGTACATTTGGAATGAGTTGGAAATCAAGGAGAAGGGGGTTGACGGTGGACAGGAATGAATGCAAGCATTGCTAAACGAAAAATCTTTTACAAATATTTCAATGCTAAAAATGATATGTTTTATCATCACACTATGCAAGAAATTTGATTCTTGACACTTTGGGGAAATTGAAAACCTCCATAATTACCCCCGAGTGCATTTGGGATAGTTATACTTTGGATCGTACAAACATTCAGTTACCCGTTGGCCCCCTTAACATTTGATTGCCTCTTGACCCGCCCAAACATTTTGTTACGGCCCTGTCCTCTGAGATTAAGATTTTGAGATTTGTTCATAGTGCCAATTCCTTCATCATCAGTGCATTTAAGAACGTGCAAACTATTTTGCAATGTGCTCCACAGATGATCAAAGCCGGCTTCAAAGGGATACCAACAACCTGATCATCGGTGCATCAAAGAAGATCAAATATTTTGATGGAAGGCAGTTTCCACGAGACGAGTTCACCATAATTATCTTGAAAAGAACAGGTCTGCTTAGTCATTCAATAGAAACCTCTTGTAAACACTATCTTTTGGCAATATGCTATGCTGGAGGTGATTAATGAATAAGGCACCTCTTTCACCGTTTATTGTACTGTGATCACCAGAACGCCCGGAAGAATATAACAAGCATGGATGTAGCCGGACATAAAGTAACTCACAGTGGAAGTTTTCTTCCTCCTATAAAAAAAAAATTGGGGCGAATTTAAAAAAAGAACAAATAAGTCAAAATAACGTTTCCCTTGACACAATAAGGGGTGAACGTAAAAACTTTCAGCCCTCTAGCTACATTAATGCAGCGTGTTCACATGACACATACAAAGATAGATAATCAATCCGCTAGAATCACTTAAAGAAACTGAAAAAAATATGCTGAAAGGTACCTAGCATACCTAATTAGTGTAATGTTTGCCCCCTCCCTGCCCTCGAAAAAAAACAAAAAAAAAACATGGAGGATGACTCACTCAGTCATTGTGAATGAGACAGTCAGCCACTATACAAGCTAATCAAATTGCCGACAGAGTAACCTCATGAGAGAGTATCTTCTCACGTGCACATCACAGTCCTCTCTGATTGATTGCCAAATTAAATCAAGTCTCCGGTTTTTCTCTGAATGTTTGAGATGAAGTATTATTATCATTTCTATTATTATTCGGATTATTCGGTTGTTTTTCATACAACGTTTCGGCCGTTGTATTCTACATGGACATATAGCGTAGTGGTTACAAAATCAGACGGAATTACTGCAGGTAATCTAATGGTTCTGGGTTCAATCCCAGTGTGAGACAATAATAATTCGAAAATACTACTACTTCTAAGAGGGAAATGCGGTCAATACACCCCCGTCGGTTGAATTAAGGGTTCGATTCGCTACCAGATGATACCTGATGAAGGCCGTAGAGTACAACGGCCGAAACGTTGTATGAAAAACAACCAAGATGAGGATAGTCCGAATAATGATAATAGAAATAAGCTTCCGGTTCTCGAGATATGAAAGAAGGCTGGATACATTCCGGACATTATTCTTGGTATCTGATAAATGGTTTGTTGAAGCAAACATAAGCTCGAAAGGTCATGTGCCAGCGACTAGAAAACCTGGTAAAGAAAGCAAACGTTGTTGGCCTGGCCTTTAGCGGCGGGAATCTTTCATCGTCGTTTCAATTTATTTATATCTGGTGGGTAAACCGCCACTTCCCAAACTCGGCTGCAGGAGAACAACACTGATAACTTTGTTTGATTCTTTGTTGAGATTTTATTGGTTCACTGTCTTTGCTATGTGTTCTATCTTAGAAACCATCGACCAGAACTGCCACAGAAACTGTCAACATAGGTTTCCTTCAGTTTTTATATTGATCTGGCTGGCAGGCTGGATGCTGGCTGTTTGTGAGTGTTTGTATGTTATGTACCGCGCGTTCAGGTACCAATAGATTTAGAGAACTGATTATTCAAAATTTTGCTCATTGATTATGTCAGGAAAAAAACTTAAACTGCTTTGTAAACGCCCTGCCCCAACTAAGTTCTGGTTGAGTATTCAGTTTTCAAGGAAAGATTAATCCCTTATTTTGTATCCAGTGGTATTTACTCTTACTTTTTGAAATTTCAGACGATCACCGCCCAACAAAAGGCAAGAGAGGTAACCTATTCATCGGGCATTCGTTTTTCAATTGTTTTTCATTCATCAGCCCCAACATGTTTGCTGCCAAAAATACTTTGGTTCTGCAACAGTTTTTATTCAGTAACTAACCAGACTTTTTTTTCTGATGGTGAGGATGATGTTTTTTGGGGAGAAGTTTTTTTCTAAAACTAATTCCGACGCCATCCCTATGACCATCCCTGTTTCAGAAAAAAAAAGAAAAGAATAAAGCTCTGCCAACAACGAAATCCCATTTGAAATGTCACCGTCTTATATCTTAGGAAGCTGTTCTTAACAAAGCGGGGAATGTGTACGAGGCAGTATTTCTCAAACTGCATGCTGTGATACATTAGTATGCCACAACTATCTCTGCGTAAGTTTTTACAAATACGCAAACGTGTATTTTGAGCTTTGAGTGTATCTAGTGCAGGTATTGTGTCTGGCCTACTCCGACCACATGGTTGCCAATTTAGTGGTTTTGTCACTATATTGTATGAGATCAAACTTTTTAGCCACAAAAAAGGGATGTTGAGTATTAATATCTGTGTACTGAAATAACAGTTACGTTCACTGACTACTGAAATCTTTTTGTCTGATTCTCTTAATTTTACTGTTGGTGAAAAACTCGAATCAAAAATATCTCTTGAAATTTGAGAACGACTGATTGGAGAGAATATGATTATTGAGATCTCAAATTGAGAGAGATTCGTTTCCCTTAAGCAAATTTAATTTTAAATGATTTCAGTGAAATAATCTTAGTAGAATTTAATAAATCACCGTATGTGTGTGTATGTTTTTGTGCGTGTGTGTGTGGGTCCCGAGATAACTCGACAACTGGCCATTGCACAGAGATGATATTCACCAGATATGTTGATTCGTGACTCGGACATTGCAGTGTAAAGTTTGAAGTTGTTATCGTCAGTGTTTCTCGATATGTCGGGGATTTATAATGAAAAGTTTTACTGAAAAGAACACATGTTTTTTTGGCTGTGAAAAAACTGAAATTTTAATGACGTGATGTGTGTCGCTAATCATATCGATTTTATGCAATTTCAGAAAATAAGAGGAGACAGAGACAGAGAGAGAGAGAGAGACAGACAGACAGACAGACAGACAGAGAGAGAGAGAGAGAGAGAGAATGTTTTTTTCTGACAAATTTTCGACAGAACAAGATCAAATTAAATCATGCTTAGATTAGGCAACGGCATTTTAAAAAAATATTTTGATTGTTTTTACGATTAATGACGAAATTTTTGTTTTGATTCTCTCTAATAACGACATTATAAATAAATCAATAACAGCGTCTGATTATTTCAAGTTCAAACCCAGCGAAGATTTTTATAAAATCGGACGCACCTTTTGAACGTGAATAGCATAGTATATCTCTGAATTTTTGAGATGAGGTATTATTATTATTTCAATTAATATTTGGACTATCCTCATCTTGGTTGTTTTTCTCAACGACCTTCATCAGGTATCATCTGGTAGGTGTGGGGAAGTGAAGAACCGAACCCTTTATTCAACTGATATGGTATCCATTTCAATGCTAGGATTACTGAGGCAGTAGTAGTATTATTATTGTCTCACACTGGGTTTGAACCTAGAACCATCAGATTACTTGCAGAAATCTTGTCTGATTCTGTAACCACTACGCTATGTGTCCATGTGGACAACAGGTGCTAATTTTTAGGAGCCTTAAACCTTAGGCGACAGTTTTTGGTGTTTTGATGTTATTGTTTTTATGTCTTTCATTATTAGAGGTTCCCATATGGTATCCATTTCAATGCTAGGATTACTGAGGCAGTTTTTCTTGCCTAGCATATGGGCGGACTCTTTCAATTTTCGAATCTAATAATACCTGATGAAGGCCGTAGAGTACAACGACCGAAACGTTGTATGAAAAACAACCAAGATGAGGATAGTCCGAATATTAATTGAAATGTGAATAGCATAGTTTCGTATAACAAGACAAACATGATATAAAAAAAAAAAATATATAACAAGAATGACCACGTATACTGGAAGCAAATTCATTCAAATTACCTAAAATTCTGATTAAATTTGAATACAAATAGAATTAAATAATATCATCGGATTGACAATATATGCCTGGAAGAAATTTTGATCTTTATAACACAAATTTGTTAAGATTTTTGTGACATTGTAAAAATCATGAAAATGATAATGATTATCAATCTTAATTAATGAATAATATCAAATAATCAAATTTATAAATTCAAACTCAAACTCGTATTTTAAAATCCCTTGCATCGAAAACGCCCCATGCAAGATGCATTCTAAATCTTACCAGCTAAATCTGGGTGAAAAATTTAGGCATCCATCGAATCTACGAGTGAAGTGTGTCTGCTCTTTAGGGCAGGAATATTTGTAAAAATATTGATTCCAAGGAAGCCTAATCCATTATTTAAAAGTGCTATTCTCAGAGTTTCTTTTGTTGTGACCCCCTTAAGAGCTCTTCTCAGGTTCCATGGCCCGCTGCCAAGCACGATACTGCTCAATCAGAGGCAGGGACAATCATTTAATAATGTTTCAGTCAAGAGCCTCTTTCAATTGTGCCATGAGAGGGTAATAAGGTCCCGGTTGGGAATTGCTGATCTAAAGTACGTTGACTTGAAACGTTGTTATTTGAACTTAGCTCAGGAAACTAGTGTGGATTAGATTCAGCAGCCACTACCATCATCATCATCATTCTTCCAACGTTCATCGATTTAGAATTTGCTTGATCTCCAGTCGTAGAGGTGAGGCCCTGGAGCGAATATTTTTCTGAACTTGTCAACATAATCAATCCACCTTTTTTGTCGATGGCAATTTCACTTGTGATCCCTGGGGATCCACGTTGTGGATCGTGATGTCCAGTAGTTGTCCAACATTTTCGCTACATTACCTGCCGATTGCCAGTTGAGTTTTCTGAAGGATTTAAAAAAAAAAATTTCTTGTCATTTCTCTAATATTATGTTGAGCATGATTCTCTTTTGGGCATTTTGCTGGCTCTTCGTTTCAATGTCCAAACTTTTCAAGTTTCAGCTCCGTGGAAGACTATCGAGACGACGGATTGGTTATACACCATCTTTTTCCTGTTCTTGAAGGGTGGGAATGACCCACAAGTTCTGTTCCTTGACTATTATCCTAAGGTCCTGGGTTGACGTAAAACGTCGTAATAAAAAGTAAAAATATGATGAGAATGAAGTATTAGCAATCAATAATCTTATTCTCAATCTTACTGTTATTTTTTACCCGCTGTTAGAAGAAAAAAACGATATAGAACCTCACTAGAAGATACAAAATCTGAAAGTGTTAGTATCTATGTTATTAATCCAAAATATTGCAAAACCAATGAGGATAAGCTTGACTACTACAGGGTCAAAATCCATTCCTACTTTTATCCTGATTGAAGATGCTTACTGCTGTTTCTGTATTGTACATATGATAAATAAAAAAATATAAATACATATTTTTTAGTATAAATGTATTTATTTATTACAATAAAACGAGCCTATGTGTATGTCTAAGGCAAATTTTCATGGTTGTGTAAAACTTCTCGCTCAGTCGGTGAGAAAGCTGCTCACCGATCACTTGGTTGTGATTTCGAATAATGATGGAGAAATATTTATTTCATGAATTGATTTATTTGTTAGAATGAAACAAACCTATTCATACTTCTAGCATAAGTTTTCATGTCAGTTCGGCTCAGTTGGGAGGAAAACTGCTTGCCGATCGGGATCTCAAATAACGTTGTAGAAATATTGAGTTTACAAATGAATTTATTTATTAGAGTGTTAGGGGATGTTATATATTTGGTTTATGTGACATGACAGACAAACTGAAAGGTTTGCATCCCTAATTTAGTGAGGATTGTTCTCATTGTTGAGTTAGTAGAATAAAGTCATTTTTGAGTCGGAAAGACGTGGACTAAGTTGAGGAAAAATCAAAACAAAGCCAACGACTGACTTGGATTGGAATTTAACAAAATAAATATCAACCAAAGGGATGTATATCAGAGAAAGACGGAAAATAGTCAGAGAATGTATTGAATTGAGTCATAAAGGAATAATACGTATCAGTAGCAGCTTATTATTCGCTTATGTTGGACAAAATCTGAGGAGAAACGGATGTGATTTTTAAGACAAGTTCCTGAAAGAATCCATTCTGAATAACTTCCGTTTTGAAATTATTTGCCAAATGAAAATTCAACTAAAAAAATTCTACAAAGAAAAAATCACCAAGAACCAATAGATATTTTGTTGGGGTCATCTGCATACCAAATTTGCATTTGCATTCATTGTTGTAAATTTGCATTCATTGTGATACATTCACTTTTACATTATCGAATTCATTTTTATTATCAACTTTGAAATTCTAAAAACATTTAATAATACTAATACAAATAATGATAATAATGATGATGATGATGATGATGATGATAATAATAATAATAATAATAATAATAATAATAGTAGTAGTAGTAGTAAAAGTAGTAGTGATAATGATAATAAAACTATTAATAATAATAAAAAATTGCAAATAACATTAAATTTATTTGAAGTAAAGTGCTTGGGACCCACTCTTTCTCATAGTGGAAAAAGTGAATTACAAAACGTGTCAATTCCCAAGGGTTTCGGGTAAGAGATAGCGCACTTGGATTAATATATATATATATATATATATATATATATATATATATATATATATATATATATATATATATATATATATAATCATAATGGTTTATACCATATATTTGTGTGTTCGACTGTGAATCCTGCCAAAAAAATGACGGTAGATCTACATTAGAAAGCATTCCTACGGCAGAATTTACGAGATGATAATGAAAAAAAAAGAGCTGTTTTTATCTTCAACTTTACATTCTGCTTATCTGTATATAAGCAAAAGAACTTAAAAAAAAATCAACCAAAATTGTTAATATCAACATTATAAGCACCAATATCGATTTCTTGAGTTTTCAACTTGGTCTGGCTGGCTATGTATGTGTCATGCGTACAGGTCACATCAATGGAGCTACAAGACTGGAAATTTGAGCATTTAGTCTGTATTGTGTCTTGATAAAATGCTTCTTTTTTTTTTAATTGCATTCAATTTTCTAGTTGCGTTCAATTTAAAATACAATTTTGTGTTAAATTAATCCCTTGGTATGTGTCCAGCAGTGTTGACACTTTTAAAAAAAAATTAGATAATTCAGCCTTTTTTATTGATCACCATCCAACAGAAGGAGAGGGAAGTAGCTCAATTTTTGATCATCACTCTCCCCTTTCCAATTTTTTCATTGATCACCCCTTACACAGCATGTTGCCAAAATATATTGGCCACGTGACGGTTTCTATTGAGGGACTAATCAGACGTGTCTCTTTTCCTCAATTTCTTTCCCTTCTTCCTTCGTCACATTCTAGTAAACGGGATATATATATATATATATATATATATATATATATATATATATATATATATATATATATATATAGGGAGAGAGAGAGAGAGAGAGAGAGAGAGAGAGAGAGAGAGAGAGAGAGAGAGAGATTTTCCGTAGAGTTTAGCAACTTAGTTTCACAGGTGATTCTCGAAAAATTTAGGGATGAAAAACGAAAAAAGATCATCCCCAAACTATGAGTAATCCATTATAAACACCAAATAGCATTTTGATCATTAATTTTGATTAATTCTGAAAAATGTTTACCTTTATTTTGATTTTAAATGTTCTTTTCAGATGCACTAGCATCTCTAGCATCAATTGCTCTCACTGAATTTCATTCCAATACTTGAATTACGTCCCATGCTCGTTGTTGCAAGAATAGATGATTTTTATCTGAATCTAAATGTATCCATTTGCGTCTAGAAGTCATAAATACCTATTCAGATGATTTTTTTAATAAAACTAGTAATGTTTTAAGGAATTAAGTTGTATTCTAACGAAATAAATGTTGATTGCGCATTTAATTCATAAATGATATGCAATATACTTCTCATACGTGGAAATAAAGAGTTAACCCTACGTGAGAAACCAATTCGCATCCTCTAACTAGGGGAGGTCCAGTATACAATTGCCTGTCTTGGCTACCCAACCATTTTGGATTTTTTTCGTGATTCACGAAAGACGGAAATCGAAGCAGCGTTTTTGTCTATATCCTGAGACGTTTTAGATCCAACAAAGCTATCCTTATTCATCCCTTGATATTCAATGAAGTACTGAAATACATTATCTTTATCGTTAATTTTGATCTGTTTTTGCAATGCTCTCAATTTTAGTTGCTTGTTATCACAATTTTGAGCGGGGGCCGCCATTCTACAGAGTGATCAGATATTTAGTCCGGATAGATTAAGAAATAAAGAATAGATGCTGAATATTTAAGCAATCTAGGATTTGCTGACGATAATGTTAGACGAAATAAATGAAGAGAGCAAAAATGTACTAAGAAATATATTGAGAAGCAAGACCGAACCATCAGAATCGAAACTGCTCAGCTTAAGAAAGTAGATTGCTATATCTACCCAGGAAAACAAAGCCCCATGAAAGACGAAGAATTAGAACACAGGATTACTCTACGTTGACAGACATTCGTTGGGATGAGCTCATCATTCAAAAACAGAAAGACCCTATTAGTTTGAAAAAAAAAAGGGTCTACAACTAATGTGTCCTCCTGATAGTCACTTATGGAGCAGAAACATGGAACCTAACCAAAAGAAACTTAAAGACCAAGAACTAAGAACCATTGCGAAATGCCCAAGAGAGGATCATGCCTCATTTCACCCTAAGAGATAACAAGACAGCACAGTATATCAAAGGGGAAACAGGCGTCAAGATATTATGAAATCCATTAAAATACTAAAATTGCAATGGGCAGGTCTTGCTACAAGACACGAAATGGATCTCCAGAGATCATATCCGATGTTGAGTTCTATAGAAAATAAGATCGAGTGACGATTTAGACAGAATGAGGAGATATTGGCGATGTACCAAACTCGAAGGAGAGATCTGGCAAAAGACTGTGTCCATTGACTGACGTTTAAAGGCTGCTGCTGTTAATAGTGATGTTACATAAATCAAAAATTTAATTTTCTGTGGTGAAACTTACGATGAAGAACAAATATGGAATTTCAGAAAAGTTCTAACCAAAAAAGTTCTAGCCAAAAATAAATAATAGATGACAATCCCTCACTCGATAAAACCAAATCCGGATAAAATGTTTTATGCGTGTATCTAGGTGTGTAAAGCAGGTAAAAATGTCAAGAGATCTACATAAGGAGACATACCTACGGCTGGATTTACGAGATAGTAACAGAACAAAATTATTTTTTCATCTCCAACTTTACGGTCCTCCTATCTCGATATAAACGAAGGGAGAGATTTTTCTTCCTTTGATGCATTTAAATAAAAACATTTTTTCTCTTTTTTTTTTTGTTAATGTTCTACCTGTCACTTTCATTTTCTCAACTGCTACGAAATTCCAGCACCTCATATTTTGTGTGTCTTGCTCTGGAATTCTTTTCATTTCCTGACACATTGATGGCAAGTTAAAAAACTTAAAACAAAACCGTCACCAACAACGTAAATTTATTCAATTTTCAAGTGATTTTGGCTGACCATGTATATATATATATATATATATATATATATATATATATATATATATATATATATATGTAAAGATTTTCTGATCTTTTAAAAAAATTCCCTCGTAAAATAAATTTACTATGTAAGTTCATTTTTTATCAGACTGTCCTCTTTTTGGTGTCCAGCCATCTTCACACTTGTTTTTTTTTCTTCGTTTTTCAATTCAGAATCTTTAAGTGATCACTGCCCAACACAAGAGGAGAAAAGTAACCTATTTCTAGATCAGCCTTTTCCCAATTTATTCAATTGATCACGTCCAACCAAAAGAAATGGTACTTTTCTTTTAGCCTAACAGTGCATTGTGGAGAATTCTCCAATCTCTCCGTCCAACAAAACCGGAAGATACAATTTAATGACTGTACCAAATAGCCTAGGCTGAGAAACAACATTGATGTCATTCAACAATATTGTGAGAAAAACATTGCAAAGATTATATGACCACGAGCAATACAATCCAATTTAAAATCAGCATATCCCGGTAGGAAAAAGATGGTAAACATCAAAACGCATCCTGTAAATAAAGTATAAAATGAGGAATGCAATACTTGCAATATATATATATATATATATATATATATATATATATATATATATATATATATATATATATATATATATTGGGAATTATGTTCCACGTCTCTTTTTCGCTTTTACGAAAAAGAAAAAAAGAAAAAAACGGACATAGCGTCCAGCGTTTGTTTTGCAGCGAACGTTATAGATGAAGCATACACCTTCTCTTTCTCTCTCACACAAGGTCTCCTGTACAACCCAGCTGCCAACGACTCAGCATAACATACCATCAATA